>CM053577.1:79306767-79396622 GCA_028646485.1 Cryptoprocta ferox
AAGGCTCCCGGTGCGGCTGCGCCCAAGGAAGAACTCGCCGGCCAGATGGGACGGATTTCTCTCCCGGCGCTCGGCAGATATATATGGGGAGACAGGCGAGTTTTTCCTCCCTTAGAGATGGTTCTAGGTATGTTTTCCGTCTCTCTTTCTCTTCCCCTCGTCTCTCCGCGGCACAGCGCGCTCTCCCTGTGTTGGGCTCGGGGGCTCCTTTCCCCTTTACCACCGGGACGCGCCCGTCCCCTAATTTCCCAGATCACAGTCACTCACTCAGGCGTCTTTGAGGTTGTCTTCTTTCTGGCGTCTGGTTCTTCTTTCCCCCACTTGCAAATCCAAGTTTTATCCCTTCAGTCCTTCTCAGTTCAATCCATACGGGCGTGCGCGGATTACAGAGCTCCCTGCTTCTCCGCCATCTTGTCCTCTCCGAGTTCCAACTAATTCTAGTTCTGACACTCACCTTGGTCAAGTTCCTTACCTCTCACAAATTTTATTTCTTCATCCATAAAAATAGCATAATACTATCTAGTAATAAAGACTATGCTGAAAAATTGTTTTGGCTGGGTGCCTGGGTGGCTAGTGGGTTGAGTGCGGGACACTTTTTTTTTCTTTTATAGTTTATTGTCAAATTGGTTTCCATATAACACCCACTGCTTATGCCAACAAGTGCCCTTCTCCATGCCCATCACCCCCTTCCTCTCTCCCTCACTCCCATCAGCTTTCAGTTCTCAGTATTCAATAGTCTCTCATGGTTTGCCTCCCTCCTTCTCCCCAACTATTTTTCCCTTTCCCCTTCCCCATGGTCCTCTGTTAAGTTTCTCCTGTTCCACATATGAGTGAAAACATATGGTATCTGTCCTTCTCTGCCTGACTTATTTCGCTTAGCATGACACCCTCGAGTTCCATCCATGTCATTACAAATGGCAGGATTTCATTCTTTCTCATTGCCAAGTAGTATTCCATTGTATATTATAAACCACATCTTCTTGATCCATTCCTCAGTTGATGGACATTTAGGCTCTTTTCATGATTTGGCTATTGTTGAAAGTGCTGCTGTGAACATTGGGGTACATGTGCCCCTCTGCATCAGCACTCCTGTATCCCTTGTGTAAATTCCTAGTGGTGCTATTGCTGGGTCATAGGGGAGTTCTTTTGTTAATTTTTTGAGGAACCTGCACAGTGTTTTCCAGAGTGGCTGTACCAGTTTACATTCCCACCAACAGTGTAAGAGGGTGCCTGTTCTTCCACATCCTCTCCAGCGTCTATAGTCTCCTGATTTGTTCATTTTAGCCACCCTGACTGGCATGAGGTGGTATCTCAGTGTGGTTTTGATTTGGATTTCCCTGATGATGAGTGACGCTGAGCATCATTTCATGTGTCTGTTGGCCATCTGGATGTCCTCTTTGGAGAAGTGTCTATTCATGTCTTCTGCCCATTTCTTCACTGAATTATTTGTTTTTCGGGTGTGGAGTTTGGTGAGTTTCTTACAGATTTTGGATACTAGCCTTTTATCCGATATGTCATTTGTGCAGGACTCTTTAAAAAGTTTTTTAATGTTTATTTATTTTGAGAGAGAGAGAGAGAGCGACCGAGAGCACGTGGTAGAGGTAGGGGCAGAGAGAATCCCAAGCAGATTCTGTCAGTGCAGAGCCCAGTGTGGGGCTCAAACTCATGAACCACAAGATTACGATCAGAGGTGAAACCAAGTGTTGGACACTGAACCACTGAGCCTCTCAGGCGCCCTGAGCATCTGACTCTTGATTTCAGCTCAGGTCATGACCCCAAGTTTGTGGGATTGAACCCTGCATCAGGCTCCGTGCTAAGCATGGAGCCCGCTTTGGATTTTCGCTCTCTTTCCTTCTGCCCATCTCCCCCACTCATGTGTACTCTGTCTCTGAAAATAAGAAAAGAAAAAGGAAAAAGAATTGTTTTGGCTGAGATGATGAATATTAAGTAGCTGGCTATCTTAATTTGGGTTGTCCCAGGCAACTCCAAGTCAATGATTTGAGTGAAATTAGTTTATGGGAAGTTCAGAAATATGGTAGGGAAGTAGAGGGAGTGACTGAGTTACTGGAAGACAGCCAATAAAGAGTGCATGGATAAGCCAGCTCCCACAAAGGGTACCTGGACCTTAATTCCATAAAGAAACTCTGCAAAACTGATGCAAAGCACACACCTTAAAGCTATTCCATCCAAGGTGTGAGGGAGTGAGGATGTTAATACCCCAACTATTGGGAGGTGATTGGTTAAGGGCTGCTCCTGAGGATATTAATTCCTTAGCACTTTAGTCTGCACCTGCATAGAGCTGGAAGAAGAGCACTGAGGTACAGGGATGTAGATACCATCAGTCAGAATTTCACCAGAGCACACTGAAAATTCCCAGGAATATGGGATGGGCACTGATATGACTTCTATGCTAGTACAATGTTCATCCAGGGTACAGTAAAAGATAGCTATGGAAAAAAAATTAAATTCATCTCCTTTTAGAATATATTGTCATTGAATACTATGCCCTTCCCTTCATAATATACTTTCTCTTCTGAAACAGTCTGTTTAAGGTTAAGCTCATATAAAAAAGAGAACCCAGGGTCACCAGTTAAGCATCTGGCTCTTGATTGTGGCTCAGGTCATGATCTCGTGCTTTGTGGGACTGAGCCCTGCATTGGGCTCTGTGCTGAGCATGGAGCCTGCTTGGGATTCTGGATTCTCTCTCTCTCTCTCTCTCTCTCTCTTTCTCTTTCTCTCTTTCTCTTTCTCTTTCGTTCTCTCTCTCTCTCTCAAATAAAATAAAATAAAACTAAAAAGAGAGTCCCAAATGCAGTGGTTTAAATACTAGAGAAGTTTCTTTCTTATCTAATAGTTCAGAGTTCAGTGGGACAGATCTGTGGGACTCAGATTCAGAGATTCAGGTTTCTTTTATCTTGTTGCTCCATGATCCACAACTATAATGTCTTTGTTTATGTGGTCAAACTAGAATGTGCCATGTCTAGGTTCCAGCAGTGGGACGGGGGAGAGTGGGGAGGAATGTATGCCCATTGTCTTAGGCCCAGATTCAGAAGTGGCATGCAACGTTCTTGCTCACATGGAGAGAGCTTAGTGAGGAGGCCATATCTAATTGCAAGGCACTGTGGGAAATACCAGAGTAATCAGAACCCAGCTATAACACAATTATAGGAAAAAGGAGAATGGGTTTTTGTGGGCATTCAGCACTATCTGTCGGATTTTGGTTGTATAGTATGTATTTTAGGCTTGATTCAGCTTTTTGTAAATCTCACTAATCACAGAAAGAGAAAGGATATGAATCTGCCAACCCATTTGGTATCTTCCACTGAATATGAGTCACAAAGCTAATGACAAAGGCATGAATTTCACCACATCTCTTTTCTTTACTCAACCATATACTTAAGTAGATATACTTCAGTGTCTTGATTTTTCAGTAATCTGTGTTGGAATTGAGGCTTATCTATTTTTTAACTTTTTATTTATTTATTTTTTGCCTCTCTTCTATTTCATACTGAATAACTCCTACTGCTTCACTGATAAAAGTGTAATGGGAATGAAGGAAAGTCACGACAGGGAGTCCCACAATTTCATACGTAATAACTTTTAAAAGTTATTTTAGAAAATAAAATACAATTTTGGAAAATAAAATGTCTGAAAGTCCCTGGTATGCTCATGTATTACACAAGGGATTCTATTCTCAGGGTTATAAGAAATAGTATGTAATCTCTAACTATGTTAAAAAAAAATGTTGCTTTTCTTGAATCTAAACCACCCAGATGGTAGATGAGGATCTTTAAAGCTGCTGGGACCTCTGCTGCCTGTTCCCTGGGTTAAGGATAGTCCATTTTCCCATGGGTCTGCTGCTCCTCTGTAGCAACCTGAGCAGGCGGTTGTGCAGTCATTATGATTTAAATCTCAGTATCAGGTCTCAATACATTTCTAAACCAGACATAAGGGAAAAGGCCTTTTGCTATCCCATCAACATACCGCCATCTGGTACACATGTGACCATCTACTATTTGCTCGGTGATCCTTTGGAGACAGAAAAGGGAGAGGAAGGTGGAACATGAGGTTGCTTGAAGAGATTGATATAGGAACACCAGGGGAAAAACAGGTTCTTGGCTTTTGGCCTCTGGCTGGGGCTATTGAGAGCTCACAAGAGGAGCTCCAGAAGTGAAGTGGGGGTCATAGGCTTGCTAGAGAGGACATCTGTGGCTTTTTACCAGGTATGAGATGGAGGGTGGGAGGGACTGCTGGAAGGTGCATCTAAAGTCGTAGGTTGGTCCCCACAAACATGGGCCAGTGAGAGACCTCCTACTTGCCATTGTCATGGTGACCAGGCCTTTTCTCCCAGCAGTAACAGCTTGCACATACTATTACCTTATATAGCTTAAAATAATTTTTAGCCAAGGGGCATGTGGGTGGCTCAGTTGGTTGAGTATCCACTATTGATTTTGGCTCAGGTCATGATCCCAGTGTCATGGGATCGAGCCTTGCATCTGGCCGCACTGAGTGTGGAGTCTGCTTAAGATTCTGTCTCTCTTTCTTTGCCTGTCTCCCCTACCCGAGCTCTCTCTCTCAAAAAAAATCTTTTTTTAGTCAAGTGATTGACAGAACTCTGATTTAGGCCCTATCATTTAGAGAAATTAATGTATGATGTATGAAAATATGGGATTTTTGAAATTTGACTCTATATAACTTGAGGATCTCACAGATGTATTTCAATCACCTACACAATTTCTGTCCTTATAATCATGAATGTTTTGAGAATTGGCTAATCTCCACTTCATGGATGCAATGCACTCTTTGAGTATCTACATCTATCTGCACCTTGATTTACCCAGACCCTTCTAAAAAAGTTTTTCTTCCTTATAAGCTCTTGCATTAGAGGATAATATTTGATTCTTTGTCCTAAGCCTATTATATGTTGTTCTAATTATAATTGTGTGTATTCTAATTATATATCTATCACATTAACTAGATGAAATATCTTAAAAGAAGGGACAAACATAATTTTTTATTTCTAGGTACAAGCCTTGCTCACTGCTGATATTCAGTGACTGTGTATCGATAATGTTACCATTATAAAGCAGACTGTCTCCTCCTTTAGTTGGCTTCTTAAATCCCTTTTCATTCATATGAATAATCTCAAGAAATTTTGCAGAACTATCCAGATTTCCATACAGTTTCCTTTTGTTAAGCTCTGTCTAATCTGGATATGCAATATGGAGCTGCATTTCTGGGAATGTTTAGTTGTGCAAATTCCTAAGAAGTTCCTTGGAAATCCAAGGGTTTAGAGTTTGGAGGGAGTAGCTGGAGTTGATGAGTTAACAGAAAGTCTTCTAAACTTGTCAAACTCAACCCTCTCCTTTCTATATAATTTATTGGGAGTATAAGATTCCTTTTTTCCCCCCCAGTGAGATACTGCCTCATACTTTACTACTCTTTGAAGCACAGTTGTTCTCCAATAGTTCATTCTTAACATTTCAAAGAAGCTTCAGATGTTTTCCTTAGGTTTATTAATCATAAAGGCTTTATAAAACCTTTCCAGACAAATTCCACCTGGTCTCTTCTTATTTGGTCCTTCCATAACCCTGATTACTCAGCATTTGTGTAGTTTTCTGCTTCTGTTTGGAAACTTGCACATTGGTAGAGATAATGTTTTTAAGTTAGGGTTGTCCAAAATCAACTAGAGTAACAACATATACGAGATGCAACTGTTGATACTCCCTGGCACTAAATAGAATAAATAGAACAATGAACCTATTAGAATACCCTAGTGAAACATCACAAACTTTGGAGACCTCTCAGTAATCCCTCATCAATATTGGAATACCATTTGATGCCACTCTAAAACATTAAGACTTGCAGTTTAGATTTGAGACACTTAAATGAGTAAGGAAAGCCCTAAGTGCCAACCCGATACATAATATTTTTTGACCTTTCATAGATAAAAATCTCAGAACCATAGAATATTCAGAACAGGATCTTAGATCCAGAATCAGCTGAACTTTGACCTCTGGAGAGCTACTCATTCTGAATATCTTACAAAGAGCATTTGTTTATTCATCTTATCAAGTCCGTATTAAGAGTTTTAATTTTGAATGACACTAAATACTTCTTTGACTGTAGGCATAAATGACAGAGAACCAACAGCCTTCAGTGTGTTAGTTATTTTATTTTGCAAGAATTAAACCAGTGCATTTTATTTCCACCTCATCGCTTAAATCATTTTTCATTTAGTCTTTTGCGTCTAAAGCTGAGTCTTGAGGCTTAGAGGTCAAGGATAAGAGGGCAGGCACTAGACTTCTTACCAAGACAATAGCATTGAAAGCAGGGCTTTGTGGAGTTGAGAGTTTGTTTTTTTCCCCAGTCTCCTTTAACTTTAGATGGGAAAGTCTGGAAAACTTGAGTCACAGAAGTTTCCCATATTGCAAAGAAGATACCTCTTCCCTAATGCCATATGAGCCATTTTCCTCTCTGTGTTTTCCCAGAAGAGGAGCAGGTGTGTGGGAGGCTATTTCATTTAGGAGATTGCCTTGTGGGCTGAGACTAACATGGGACTAAACCCCAATAGTCTGAACATGACTCTGCATTGTTGCTAGGGAGAGCCCTCAAAGTTGAGCTTTCCAGGACCTCTTCCCCATCCAGTATAGCATAAATACAACCCAGGAGGTGTTGAAACTTCTCGAAGGGGAACTTGCAAAGCAACTAGTTTGAGAGCCAGGCCTGCCCTATGTCTCAGTTTGAGACTGTCCTAGTTTACCCCAGTTGTTCCACTGTAGTTATAATACACCTTCCTGTCACTCCCACAAGTGTCTTGATTTGGACAATAAATTTTATTGTCAGCATAGCCCTGGAGCCTACTGAGACAGGAGTAGTTCTGAAGCAGAGGCAGGAGATAGGCTGTTGGGCCCGGTGGTTGGATGTAGGAAATCTCACAGATGTGGGGAGATCTACAGCACTGCCAGGACTCCATTAACTAGGGAATACTCTTCAGTTTTCAGTCAGCTAAGAGACCAAGATCAGGATGATTCCAGCAAAGGAGTTTAGCCATGAATGCCAGGAGAGCAAGCAGCAAGGATATGGGCCTGGACATCAGGCCCATGATTGGGGAACTTCAGTGGTTCTCTGTCCACACATAAACCATATCCTTCCCCCATCCATTCCAACACCATCTCGTATGTGCATATGTGCTGGTTCACATGGATGTGGTGGAAGGTTGAGAAATCCGCATTCCTTTTCTAGACAGGTCAAAACATTATCTAAAGAGACTGTTTCAAATACTGAATGGAACTAAGTTTTAAACAGTCTTGAGGAAAGTTTAATTCCCTTTCCTCTAACCAACTGATAGAGGCTTCTGAGGAAGCAATTTCAGTTAAGTTAAAGGAGTTACATTTCTCTGTGCATGTCTAAGTTGCAGTACCCAAGTAACTTTGTGGCTCCACTAAAGGTATATAAAGCAGTGTAAGACACTCATTAAACAAATGGCCAGTGGAGTCAGTCCACTTGGGTCCTAATGTCAGTTCTGCCAACTACAAGCTCTTTGATTCTGTACTAGTTACTAACTTCCCTGAGTTTTTATTTTTCCATATATAAAATGGGAATGACAATAATGCTTAACTCCAGGTAGTATTAAACAAGATGTATGTACTGGGTACATAATATACCCTTAATGAATGTTACTATTACTCTAATAGTTACAGTTGTCTACTACATTGTATAACTTATTAGTACATATATTTGCATCAATCCTACCTCTACTAATAGAATTCAAGCTCCTTAAAAGCTTTAGAGTTTCTTTTATTTGTACTCCCCCATAGTACAAGTTCTCCATGTACTAAGGATTATCAGTAAATGTCCCTTCAGCGGTTGACCATAAAAGGTTCAAGCTCTTTATAATATAGTACAAGTCACTTTTGATCCTCTCTCTCACATTCAACATAGAATCTATCAGCAATAATGTATTTTTTTTTATTCCAAGCACACTTTAAATCCATTTACTTCTCTCCATTTCCATTTCTTTGCACTCTATTTCAAGCCGCTGTAATCTTTCACCCAGTCATGCAATTGTCTCCTCATTACTATCCTCTTTTTCATTCTTGGTTCTCTCCAGTCTATTTGCTTTTTAAATTGTTTTTTATTTTTACAGTGAGTATATATAAATCAGATCATATCATTCCCTTGTTTAAAATATTTAAAGGGCTTAGAATAGAATCTAACTTTTTAAAAAAAGTTTATTTATTCATTTTGAGAGAGAGAGGGAGGGAGGGGGAGAGAGAAAGAGAGAGAGAGAGGGCGAGAGCGAGCACACATGTGCAAGCAGGGGAGGGTCAGAGAGATAGGGAGTGCGAGAATCCCAAGCAGCCTCCATGCTATCAGTGTATCATGGGGCTCGATCCCAGGAACCATAAGATTATGACCCAAGCCAAAATCAAGAGCTCAGATGCTCAGCCTACTGAGAGCCACCCAAATGCCCTCCAATTTTTTTTTTTTTGACCATAACCTATGAAGTCCCAAATTAGGAGCTATAAATTCAAAAACTCCCATAGATGCTAAATAAGAAACATAAATGAATGAAAAAGACTACGTTGGGACAGTGGTAAACAGAGGTGACAGGCCTTGTCTCAAGGAGGTAGATCCAGCTGAGGGGTGCCGTGTAAGAATACAAGCCCACTGCTGACAGATATTTTGAATTTTTTGAAAATTCAGAAATTATTATGTGATACCTGTTTATTTTCAACTTTGGCAACTAATTTAGGAAAACACACACAGCTGTGAACACAGTCCAAGCCTAAGACCTCTGGTCTACATGACTGGACATGCATCTTTCTAGACTTCTCTCTGCCATTACCTTCTTTATGTTTCTTGAAGATTCTGTGCTCTGTTCCAGATCAGAGCCTTTGAGCATGCTGTTCCCTCTACTGGGTGACTCTTCCCCTTGAAAGTTGGCACAGGCTTCTTATCCTTCAGGTTTCAGTGTAGCCCCTCAAATAACCCTCCTCTTACAAGAGTCCCTAACTTAGTTCAGGTTACCTAGAAGGCAGAACTCAAGACAAAGATTATGTACTAAATTTTATTTGC
Organism: Cryptoprocta ferox; assembly: GCA_028646485.1. Lineage (NCBI taxonomy): Eukaryota > Metazoa > Chordata > Mammalia > Carnivora > Eupleridae > Cryptoprocta > Cryptoprocta ferox. The sequence goes on from CM053577.1 coordinate 79,315,849, forward strand.
TGGGTATAATCTCAGGGCTTTATGAAGAGATATTGCTGGTCACAAGGGATGGACTGCATGCATAAACTGTTAGGTATCCTGTGGGGATTCCCTGTTCAGGGCTTCTTATGTTAAAATTCTGGATTGGGGATTCTCAGACAACATGAGTGTACATTTGCTCATTAAGCCTATTAAAACCTGGTTTGTGGTAGTGAATTCTTAGCATAGGCTATTGTTTTCCTTTATCTAGAGCCAGGCCAAGATATATAAGTTTCCTTCTTATTTTCCTATGTCTGTAATTTTTTTTGTTTGTTTGTTTTTAAGTCCAAGGGTCTTAGATTTATTCAGAGTTCTCAGTTCCAGATCCTAATCTATGGGACCTGAGGCTTCATGTTCTATTCCTACCTAGGCACTAAAATCTACTGGTTTCTGAGACTAATTACCCTCCTCCTCCCCGGTCCCCAGGGACCTCACTGTCAGTTTATACTCCTTGTTCTTGTTGCCCTTTTTGTTTTTGGCCCTTACAGGTTTTCCATAACTTCTTTCATGCTCAGCTAGATTTCAAAAAAAAAAAAAAAAAAAACATGCTGGTGGAATTTTAGCGAGAATTTCTAGGTGTTTTATAATAGGGAGGTTTTTAGAATTTTTGGACTTTCCAGTGTTTTTGGAAACAGAAATCACACACCGAAATCATACATTTCTTGGTCTGATTTTTTTCCCCTCCCCCAAATGGCATTTCTACAAGGGCAGAAAACCTGCCTGTTCAAGTCCTGTGCCACACAGTGTTTGGTACATAATTGGTACTCATGACATATTTGAAGGAATGAATCTTGATAATGTTGATATGGAATTGGAGATGTAACTCCGTCCTGAGTTCCAGAGAATAGTGGCTCTGTTTTACTCAGCTTTGTCTTTTTGGAGAACTTGATACAGTTTCAAGAATAGAGAGGATGTTTTCTATAAGTATTTAGTGGTTAGTTTATCTGAATTGATGTAAAAAAGAATTATAAAAATTAATAGTGCCTTAAAATTAAGTTATTTTAAGAATGTTTAGATATTTATAGTATTATTTTTCAGAGTTTTCCCTGATCCCTGAAGCTACAAGTAATTTATTCTCTGTATATTTCTTTTTTCAAGGGAGTTTTTTGCTTTTGTTTTATTTTGTTTAGGTTTATTTATTTATTTATTTTGAAAGAGAGCACAAGGAGGGGTAGAGAAAGGAGGAGAGAAAGAATCCCAGGCAGGGTCCACATTGTCAACCTAGAACCTGATGTGGGGCTCAAACCCACAAACCATGAGATCATGACCTGAGCCAAAAATCAAGAATCACTGCTTAAATGTGGGGCTTTAACCCACGAACCACAAGATCATGACCTGAGCCGAAGTCAAGAGTCGACTCTCAACTGACTGAGCCACTCAGGTGCCCCTCTGGATATTTCTAGAGCTTTCTTGCTTTGTCCATTTTGCTGTGTATCTGCTTCATCTTCGTTGCTAGACTCTAAGCTCTTGAGGGTGGTTCTTGTTTGTGTTGCTGTTTTTTAAATTTATTTTTTTTTAATTTACATCCAAGTTAGGTAGCATATAGTGTGACAATGATTTCAGGAGTAGATTCCTTAATGCTTCTTACCCATTTAGCCCATCCCACCTCCCACAACCCCTCCAGTAACCCTTTGTTTGTTCTCCATATTTAATAGTCTCTTATGTTTTTGTCCCCCTCCCTATTTTTATATTATTTTTGCTTCCCTTCCCTTATGTTTATCTGTTTTGTATCTAAAATTTCTCATATGAGTGAAGTCGTATGATATCTGTCTTTCTCTGATTGACTAATTTCACTTAGCATAATACCCTCTAGTTCCATCCACGTAGTTACAAATAGCAAGATTTCATTCTTTTTGATGGCCGAGTAATACTCCATTGTATATATATACTACATCTTCTTTATCTATTCATCCACCGATGGACATTTTGGCTCTTTCCATATTTTGGTTATTGTTGATAGTGCTGCTATAAACATTGGGGTGCATGTGTCCCTTTGAAACAGCATACCTGTATCCCTTGGATAAAAATACCTAGTAGTGCAATTGCTGGGTTGTAGGGTAGTTCTGTGTTACTGTTTTTTGATCCTGTAGTGCATGCAGGGTTTCCAACCTTGGCACTATTGACACTACGGCCAGATAATTCTTTGTTTTGGGCAGTTGTCCTGTGCATTGGAGGATATTTAACAGCATTGCTGGCCTTTACCCACTGGATACCAGTAGAATCCTCAGTTGTGACTACCAAAAGTGTCTCCAGACATTGCCCAATGTCCCTGGGGGGACAGATGTGCTCTCAATTGAGAACCATTGCTTCCAAATGCCTTACACAGAGTATGTGCTCCTTGTTTATTACATAAATTCTATAGTAAATTTTGATTGAATTCCACAAAGGCAAACATAAGATTTATATTTTCTTGAGAAAACTGGTCTAGTGTCTGACCAGCCTTCTTGTTTGTGGGTCTGACTCAACACTAAGATGAGTTATACTCCTGTCACCACTCACTGTCACCTCCCTCCTCAAAGCCTGTCCTCTCATTTTCATCTAGGTATTTATACCTGAAAACATTTGGAGGTTTATAGTTTTGGTGTGTAGTTTATGTCCATTGCTTATAATGCAGGTATTCATTTTCTGATAAATGCTCTTTGTCAAATTTACATTGAACTGCACCTATTTTACAGATGACAGAATTTCTAAAGCACACACAGACCCACAACATTAGGATACTATTTATTGGCATAAATGAGCAAAATTTGGCCCTGGAACTGTAACATTGTTTCCCCTTTAGCAAGGCTACAACTATTGTAATCAGAATTTTTGAAAACAAACCTTCCTGCTTTCCTATTTTTCAATTTTTACAGTATTTTTAATAGTTTAGAATTATGTATAAAAACCTAAGCAATAAATTATGTTTTGTAAAAAAAAGATGTTTATATTAGAAACAAAGGTTATAACAAGTAACACATTTTAGGTAACATACATAATTTTAAGCAAAAAAAATAATTTTATTATTTTTTATGACTATAGACACAAAAATATTTAATCCACAGTTATGAATAGAATGCAGAGATATATTTTTAAAAGTGATATGACCAAATTTAATATATTCCAAGTTTGCAAGTATGTATTTAACATTAAAAAATCAGTTCACTAGGGTACCTGGGTAGCTCAGTTGGTTAAGCAACCAACTCTTTTTTTTTAATTAATTAATTAACTTTATTTATTTATTTTTAACCATATTAACTTTAAATTTTACTGTTGTTTTAAATACTCATCACTTGTTTAGGATTTACCTGTGCATTTATCAATTCTCCTGTTTTGGTGAGGAAAAATAATTTTAGATAATGAAAATTGATGACAGTGGATCCCATGAACGCCTGTTGCCTTTTCTTTTTTCTCATACTCTGTTCCCACTCTGTGACACTGACTCCTCATCTTCTTATGTACTATGACTGGCAGTTGCCAAGGCGGCGGTGGTGGTGATGGAGGGTCCAGAATGGTGGTGGGGTGTGGAGATTAAACTCCATTATCTGTATTTGACAATTGAAGAAATAGGCTCAGAGAGATGAAGTCATTTTTAAAAATTATCTTGCTCGTTGAGGTCAGAGAAAAGTCTCCTTTTTCCCAGGGCTCTTTCTACTGTAAGACATATTCAGATAGTGATGTCATATTTCAGATATTGCCGGGGAGGTACAAAAAGTGTTTCTCCATCCCCTATCACTTAAAGTCAACAACAGCACAATCGCTAGACACTTTCCTCAGGTAAGCCCAGAAGGTGAAAACATTTCCCCTCTTCTGCACTATGCAGAATGTCTGCAGAATTTCTAGCCATAACCCAAGCACAATCTATGGCTCAGAGGGAAAATGCCACAGGAGAAAGTTATAGAAGCAATCACAGTGATGTAATGTTATGAAGAATTAATACATTTGTAAGGATGAAAGAATAGGAAAAGCATGGAGAGCAAAGCAACCTTCATTCATTTTGAAGAATCATGAAAAGGTGACCTTTTTCTTTTTCTTATGAGCAAATATTTAGAGGAATTTAATAAATGAAACTGAATGCCAGACACACACCAGACAAAATTCAGCTGTATTTGTTTGTTTAATTATTAAATTATCTTGAGGCAAATTCACTGAAATCCTGAATAATAATAAGAAAGGGAAGTCATGCCAAACACAGGTCTTTATGTTTCTATCTCTGCAAAACATTGGAAAACCACTGCAGTGAAAAATAATTTTAAATAATCTTATTTTCCTACTATAAAAACAAAACATCAATTAAAAATTTTAGAAAACATATGGAAAGATAACCATGTAAGTATTATGGTATGTATTTCAGATATAAATATACATTTACAGGTATACACATATATGTGTGTATTTATGTATTTCTGTACAAATACATATGCATAGTATGTGAGGAAATACCTGTATCTATATCATATTTATTTATCTGTATCTATATCTATCCCCAATGAAATAATACTAATTTATTAATGCTATTTTATTGACTGCTGTTTTCAGTTAACTTTCAGTGAATTTCTTTCAAGTCATTAAATAATTTAATATTCTTCTGTAATGCTATTTTTAATGGTTAAAGAGTCATCAAGGATATTGTGATTGTCTTAAAGCAGTCAATTTATTTTTTAAAGAAGTACTGCTTTGTAATTTTCATTCACTTTTTTATTACTTTGCTGTACCTAATGATTCCAATTTCTACATTCATTTTTATACTTGGTGAACACTAGGCTTTTGAAAAATTTTTTTTTCATCATTTCCTCGTATGGTTAACTTACCTCATAGTCCTGAAGATAGGTGACCAAAAGGAAAGCTTTGAGGCACAGAATTTTTAGATTATTTCATTATTTCATTATTTAGATATTCATTTTCCTGTCCCTGCTCATAATGTTCCAGCTCTCCCAGGAGGTGATTACCCATTTTCAGATGAAAGAAGTAAAGAATGCAAATCTTAAGCACACAAGACCTGATCAGCTGTAAAATGGATATTAAACTCAAGTATTTCTGAGCATTTCTCACCCTGAACTTTTCACCCTGAGTGTTGAACTCTTGTGATCACATTTCCTCTTACTAACTGCTTGTTAGTTGTTGTCCCACAGCTTTTGCGGCCTAGACATTTTCATTTCTTGATATTTTTTCTTTTCATTATCAGATAGAACAATATGATAATGAGTTTTGCTGATAAAATCAAGGATGAAGTCTGTTCTTCCAGTGGTTTTAGGACTAATGTGCTTCAGGCAGTCTTTTCTAGTTGCCTTACTTCTTTTCTTATTCAACTTAAAAAATGTTTATTTATTTATTTTGAGAGAGAAAGAGAGTGCACATGTGAGCTGGGGAGGGACAGAGAGAGAGAGAGAGAGAGAGAGAGAGAGAGAGAATCCCAAGCAGGCTCCCTGCTGTCAGCGCAGAGCTTGATGGGAGGGCTCGAACCCAGAAACTGTGAGATCACAGCCTGAGCTGAAATCAAGAGTTGAATGTTGAACCAACTGAGACACCCAGGTGCCCCTTCATGTGATTTCCATGTAAAGACTTGATTGGATTCAAAGAGTTCAGTTTGTATAGATATTTTTAAATGACAGCCAAATTAATATTCATAATTAAAATAATAACTAACATTTATAGTAAACACTATTTTGAAGAAATTTGTATGAAAGTAGAGAGAATAGTATAATGATCACCTATTACCCAGCTTCAACAGCTGTCAACTTATGGCCAATCTTGTTTCATTATTCTCTTGACCTCTTCCCTTCCTTTCCTCACACTGAATTGTTTTCATGTGAATCCAAGATACTATATTATTTCATCTGTAAATATTTCAGCAGGTAAAAACTCTTAGATATTATATATTTTAAATTATTTTTAATTTTAAACTTTTTATTAAATTATAACACAAAAAAATTTTTAAATTACAACAGACAAAAATTCTAGCAAGAAATAGAATGTTACCAATGCCATAGAAGCCTTCCTTGTGCCTGTTTCCAGTTGTGTTCCCACCTCCCAAGGGTAACTGCTATCCTAACTTCCAACACCATAGATTTATTTCGCCTATTTTTGAACTTAGTGTGTATGCACTCATACAATGTATTGTTCTGGGTCTGGTTTCTTTCATTTGACATTTTGTTTGAGAGATTTATCCATATTGTTACATATAGTTGTACATTGTTCATTCTCCTTGCTGTATAGCATGCCATTGTCTGACTACATCACCATGTACCCATTTAATTGTAGAAAGCATTCAGAGAAATGTTTCTAGTGTTTGGCTATTATAAGTAGTCTTAAATTCTTTTATTACTCTTATAGAAGAGGTAGTCTTAGATGAAATAAAGTAATTTGCTAAGTTCACACAGGTATAAGTAATGGAGTCTGAATTCAAACTAGCTTTGTCTGATTCCAGAGTCAGAGGTCTTAACCACTGTGCCTTCAAGGCAGCCTGTTTTGCAGAGTTGACTGTATCTATATAGTGTATACATACAGACCCATAAGCTCAATGGAGAGACGTGCATTATTCCTCATGGTTCTCTGCCCAATCATTGGTTTCCCAATTCAGAGTCTATTCCTTGAAGAGCAAAGCCTCATCTCCTTGTAGAAAATTGTCAAGAGTCATCTAAGTACAACTAAGAATTAAAGCATTGCACGAGTGGGGGATGACTCTGGAATAGGAAGGAAGAAGAAAATACACTCAGGATAACGCAGAGTCAGTTAGCTGACTCTGTTGTAAAGTAGGATGCTTGTGATCTGTAAGCATCTGCAGAATATGGTCCTATAATAAGTTTCACAATTAAAGTCTATTCACCCAATTTCAAGCATGTAAATAGGAAGTGAGGATTTTAATGTCTAATACAAGCATGTAAATGCTTCCTTTGCTCATGTAAATGCAAAAATATAATTATCTTATAACTTCCTAAAAACCCAGCCTTGGCTCTCTTTTCTCTGAAGCTGTTGGGAAAATAAATGTTTTAATTGAATATTTTATGAATAAATGTAGGTGTGACACAGTATTTGTTTTTAAATGAACAGGACAAAGTAGTTATTTTATTATGAATATGTGTAGCTTTTACATAGTAGTAGCACTATTTCTTTTAAACTTTTGTAAAATCTAAATAAAAGTATATGTGTATTAATAGAAAATACAAGTATTTTTAAATTGTAGAACTTGACTATAGCAAGTATAATACAATATCATTCTGATATCAAAGAACTAGTTAATGTATGATGATTCCTCTTGCCATCTCCCATATTGTCTTTTTAAAAAATATTTTTTAATTTTGAGAGAGTGCAAGTGGGGGAGGGGGAGAGAGAGGGCGACAGAGGGTCCAAAGCGGTTTCTGCACTGCCAGCAGTGAACTTGATGTGGGGCTTGAACTCACGAACCATGAAATTGTGATCTGAACTGAAGTTGGATGCTCAACTGACTGAGCCACCCAGGTGCCACCCCCTGCCCCCGCATATTGTCCTGTTTCTTCTTGTTGTTGGTTACATCTTTGAGAAGTTTTGGTTGTGAATGCATAGCTCATAAACATTTAAAAATTGCTTATCAAATCATAGACCAAAATTATATTTTTAGAGTGTAATTTTAGAATTTCACTAGGCAGTGAACTCATTCATCATAGAACATCTTGCATTGTTTGTTTTAGAGAGAATACTGAACAGCTCATATCCTTTGCTTAAAAATAGATGCTTTTTTTTCCTCAAAGCAATTATCTTCTTTTCAGTCCAATTTTCTCTTCTCTGGTATTCAACAGGACTTCAGTTCCAATGAGCTTTCATTTTACTATGCTGATCATGTAGTTACACCATTTTTTTTTTCTGTCTGCCTCAGAGCTGTAGAATTTTAAATATATTTTTTTGGTCAGAAGCATATTTATTCAGGTATAGCAAAGCCTGTATCTTTTGACTCTCAGTGATTGCCAAGAACAGGATACTTGGACTACTAAATGTAAGGAGGCAGTTATGTAGTTAGGAAAACAAATTTTTGGAACCAGACTCTCTAGTTCAAATTCTGATTCTGCTACTTATTTGCATGTAACCTTGATCAAGTTACTTAATATCTCTATGCCTCAGTTTTCTTGCCTGTAAAATGGGGGACAATAATACCTGTCTAATTGGGTTATTGTGAGAAGTAATGGGTTATTATATGTTAAGCCCTTAGAACTGTGCTTGCCATAGTAAGTGTTACATAAGCATTTTTATTATTATTCTGACATCTATTAACTTTCCCTTGAAATTTTAACAAAATTCAAAATAACTAATTCACAATCTATGAATTTCTTTCTACAACTTTTATATGCAAGTAATAATGACCCAGCTATGTCTAGAGAACTTAGAAACATTTCCATAAGTTTTGGATAATATGCTCTAGAGTTTTCTTCATCTTCATATGTTCATTTGCTCATTCAATCATTCCTTTTTTAAAAAAGTTTTTTTTTTAATGTTTACTTATTTTTGAGAGAGAGAGAGGGAGACTGAGCATGAGTGGGGTAGGGGCAGAGAGAAAGGGAGACACAGAATGTGAAGCAGGCTCCATGCTCTGAGCTGTCAGCACCGAGCCTGATGCGGGGCTTGAACCCACAAACTGTGAGATCATGACCTGGACACAACCAACTGAGCCACTCAGGCGTCCCCTCTTTCAATCATTCCTATTTACTGAACACTTGTGATGCTTGAGTATTCAGTAAGGAACAAACAGGAAATATTCTCTACTACCTGGGAGTTTATATTCAAGTCTTATATCCAGGCAATAAACAATAACAGAGATGTTTGTTTGGAAACTCCCCTCATGACCCCCAAACCCTGAACTTCATTTTTTTAAAGCAATGATTTTTTTTAATGTTTTATTTATTTTTTTGAGAGAGAGAGACAGTATGAGCAGGGGAGGGTCGGAGAGAGAGGGGGACACAGAATCCGAAGACAGGCTCCAGGCTCTGAGCTAGCTGTTAGCACAGAGCCTGACGCGGGGCTCAAACCCACAAACCGTGAGATCATGACCTGAACTGAAGCAGGATGCTCAACTGACTGAGCCACCCAGGCACCCCTGAACTTCATTTTGAAGCAAATGTTAAACTGATTAATATTTTACTTAAAAAAAAAAAATGACTGTCCCTCTTTAAATGTACCGATACAGTAAAGTAGATGTATGTAGAAATGGTTTTAGGAATGGATGTAGAGATAATGTGCCAACTCTCTTAATTCATTCGCTTTTTTCTCATTGATATTATTAACCTATCTTCATATTAAAAAGTTTCATCATGAATTATTCTTGAAGTTGGGAAATTCAGCTATAGTTGTAAGTTTATCAGATGTTCTTAGAATGCTCACACTTAAGACTGTGGGAAAAGGGTGCAGCTGAACGGTAATATATTAACAATATGTGTTGAAAAATCAGTTCCTTGTTGACTATATACAAAACACAAATTTCTAATAGCTCTTAATGGCACTACTTCCTCTGTGGATTATGTAGGAAATTCTTTTGTCTGAATAATTGTTCCCGGAGGAAAGCTTTCAAAATGAATTCACTTTATAAAGAGGAATAGAGAATGCATGTGTATATATGTGCGCACATGTGCATGGGTAAGATAGAGAAAGAGAGACTGATCATTGTGGAATACTGAGTTAAACAAGCACATATGCCTAGTATAATTAAAGAACATAATTTTTAAAAATGTTTATTTTTGAGAGAGAGAGAGAGAGAGAGAGAGAGAGAGAGACATGAGCAGGGGAGGGGCAGAGAGAGGAAGATGCAGAGTCTGAAGCAGGCTCCAAGCTGTCAGCACAGAGCCAGACATGGTTCTCGAACCCACAGACCATGAGATCATGACCTGAGTTGAAGTCAGACACTCAACTGACTGAGCCACCCAGGTGCCCCTAAAGAACATAATTTGACTGTAGTAACAGTATCTAATTATATAAAATACTCTGTACGATGTTGCATGTCATCATATTGTTTAAAATAATCTAATAGCAATAATGGACCTTTAATCCAAGTGTTACAGAAAACAATGGTGGGAGGACTAGGTTTTCACTAAAGAAAAAAAAAAAAACACTGAGAACCCTAATTGTCTGGATAGTTAAAGAGGAAATAGCTCTCATGCTCATGATGGAATTATCAGCCCATAAAGGTAAAGTGGGTTATTTCCTCTCAGTTATCTTGACTTGGGCTATAAGCTTCTCTGCTTAATTTTAGATTAGAGACAACTATAACATGAACTTAAAATTTTTTTTAATGTTTATTTTTGAGAGAGAGAGAGAGAGAGAAAGCACAAGCAGGGGAAAGGCAGAAAGAGAGGGAGACACAGAATCTGAAGTAGGCTCCAGGCTCTGTGCTGACAGCTCGGAACTCACGGACCATGAGATCATGACCTGAGCTAAAGTTGGACACTTAACCGACTGAGCCACCCAGGCACCCCTAATGTGAACTTTTAGTAAGAGTGAAATGATACATTCCTGGAGTCCTCTTTAGTGAAATGGTTCTCAACCTGGTGGGATATGTTGTGTGGGGTAACAAACAATAATTTATCCACACCCCAACCCTTTGTAATTTTTAAAAACTTCTCCTGGTGATTCTAAACTATGTCCTAGCCCAGTCACACACTTCTGTCTCCTATCAGAATCCACTTTTGAGGAACTGTGAATAGATTGTTTCTAAAAGATCCATTAGTGTTCTAGAAGAGTCAGTTAATTTCACAGAAGAACATTTCCATCTTAATAGAAGTCTTTTTAAAAAAATCAAGCTTGGCCCAGACCCAAAAAGACTAAGAATCTGAACAAATGCAATTTTATATGTGAATAGTAGTAAGTAAATTAAGAGGAAAGGATGAATACTGTTAGTGTGGTGGCTGGGACGGGAACGGAGATGTTTTCTAATGGGTTAAGATGTGTGGGGGTCAGTGAATCTTGTAGGTGAGGGTTATTTCTTTAAAAAGAACCCCCCCCAATACACACACCCCTCTTGTGAAAAGTGGTAGCCTTTCCCAGAGAGACATTAGGGTTATCTAGCACATTAGCCACTTCTCACAAATTTGCAATGCTCAAAATATTAAATCCATGCCTTTACAAGTCTCCTTGGTCTAATTTCAGTTTGCATGTCAAAAAAAGAATATCATTAGACTGATAAATTGATCTCAGGAAAGGGGTAACCTTTATAATGGTGATGGTGAGGTTTTTGTCAGGGCAATACTCTAGTGTGTTAACAAATAATGGCGTGTGTGTGTGTGTGTGTGTGTCCGTCCCTTCCTACTTTATCTGTGGCTAAAGGGATCTCTCTCAGTTCCTCTTACGCATATAATAAGATAGTCCCCAAAACTAGTTAAACACACTTTTTTTTCCAAATAAGTCTTAATCTTGGCAGATTCATACTATTTTACGATGTAACATAAAGCAAATAAAATACCTTTGGAACATTCTTCATGTGGGAATGCAGGGTAGGAGTAACCCCTCTCTGGTTTTGGAGACTGGAGGGTTAAAGATGAGACAAGGCTGTCAACAGCTAGAGGTGTTTCAAGTCCTGGTTTTCCCAGAGTCTTCTCCATTTCTTACTTTGAATGAATGACCTGAGTGAGAATGCTGATTTTCCTTCTTAACTTTACTCCTTTCAAAAACATAGTATTACAGACATTCCTTTATGTTAACCTTATTTTAATAACGTTCAGGTATTTAAGCTGATCCAGTCTGATATGACAGGGTAAGTCATCTAGCTATGAAAGTAAAACACCAATGTAAAAAACACTGTCTGGTATGATCTCTTTCTGTGAATTTTCCCAACAGTTGTGATACATTTCTAAAAGGCTTTTTTAACTTAAGAACATTTATCTGAGAATGCCTAATTGAGAAAAATACTGCATATTGGTAAAATTGCTCTGCTCGAGACAACTGCTGCTATTTCTTCATCATATTTAAAGTCCCAAACCACGATTTGTATTTAAGAGCTTCAAATAATAATTACCTCTGTGTAATGAGCAGAAGTCCTTAAAAGGGTCTGCCGGTTTCCCTGAAATCTTTTACAGGGTGAGCAGAGCTATATCCACTGATAACCCAGCTGCCGAGGAACTGAGTAAAGCCGGCTCCAAACTTCTCAGCTGTTGACAGGCTTGACTTGCTGAGAACACTGGTTAAATATAGCACGCGCGAGCTCAGCTCCTCAACAAAGTCATTGCTCCGACAGTGTTGTGAAGGGAGCAGAAGACGAGAAATCTAATCTCAGAACCCAACAACACCTAGCAACAGTTGAAAAAACTTTTAAACAAAAGTCTGGGTGGGAGATATACAACAGCATCCAATTTCTGCTGATCGGGATTTCAGGGAGAAGAAGCTGCTTTCTTTCCCCTTCTCTCTACTCAGTTTCCTGCATGACTTCAGCTATTGGCTAGTCCTAGGAAAGAAAGTGGGAAAAGCTTTTTCCTCTGTATTCTTTTGGGTTGGATAGTTTTCCAGGACTCCAGTCTCTCTTGGGCTGTGGGACAAGCCACTGGGTTCTTCAAAGGATAAGCTACCTCCATAAAGGACATACCCTTGGTTAAACAAGCTGCCGTCAGGTAAGACCAAAATAAATAGCTATTTACTCTCGTAAGAAATTTCTGCTTCTACAAGAAGCATTTTCTCTCAGATTCTGTGTTGTCGGTTTCCTTTGATTCTTACTGTTTCCACTGTGTGATAACACATTTAAGGAATTATCATAATCATTGTGAATTATCTTTAAAGAGTCAGGACTGTCATCTCTCTCAGAATTATACCAATTCCTTTTTAAATACAAAGAGTGTTATGATGTTTTAATAGCCATCACGATGTTTCTGCCAAGTTATCATTCTTTGGCAGGTAACAGAAATATGGCAAGGGACAAGTTCACAGCTCCTTTCACAGTTAAGACGGCTAAACAGTGGAAGAGATCTTTTCCCTAGGAGCAAAATAACGTTTGTTTACTGAAACTAGCTGAGCAGCTTCTATGGTAAATGAGAGGAAAGTCTGGCATTGTGTTTGTATTTAAGACACCCTGCTATCTGCTTCTCCCTTTGCCTGATTCTCTGATTACACTGGTACACCTTGTGCTGGTTCTGACCTGGTTACATTACACTCACCCCAAATGCTTCTGGCTAGGCACAAAACATGGCTGCTGTAAAATCACTACTTTTGCAGTTGTTGAATACAAACCATTCAGGAGCATGTTATTTTGTGATTTGGAAAATGATAAACTGAGTAATTACTTGTGTATAGATAAAACAGATTCTGATTTCTAAAATGGAAATTGAATTTATTAGAAGAAAACTCTTTCTAAAGTTGTGTATGTGTGTATATGAGTGGGTTTACTATCGTGTGAAGGAAATCCTCCTTTTATCTCTTGGTATATTGTCTCCCCTTCCCTGAGTTGCCATGCGATTTTATCAGAAGTGCTTAGAGTGATCAATTTCACGTTGATTCTGACAAAAGTTATGGCTGAATGTTGGGTTATGGTTATTGAGACCTGGAGTCTATAAACTGGGCTAGATTTACGTAAGAAATTTTGTTCCTTTAAGTGAACATGATAGTTTAGATGAATATTCTAAGGATAATATAAAAGATACGGATGCGCATTTTGAAAGGGAATTATTTGAGTCTATAATGTTAACTTAAACAAAGAATTTACCCAAGGCCAGTTTTGAACATGCTGTTTATTGACAAATAAGAATGTATCAACCCTTTCAGTAAGTGTTTCTATTTTAAGAAAAATTCATTAAAGCTTATATATTGAATGTGCAGGTAAATGAAATAGTATACACATTTCAGTCTGTCCAATGCTTCATACTTCTAATTGCATGATTTGTTTATGAACTAAATGAAGCTAATCATATATAATGAATGTATACAAGTGATAGTGCAAAATGCACTCTAGTAACCTTGGTATCAGAAAATGAAGCGCCTGGTGCTTTAGTGGAGATGAAGTATCTTCATCTTGAAAAAGTTCTGAAAAGTCAGAACTAAATGCTTTACATTTTTCTTGTTTTTATCTTAGGAAGGGTCACATTGTTGGCTTACAAATGTACGTGTAATGCCAAACTCTGCCATTAGTTCTAGGCATGTAATTTCTTTTGGAGTCAGTGGAACAGTGTGCAGATAACTGAGTACGGCATTTGGCCTTGAGTGAAATCTATTTTTTCCCAATGAATTGATTTCTGAGTATCATTGTCTTCATGGCTGTAAATTTACTTGTGAGAATAAAAAATAGCTCAGGTTATACCATGTGCTTCCCTCCAGTATATGAACAATCAAACCCTCCACAAACTATGCAGATTCTGTTCTCCTGTTTAGTCAAGTTCATATTTCTATGTTATTTTACAAACTACCCTTTCCCCTTTACCATAAGAGTTGTTAGATTCCATTGTCGTAATCTCCTACCACACTAAGGCCTCTTCTCTTTACTCTCAGTATGGATTGTAACAAAACTGGCCCCCCTACCACTCCTCCTTGCCATCCAAACCATCTTGCCAATGACCACGGGGTTAATTTTCCTAAAACATTGCTCTACTTGTTTGTCTACTCTTCAGTTATCTTTTGGGACTCCTGGTTGCTGCCAAACACCTAGGCTGGGTATTTTGAAAAGCTTCCATCATCTGGCATGTACTTAACTTTTCCAGTTTCACCTCCCACTACTCAACAAGTGTCCTTCTGCTTCAGATATTTCAGGTTTGGGGCCATTCTCCAAACACATACACAGTGTACATTTCAATGCTACACTTCTGCCTGTTTCATTCCCGCTGCTTGGAATACCTTTCCTGCCTTTCCCTGTAGATACCTTGTCCACTCTTTAAAGCCCAGATCAGTGTCTTCTACTTTCACAACGAATCCCTGACCATACCTTTTAGAAGTGATTCCTTTTTAGTTTAGACAGTTTGGTGCTCTGTTAGAATTAAGGAATATCGAGACATGGTTTTCGTCTTTAAGTTCAGAACAATTTAATGAAGCAATTAGGTGCAAAGGATTGTCCTAAGCATCGCTTGGTTTTGGAACGTTTTATTCCCATGCACATTGTGGATGTTCTATTAACTTTTTTGGCTCTAGATTTCTGATGATGAGTACATGACAAAGTATAAATTAGTATAAAATCAAGAAAAGCCATTTACAGTGCAGTTAATAACTTTTTATCTCAAAAATTTCTCAAGGCAAGTCTTCATAGTTTTATCATGCACAGAGAAGTTACAAGTAATCCTAACTACACTCATGTACCTGATTGTACAGATCATGTACCTCTTGAGAATAAAGTAGAAAGAACTAAATATAAAGACTGTATATATACATGCTTGTCCTATGTATGCATCTACCCACCTAAATACTATAACTTATAAGTTTTATCATCTTTTGGTACCAGATTCAATTTATAATTACCTTTGGTGCTGTTCATTCAAGGCATGGTATTTTGTGGGTCGTCATGGATAACAATCTGGCCTGGAACATTAAAATATTTAAATATTATCTTGTGATCCCTTTTTCTTTCTTCCCTAGATATTTAAAAACAGAGACATTTTTCAGATTTATTTTTAATCACTCATGAAGACTGTAAGTAAGGCACTGTATGAGATAAAACATGAATTACGATTTTGAAGCATTTTTTTGTGTGTCCACCAAAAGAAAGGCATTCTCTTTATATTTTCAGATAGCCAAGGAAGTTAAATTTACTCTTCTACATGTGTTTTGCAAGGATCATTATAGGACTTTCCCAATGAAATTTGTGAAATATTTAATATATTCATTTAGCAATGGTTTCCCTATGGTTATATTTTAAATTTTTTTTTAGAAGTGAAACGTGGTGGCAAAATACACATTCTAAACTAATGCTGATTGTGTGTTTCTTTTTTGGAAGATGAGCATTTCTTTATAAAACAGGCGCCTTAAGAAATAGGATTTTACAGAGCTTGCTTAATCCATATTTTTACTTATTTGTTTCATGTTATTTCTCTATATGTGGGTTTTAGAAAAGCAGCAGCTTGAGAAGTGAGGGGAAAGCTTAGGTTGAGACCTATTTCAGCAGAAAGATTTCAGAGAGAACATTGGTAACAACTTGTTAGATATATGATATATATAAGACTGCAACATAAATTTGTTTATACATTAATTATTTTAAATATATATATAGGAATAGAAAGATAAGATAATAAAATAAAGTTTGTTTCCTTAAATATGAGTTGAAAATACAACAAGGATATTGGTATGAAGGAGGAGGTAGGGAAGGCAAATAGCACAGACAAGTCAAATGGCCTGGATTCAGATCTTCACTCACTATAACCTCTCTGTGCCTCGGTTTCCTAATCTGTAAAATGAGAATAATAATACTATCTTCCTCATAGAGTTGTTTTGAAGATTAAATGAGTTAATAAAAGTTGTGTGGTAGACTTTTCAGTGAATTTAAGCTATTATTGCTTTATTATCACATCTTAAATGTGGTTATCTGTTTATTTTAATCCTTGTTGCACACAAAATTCTTAGATACAGATAGTCTGTGAACTCAAGTTCGTAGATCATAGGAAAGGCAGAAGAATGTAGTGTTTAAATTTGGAATCTTGTTTGGGACATACTTTGCTGCTGGGTACTCTAAGCAGACATAGTTTGAACGCCAGCCAATAATTTAGTATGGAATTTATGTTTCAGACCCTCCCTTATCTCTCAGCAGTCTGCTGTCTTATAGAATCATTACTAAAAAGACTAAAAAATCACCCATAGACTCTTCTATGGTTTCTATATTTGCACTTGGAGATAAAAGTATGTTTATACATAGTGCTTGGGTGCCTCTTTTATAGCCTATGACACTGGGTAATGTATGGCAATGAAGACTTCTTCCTCCGTAGAAAATATACTATTAAATTTATTACTCTTTATTTCTTCCCTTAGATGTTTTGTTTTGTTTTACTAACCTAGTAACAGATAAAAATGAAGACCAAAAAAGGTCATCTCACACTAGCTTTAACCTTACCAAATGGAAATGAATTCTTGCTATTCATTGTCCTTAATCCTATTCATTCTTAAACATGACAAGAAAGTATATTCCAAGACAAACAAAAAAAGCTCCTTATATCGTAAAGATGTATGTGTGTGTTATAAGGTACTTACTATTCTATATATTTAATTTAACAAAAATATTTGAACACTCTTATAAACAGGGAAGTTTCTTAGTAGCTTTAGCTCCAACAAACCTTATGCCGGGTAGTTATGGTTTCACCCCTACCATTTGCTTTATTTTTCCCAATTGAAAGAATAAGTTTCTAAAACATAAGGCAAACTGAGTTTTAGAATTGTCATTCTCTAATGAAAACCTTGCTATAGAGAGAAAGGAGGCAGAAAAGGAAAGAAATAGGAACTTTTCCTGGCTTTACAGAATACATTATCAAGATTTGAGGGCAACAATATAGGAACCTCAGGAAAATACATTGGTTTATGTTCTTTTTCCTTAAATGGTCAGTCCTACTCTTTGGTTAATCAGAGAAAGGGAAAGAGTACAGGCAGAATTCTACTTTTCCTGTGGCAATAGCTGAGGCAGTTTGATTTCAAAGGCAAGGCAGGCTTTATGGAAGAACTTGGAATAAAGAAAGTCAAACGTGAATTGAGCAGTTAGCTCTAGCTGGCCGCTAACCAGCTGATTGCAGAACTTGAGAAACTCCCAGCAGAAATGAAGTAACAGGACGTTAACCAGCACCCCAGTCCCTGAGAGCTTTGTTTAAGCCATAGCAGCACTGAAAAGTCAAAAGAAGGTTGGTGTTGCTTTTCCTTTTTGGGAAATGGTGTCAATGTGCATAATATTGGGAGATTTATGTGTTTCTGAGGTCTGTGAAAGACAGACTAAAAAATTCTAAAGCAAATGCAGAATTGATCTCAAGTGATCTGACTTTAATTGAGCCCTTAGGGTTCAGGGATCTTTCTGTTTTTGCTTTCTTGCTTAAATTCTGTCACTGGGGTGCCTGGGTAGCTCAGTTGGTTGGGCATCTGACTTTGGCTCAGGTCATGATCTCACAGTTCATGGATTCGGCCTCGCATCGGGCTCTGTGCTGACAGCTCAGAGCCTGGAGCCTGCTTCGGATTCTGTGTCTCCCTCTCTCTCTGCCCCTCCCCCACTCATGCTCTGTTTCTCTGTCTCAATAATAAATAAACATTAAAAAATTTTTAAAAAATTCTGTCACCTACTTCCTTTACTGAATATAGAAGAACATGATGATTATTACCTGACTGGCCAAGGACCTTATATGTCTACACTTGAAAAAAGTCTTTTTTTTTCTTTTGCAACAATTAATTGTAACTGCAATCTTCCCAAGTTATTTTGAAGAAATGAATTATCTGCCGCTTATCTTTGTAAGGAAGAGGTATAAGAAATCCATGAACTGAACACATCAGAGTTGGCCAAATGCATTCTTTAAAAAATGATTTGCTGAAGATTTAAAGCTGAAAGACAATTTGATTAAAAACAGTAGACTGTTGACATCACCAACACAATCAAGTTACTGCCAACTTGCCTTGTTTAAAAGATCTTTGTAAAAAAATAAGGTTTTTAGGCGCATACACACATACACACACATATAGAAGTCATAGGTGATATGGTAATAGGGATAAAAGGATTTAATTTTTTTAATATCTCTTTAATATACTTATGTCTTAAGTAATTCACTTTAGGGCCTGCTTCTTTGAGGTATCACAGCACAACAGGAAAGGAAGAGGCATTGCTGAGTTCATAATGCTATTTCAGTGTGGCAGCCTAAGTACATGAGGAAATGACGCCCTGGGCCTGTATTTGGAGCCTCACAGTTACTGTGACGACAACACACACACTACTGGAAAACAAAGATGGTCTGCTTGCCAGGGTGAGCCAGGAAGAGTTTTGCCCGCTCAGATTTTTCCTAATTATTCTGTAAATCTTGAAATGTGACACTAGAGATATTCAAGCCTCTTTATATTTCAAGAACTGTTTAGTAAGTGATATATACTTGAGCAGCCTGGTATTTGGGTGGGGGGGGGGCCTTACACATAAGCTTAACTTTCACATGTTGTCTTAATAGATATCATCTTCTGGTTTGGACATCACCAAACCAACTGCTTTGATCACAGGCTGTCGTTTGCTCTGGTGCGTAAGGAAGCCAGCCGAATTGGTAGAATTTACTCCTCAGGGGCTCCTCAACTTTGAGTTACATATCCCCACCTTTTGTATGCTGTTCATTTCAGAGATCATTGCCCAACATACCAGGTGTTCCTACCAATGACTGGGCATCTGAGTCGCAATTCTTATATAATGATATGATACATTATATAATAATAATAACCATGTAAAATTCTTATCATCTATATAATGTAGCTATATATTATTTAGTATATACAAATGATGACAATACTACGTAGCATGTACTGGAGATTATTCTGTGCCAGGCATTGTGCCAAGCACCTCACATGGATGATTTTATTTACTTCTCATAACAACCTTGTGGGACATTAGTTTTATCTCTGTTTTATGGATTGGAAAGATGAGGCTGGTAGATGGTAAGAAACATGCCCACCAATAAGGTAAACATTCAAACCTAGGCAATTTGACTTTAGTTAGCCATATTTTCAACCACTTTCTTGTAATGTAGGCACTAGTTCAAGGAAGACCCCCACCTAGGTGACTGTGAAATGTTTTAGTGAAAGTTGTAGAATGTGACACTGCAGGGAGTCAGGTGCCCTTGCAGTCTGAAAAGATTCACCAACAGCAAGAAACAAAGAGATTCAGGGCCATGTGGACTTTTCTCCCAGATCCATAAGTAGAAACAGAAGGGCTTCCGTGGCCCCTGGAGTTGGGTAACCCAGGAAGAGCCAGGCCTCAGTACTGGCATGCAGAAGCTATTCTTCTACAGTTATTGGTGGGGCAGTGTGATTCCCTGGGAGAGGGTAGCAAGGAGCATTTGCTTTTATGAGGTATTAAGGCTGCTATTGTAGCCAGATCTTTTGATATTATTGGGGTTTTGGTCTCCTTGTTGCCTCTGTTGACAACTCAGAACTCCACCTTCTGTAATAACATTTGAAATGCTCTGCAGATTTCTGCCTTGGTCATAAGTGTTCAGTTTCTTAAGTGTGTTCAAGAGAGAGAGTCCTACAAAATACTTATTCTAGGTGTTGGTAGCAGTGTTCCTTGAAGAAGTCTTTGGTGGTATGTGTATATCAGTTGGAAGAGGCAAGGAAGGAGGGGATAGAATGTTTTGTTCTATATAAGAGCTCTCATAGGTTCCCCAAAACTCTGTTTAGGTAGTGAGTTGTCAATATGGCAGCATGTTGTTCCCTCAGAAAAAAAACAGCGAGCTTGCTATAGTTTATGGAAAATTATTTGATGCTTCAGCTAATGGTTTGCTCCTGTGGAGTAATAGTGTGAACTATTTTATTGGGTATTTGATTTAATTCTTTTATTTTTATTAACCAGGAGTTAACCACTAATGATGCTAAATATCTGATCACTTGGATATAATTAAAATTTTTGAGTTTCTATTTATATGCATGCCATGGATTGTCTGAAGTAAAAGGAGAGAAATTCTAATAAAATTTTGATGGAACAGATAATGTTTTGCTTTATCTTATGCCAGTGTCCATAAATACTCTATGTATCCATTATCCCAGGTGATGAGATTGAATATTCCAGTAACATAAATGTTTCATGTGAAGTGAGCATATAATAGGATAAATCTCTACCCTCTGAGAAATTTTATTCTATGAATTGTAAACAGTATCTTGTCAAAAATATATTAGCACACCTTGACCCCCCCACCCCCTCCAACATACAGATAGACATTCATTACTGGTCAATACACAGGACTTATACTACTGCTTACCTGATAGGCTAAACATCTTCCTGAAGCAAATACACTCTTTGCTCTGTGGCACAGGTTTATTTAATCCAAAATAAAAGTAGTGACCTATTTCATCAAGGTCCTCTGTTTCATTCACATGATCTCTCTGATTTCCTTACAACAAATAAACTCAGAACTTCCCTTTTGTCATTTATTGTCTTTATGTAAAAAGGTGTTACAGTATCAAAAGAAGGAAAGGATTAGTGTTATATCCATTAGAGACAAAAGGCTTGACTGTTGGCTTCTAGAAGTTTTTTTTTCTTTTTTCTCATTCAGTTATCTAAATTTTTCTTGGCAACAAAACTGATATAGCCTCTTAAATGGAAGATATTAACAATTTATCATATTAATGCAAGTGCTACCTAAAACATTCTGTAAGAGCTTCTAGTTCTCTGGGTACTTCTGTACCTGGTCTGATTTCAAGCAGGAATGGGGGCTCTGAGTCTCACACTGTTGATGATTATATAGCTTTGGTCTTGAAGCCAATCAGACCCAGCAGAAAACTGAGCTCTGAGTTCACTTGGAATTATCAGATCATCTAGTCTTGTGGTTCTCAATACTCTTTGTGCATCAGGTTCACCAGGGATGCTCTAAAAATTCAAATGCCCCAGACATTCTGATTCAAGCTCCTTGAATCCTTAGTAGGTCCTCAAGTATTGATCTATTTTGGAAGCTTTTATATGATTTTAATGTGCATCTGGAGTTGAGAACCAGTTATATAGTTACAACCTCATCATTTAAAAGAAGATAGTACTGAGGGTGAAGGAAGAGAAGTCACTTGACAGAAGTTACAAATTTCTCTGAGTACCAGTCTACTACCCTTTTTATCACATGATCATTATAAACAATAAAGCAGCTAATATTTTAATTTTTTTATGTTTATTTATTTTTGAGAGAGAGACAGAGCATGAGCCAGGGAGGGGCAGAGAGAGAGGGAGACATAGAATCTGAAGCAGGCTACAGGCTCCAAGCTGTCAGCGCAGAACCTGACATGGGGCTCAAACCCATGAACTGTGAGATCATGACCTGAGCTGAAGTCAGATGCTTAACTGACTAAGCCACCCAGGTGCCCCTAAAGTAGATAATGTTTAATGAGTGCTTTCTATGTATTAGGCACTAACAACCTCACAGGGCAGATACTCTTATATTCTACATTTTACAGATAAAAAGGCTGAAGGAATTGTCCAAAGTCCCCTAACAAGTAGTGGCAGATCTGAGATTTGAGTCAAGCAATTGGACTCCTCAGTTTGTACTCTTAAGCTCTTCATCGCTTTGCTGTTCTGGAGCTAACTCTGAGACTGTAAGATGTTGAATGGTAGCTGCTTCCCTGTTTCAGCATCAGGGGTCTTGTGGTAGCTGACCTTGGTGCTCTGATAACTAACCGGGCTTTCTGCTTAACTAAAGATTGAGTCCTTGCTTTCTCTATTTTCCCAGTAAGTGGGCCAATTGGAGACAAACTATTCTCTTAGAGAGTGTTCCAAGGTGCTCCCTTTCCCCAGTGGCTTTGTTTCCGTGTACTGTCTTTTCTTGCCCTTGTGGACTGATATATCTTCTTCCTTACTTTTGGGCACATATTCTTTTTATCTTTCAATGGAAATTCTAATCACAAACTCTAGTCTCCTGTTCAGACCCTTGACTTTTCCCCTAGTCCGTGGCTTTGGCTGGCTTCACTGTTTTCCCTGGGATTCCCCTATCAGGACTTACATACCACCCGTTAACTTCTCATGATATCAGCAACAACAGGAAGGGATTAATTGCTTGACTTCTTCTATGGCAGCAGGTGCATTGAAAACAAGCTGGTCTGTCCCATGGAACTGACTGGTCCCATGGCCAGTGGGTTAAGTACCCCGAAGACCTTTTGAAGTCTGTATTTTTAGGCAGCATGTATAGAATTAATTTTCTGATTGATTCTGTAAGTTTGAAGTTCTAAAGAGCAGGATTTTTTTACACATAGGGGAAAATCTATAAGCATTGTCTGGTTAAATGAACTTTATCAAGATGAAAATCACCAATTGCAAACCCTGTAACACAGATTATTCTAAGCAATAGAATCTAAAAAAGTCAGAGATTATAATTATTCTGATTATTACTTACTTGTAAATTTTAAAAATAAACATGATAAATAGATTCTGATATGACTTGGGATGATTTTTAGAATCACATTGCACAAAACAAGTGCTCAACAAGTGTGTTAAATTGAATCCATCAAATATCATGGAATTGAGAAAGTAAACATTATGGACAAGTTTCCATTGGTTGGGTTTAACAAAACTGTTTTTTATAAACATAGGAATAACAATCAGTGACCATGGGTGATTATCTCTCTGCTTCTCAGTATTCTCTTAACCTTATTGGTCACATATTGGTTTACTATGATACAAATTAAAAGTCAACAAACATTTAAAATGTCCATTAGAGTATCAGAAAATAACCAACTCATAACTAACTGAATGGAAGCTGTACTCTAGCTATGATTAGCAGGATATAGATGTATTTCCAATAACAGACTAAAACTTTTACTTTAAATATAGTGGCATAGTGTGGCACTTGGCTGGCTCAGTTGGTAGAGCATGTGACTCTTGATCTCGAGGCTGTAAGTTTGAGCCCCCCATTGGGCATACACATTTACTTAAAAAAATAAATATAGTGGTATAAGACAACACAGACTAATTGTAAATATTTGCCACTTATCTTTTCCCTCACGCACTTTAAAATTCATGAACAAAACATAACCAGGTTCTTATTGTGGTTTATTAGCTAGAAATGTTCTCATCCTCAGAAATCTATTTTGGAGTTAGGATTGCTCCACTCCCCTACAAGTGGTAAAGCAACAGCTGCCATTTAATTAATGTGTCTGCTGACAGCTCCAGCTGATGAATACCATTGAAGTTCCCTATCAGCATCAATATTACCCACATTACTCCAAAAGGAAATATTGATCATAGTTGCTTGATTTTGTCTTAATTTCACCATAGCTTTCCTCCCTGCATCACTTCTCCCAAATTCCAGTGATGCTGTTATTTACATCACCATTCACATCTTCCAGGGAATAAAGTCCCAGTGGAACACATGTGTTCCTGGTGATGTATTGCGATGGAATCTCACCAAAATGAACACGTGAAATGCTGAGCTCAAACAGAGGAGAGGACAAGGGAGAAAACCAGATGAAAGTGACTTGTGGTTTCTCGGAAAGTGAAGGATTTTGTCCTTTTGAGAGAGAGATTGGAGGGAAAAAGCAGAGCACTTATTTTTCCACATAGTATGAATGCATGGTTAAAATCCTATGACTTGATTTATGTCTGGCTTACTTTAATATCTGTTCCCAGACACTTTCATAGGAGTTGGACTTCCACAGTACTAACACTAGTTTTGTGTGAGAATTTAAGAGGATTGGGGCTGTGTGAAAGCAACTAATTATAGAGTGAGATCCACTCAGTCTGCTCATCTTGAAAAATATGTTTTGGGCTCAATCAGGCAAGGCCCATGTATATAGCTGGAAGAGAGGCTGGACTGGTTCTGAACTGGGAACAGGTGGAGGACAGGATCCAAATGGCATGGGATTAGATGATGAAGGGTGGTCCAAGTTGGCATTGGGCACCTGAAGGTCTAACATAACATTATGGAGTGTCCTGGCAAGCAGGTAGAGTATGGCTGTGTCCGATACAAGTAGAGAGTCAGCATTCAGGTAAGCCTGTGAGCAGGACCAGGGAGGAGAGCGGGGGTGAGATTTAGGGACAGGATAGTTCTGGTGGCAGAGTAGTCCTAGAGATTCTGAGTGAGATGCCATAATTGTAATGAAATGTCAGAATAACTAAGATGATGTTAAATCTGAGAGTACCAGGCTAGGACATTTTGTGTCCCTCCTGCTTCACATTTAATATGTAGCACTCACGAATTCACTAAATAATTTAGACTCATATGTGTCAGGCACTGTGCTAGAGATTGGAATACAACAGTGAATATTATATTATCTCTACTCTTTAACAGGTGCTGAAGGTAAAAACAGTGGCAATTTTGATGCCATGTGACTAGTGAGTAAATGGTATTGTGAGAGCACCCACTTGGTTTTGGGTAGTCAGTGATAGGTTTAGTGATTGTAGGTGGGATGAAGTGACTCTTGCTGTGGGAAAGAGGAACTGTTGAGGCTGAAAAGGAAATAGGGCCTGATACACAAGGACTAAGGGAATGCAGCAGAAATGAATGTGATTAAAAGTTTCTAATATCTGATTTGTTGCAACAAGTCCACATAGCTTTACAAATGGTGGGGAACTCGTAAATTACATTCTTTCCACTTACATGATAATTTTCATGTTTTTTAAGAATAGTGTGATGAAGAGGATGCACTCTATACATATATTTTCATTATCTTAAATCTGGAGTGCCCATAACAAGCCAGCCAAATATGCATCTTGTGGGCTAGAAAATTCTTGACCTCACCACCATCCACACTCTTTCATAACAGTGACCACTGTTAATGTATCTAAAAGGGGGTGATGACTACTTCCTATAAAATTATTTGCTTTAGGACTTTCACAATCTTGTGTACTTTGAAAAAATACATATATTCAAACTTCACTTCAAGTGCTTAACTGCTGCTGGAGCAAGAAATCTGTGTGAATAGCCAGGAAATTTTTGAAGTGCAAGTTGGGAGGATTGCCTCACCACATATTAAAATAAATCTTGAAACCACACTCATTAAAACACTTTGGTAGTGGTGTCAGAATCAGTTCATATTCGATGAGGAGATCAAGGGAAAGTGATAGAAAGTCCAGAAAAATAGACACCTCCATTTAAGAACTTAGTGTTGGGAAGGAGAGACATTTCAAATCAGAAAAGAAAATACAGATTTTTCAATCAATGCAGGTTGAAATAATTGAAAAAAAAAGAAATTAATTCTCTACATCGTATCTTATACCAAAATATAGAGTAGATGCACCAAAAATGTAAGTGCAAAAAAATGAATCTGAAATACTTGAAAATAGATAGATAGATAGATTGATTGGTAGATAGAGTGGGAAAGATCTTCCTAAACAAAACAGAAAAGCAGTAAAACAAGAATAAAATATTTGACTTCATAAAAACTGAAAACTTTTACACCCCAAAAAAACCCCTATCTCATGAACCAAGTTACAATACAAGCAGCAACTAGACAAAAATATTTATGACCAAAATAGTCAAGGACAAATATTCTTAATATAAAGAGCTCTCTTAAATGAATAAAGCTAAAGAGATACAACAGACACATGGAAAAATAACATAGGTAAACAATTTATAGTAAATGTGTGAAAAACTATTTAACCTCACTGATAATTAAAAATTCAAATTAAAGGAAGGTAGTATTATTTCAACCAACACATTGACAAAGACTGTAAAAAATCCAATACCTAGTATAGTGAGGACATGAGGAAATGGACACTGTATACTGCTGGTGAGAAAATCAACTAAGGCAAGCTTCCCGAAAAGCAATTAGACAATATGTGGTAAAAATCCATTTTGAAAAATAGAAGAGTCAAAACACTTTTGAGTGTCAAGAGTCAAAAATGCTTTTGAGAATGCATTGTTTCTTTTCCTCCCATTGTTCTCAAATATTGTCTATTGACTTCTTCTATTGGCAGACCTAGAGGGCCAAAAAAAAAAAAAAAAAAGTCCACATACTTCTTCCTCAGTAGCTTGATAAGACTTCCTAGGAGATACCTTGCTCCATTAGAGCTGTTGAAATAAGCCTGCATCGTCCATTTTGCCTATTATTGAAGTGTCAAGTACGTCTTGATGGCAATGTACTTTCTGAGTAATGATACTACCAAAACCTAACCTGATAACCAAAATGGACACACTTAAGACTGGATCATGAGGGTGAGGGATCAAGGAGCAAGTGGATGAAATGGGGCAAGGGAGTAAGCTTTATGAGAGATAGGGAAGCTAAGACTCAGAAATTTTGACTTTCTCAAGGTCATATAGCTTATTAACTCAGGTGTATGAATTCACAAATGAGGCACAGTATTGTGTAGCATATCTTTCTGGAATTTAGAACATGACCCATCTTGGATTATTTCTTGAGATCCCTGTTGTGTAAGAGATCAGGATTTCTTTGTCTCATCATGCCCTTGGCACCTCCAGATGTTGGGCTTTTCAGAGTATCAGCAGCCTACTACTCATTAATTCTGTCTGTCATTCCAGGAGATGGAGGGCTAGTTACAGAGTGGCGTGTGGTGTGCATGTGTCCTGAGAGGGGTCTCATGAGCGTGGTACATACTTCGAACGATGCTCCCACTGGTCTGAGAGCAGGGGCATTTTGTGAATGGGTTGGGGGCAGTGACGTGAGTGAAATCTCACCCAAGACCTTGTGTGCTAGCATTCTTGTTCTTTCTTCTGGGAAGCCCTTTTTTGGAAGAAGCCACTCCTGAAAGGTTGCACAGAATGAAGGCAGGCACTAAAAGTTCTAAACCAAGCTGATTATCTGGATCATCTTTTGCTGTTTGGTCCTGCAAGATGTGCTGAGATAAGCAGTGGTGCTTAGCACTTTGCTTGTCCTTCCAGGTATTCTTCACACACTGGACTTAAGCAAAGGAGTTTCCTTTACTTCTCTCATACTCACAGATGAAGAGGAGTGAGACCAACATTACAGGCATTACATTTTATTGTACTTCGCTTTGCTTACTTTATTGCTTTTCACAGATATTGTGTGGTTTTTGTTTGTTTGTTTGTTTTTACAAATTGAAGGTTTGTGGTAACTCTGTGTCAAGCAAGTCTATTGGCACTATTTTTTCCCAACAACATCTGCTCACTTCATGTACTTGTGTCTCATTTTGGTACTTCTCAAAATATTTCAAGCTTTTTCATCTTCAGTTATGGTGATCTGTGATCAAGGATAATGGCTCGCTAAAAGCTCAGATGATGGTTAGCAATTTTTTAAGCAATAGAATATTTTAAATTAAGATATGTACTTTTGGGGGCACCTGGGTGGCTTAGTCAGTTGAGCATCTGACTCGATTTTGGCCCAGGTCATGGTCGTAAGGTTGTGGGATCGAGCCCCACATCAGGCTCCATGTGGAGTTTAGAGCCTGCTTGAGATTCTCTCTCTCTCTCTCTCTCTCTCTCTCTCTCGCTCTCTCTCCTCTGCCCCTCTTTGCTACTTGCATGCTCTCTCTCTCTGAAAATAAAGATACATACTTTTTTAAAGATAGGGCTATTGCACACTTAGTAGATTACAATGTAGTGTAAACATAATTTTATATGCACTGGGAAACCAAAGAATTCATTTGACTTACTTTATTGCATGATATTCACTTTGTTGTAGTGGTCTGGAATGGAACTCACATTGTCTTCGAGGTATGCCTATATATGCAATTTTGTTAATTAGAATTTAAGCGTGAATAATAGCAACAACTGTGCTTTATTTCTAACTTCTTTTTGGTGATTGCTAGACCAAGGAATTTAACAATGAATTATTAGGGGTGCTTGGGTGGCTGGCTCGGTTGGTTAAGCATCTTACTCTTGATTTTGACTCGGGTCACAATCTCATGTCATGAGATGGAGCCCTGTGTTGGGCTCTGTACTGGGTGTGGATTCCGCTTAAGATTCTCTCTCTCTCTCTCTCTCTCTCTCTCTCTCTCTCTCTCTCTTTCCGTCTCCCTCTCTCTCTCCCCCCTGCAGGTTATCTCTCCCTCAAAAAAACCCCCAAAAACCAAAAACCAAAAACCAAAACCAATGCATGATTCAATAAGTTCATCATATTGTCCATTTCTAACCCTCTGTTCTTTAAACAGCCAAGCCAATGATATTCTCTTGTCCTTGCTTCATATTATTCTCTATGTACGTTCTTATATACTCACTGTGATCATGGGAATTCTGTGTCCTCTTCTTTCCTTTCCATATGAGTTCAGGCCTTGATATGTGTGTGTTTTTTCCTCTCCTTCACAAGAGGGTCTTCTCTTTCAGGCTTTCTAATCAGCTTTCTGGGCTTTCCTGGGCTTATTCCTTATTATCTCCTCTTTTTCTTCTTTTGAGAACTTCTTTCTGTTATTCCTTCTGCTTCAGCCAGTCTTAGAGCAACCTTCAACATTCATGTACATGAAAGCTATAGAAATCAAGATACTTTTATTAATGTTATAGAGAAAAATTTGTTACCAATAGTTAATCCTCAACCTCAAGATTTATTATCCTTTTCCAGTCAAAACTGTTAACCCCAGTCATTCTCTAAGAAATACACATGTTGGAGAGGGACCTGACGTTTCTTCTAGATTATTGTGTAACAGAGCAGAGTTTGAAGTACAAATTACCACTCAATGTAGGGGTCAAATCAGATGCTTGGCAACTGGAAGATTTTTTTTTTGTTTGTTTACTTATTTATTTATTTTGGGGGAGAGAGAGAGAGAGACAGGGAGGGGCAGAAAGAGAGGGAGAGTGGATCCTAAGCAGGCTCCGCACTGTCGGCTTGGGGCCCGATGTGGGGCTTGAAACTATGAACCATGAGATCATGATCTGAGCTGAAACCGAGAGCCAGAAGCTCAACCAACTGAGCCATCCTGTAAGATGATTTGACTTGAATTTCTTCTCAGTTTTTTCTCTTTAAAATAGTCTTCATACCCAACATGGAACTTAACTTGTGATCCTGAGATCAAGAGTGGCATGCTCTACCGACTGAGCCAGCCATATGCCCCTCTTCTCAGTTTTTTATATTTGTTTTTCTATTCTGGAATTTTGTGCCTTAAGGAGGAATAATGTCTACCACATTAAGAGATTGGAAGAACATGGTATGAGTACCATGAATGTAAAGGTGTTTAATATACTCAGAAAAGGTCAGAATCTTCATTACATAAAAACCTCAGCTAAATTCCAAGAAATTTTCATAAGTGCTTTATTTAAAGGAGCATTATAAATTGTAGATTTAAAATATGTATGTGGAATGGATTGAACACAATTTTCTAAAATATTCTTGAAAAGATTCTATATAATGATGGTGTGAAATTACTTTTTTTTAAACCCAACTTAGTTTCCTCATTGAGTGGTTGATTTATTTGTTTAATTTGGTTCAATCCAAACTAAAATTTACATATAATCTCCTATGCTGTGTATGATCTGGGTCTAACTACAAAAGTAATTGTCTATGTATTTTTCTATTTAACAGTCCAGTTAAAGAGAATGGCAAGCTAGGAATGATATCATATTTAATAAGAAAAAAAGTTATTTTAAAATGATTTAATGGATTAGTCACATGGCCAAATAGATAAAGAATTTTCCACTTAAATTCAAAATTCAGTAAGGTGTTCTCTGGAGATCATAATGCCAAAATTGTATGTATGTGTGTCTATATGTATTTAGGATGTATAGCCTACCTTCTTTCATAAAAGATTTAAAACGTTATATGGATTTGGTAGGGATTGTTATACATTGTCCCAAGTAAAACTATAATATTGCTATTTTTAAATAAAACATTTCTTGGCTAGCAAATGCATGGGCATTTTGCTTTCCCTAAAATGCATTTGTTTTGTTTATTTTTAAAAATTTGATACAATCACAAACTTAACAGAAAAGTAGGAAAAGTACTTTTTCCCCCTGAACCATTGGAGAATAGGTTTCAAACCTGATGTCCCATTACCCCAGTTCTTTTTCTTTTTAGTGTTTATGCATTTATTGTGAGAGAGAGAGTGGGCACTCATGTGCCCACATGCAGTTGGGGGAGGGGCAAAGAGAATCCCAAGCAGTCTGCAAGCTGTAAGTGCAGAGCTGGATGGGAGCCTGATCTCACCTACTGTGAGATCATGACCTGAGCTGAGATTAAGAGTTGGATGCTCAACCACGTCAGATGCTCAACTGACCGAGCCACCCAGGTGCTCCCCCATTACCCCCAATTCTTTTTTTTTTTAAGGTTTATTTATTTATGTTTGAGAGAGAGAGTTGTACATGCGCACATGGGCTCATGCACGTGTGCAAGTGGGGGAGGGGCAGAGAGAGAGAGAAGGAGAGAGAATCCCAAGCAGGCTTCGTGCTGTCAGCATGGAGTCCAGACGTGGGGCTCAATGGACCATGAGATCATGAACTGACCCGAAATCAAAAGTTGGCCACTCAACCAACTGAGCCACCCTGGCTGGCGCCCTACCCCCCAATTCTTTAGTGTACATTGCCACAAACAAGGATATTCTCCAATAAAACTATGACACAAACATCAAGATTAGGAAATTAACATTGATACATTACTACCATTTAATCCTTAGGACTCATTCAAGTTTCCGGTTGTCTCAGCAATGTCTTCTATAACAAAAGGATTTATTTCAGAATTACATATTGCATTTAGTTGTGTCTCTGTAGTTTATTTAACTCTGGAACATTTCCCTAGTTCTTCCTTGACACTTTTGAAAATTACAGGCTGTTTATATTGTAGAATGTCTCCTCATTTAGGGTTTGATGTTTCCTCATGATTAGATTTAGGCTATACAGCTTTGGCAAAGCATTTGCTTTTAATGTCCCCAAATGTCTTCTTTGATATCTGAACTATAACTTTATTTAGATTTTATTTAGAAAATTTAGATTTTCATATGATTCCATCCTCTGTAACTTTAACATAACTTTTTCCCTTAATCTAGCATGTTTTGCTGGATGAGTTGTCATAGAAAGTCTCACCATTTACTGCCTTTGGTGGTCTGACCAGGGTTTCTCAACCTTAACATAATTGATATTTTATGCTGGATAATTATTTGTTGTAGAGGCCTGTCCTGTGAGTTGTAGGATGTTTATCCTTATGTATTATTAGCCTCCATCCACTAGACACCAGTAGCATTTCCCATTCTAAGCTGTGACAACCAAAAATGTATTTAGACATTGCCAAATATTTCCTGAGGGGTGAAGTGGTCCCTGGTTTAGAATTCCTGGTGTAGCACATTTCTTTTACTGGTCTGACCTTTATTGATATTCAAATCCTCATGAAACAGAAACAATACTTCAGGCAATTTCTTTTCTTCTAATTGAGTTCCATCTTCTTTTAAATCTAATCAGAATATTCTATCACATTCTAACAATGGTATTCTCTTTAAATACTGACTATGCCTGTTCTAACTTAGTTTCCAGTGGCCCCTGGCCAGCACATGAGACTTACTTGACCTAAAGTACCAAAACAAGACTTTCTTGGTGTTTGTATCTCTTAAGCTGTGTGTATCTTTCAAAGTCTACTAAGAAAACAAAAGCAGATACCTCACACTTTCCTTCATAGTAGATAGGATTTTCTGATTCCATTGTTCTCTTCATCCCTTAAGGGCACTTATTGTTTGGTCTATACATTTTAGCAAGTACTTATTTTCTGTTTAGCACTTGGTTTTTGCCTTTTTGTTTGTTTGCTCATTTTCAACTTACTGTTTTGTATTCCTATCTCACTGGGGGCTCTTGAAAGCAGAGATATACCTCCTTTGTGTTCTCCACAATCCTGACATATGACTAAACTATGTGGAGTGAATAGTCAATAAATGTGGAATTCAATTCAACTGCTTTTGCTAGAAGTGGTTAAGAATTGAGTATTTTAAAATATGACAGATTCCCACCAAACTTACCTCTAGAAAATGCAAGAAAGAAATTTACTTAACATATATTAGCTTTTCTAGTATTTTCTATTTGTTAGTTAGCCTTAGTATTCTCATTAAACAAATGGAAGTTCTATCTGTTCTGTTCTGCCGATGGAAAGGTGGGCTTATCTCCTGTAAATGGTGTACATGGTAAATACTCTGACTCAAACTGTCCTACTCCGAGGGGTTCTTTTCTTCTCCGCAGTTTTTTTTTTCCATTTTATAATAAAATTGTAGCCAAGTGCCCCTCAACAATTTCAGAATATATATGTCAGTGCTTGAAAGTTACCGTAATGACCAATTGGATTTTTCTGTCACTTGGTTAAGTTTGGTTAATTATAACATATTATGATTTTTTTCCGAAGCAGTTTTTACCTTTCACCATTTCCAGGATGCTCATTGTTTTATTGACTATAGAAATGATAAGACATTTCTCCAAATTTTGACAACTATAGATATCAATATAAGACTTAGTTGTTATCATGGTCAAATACATGGTCAGAAATATATTTTGTCAAAAAACATTATTTTGGGTTTAGTGGGAAAAAGATACTTTATTAAAATTAACTACAAACCCAAGCAATTCTTCCAGTACCAAATTGGCAAGCTTCCTTGCAAGGCCTGTAGTGTTTCAACAATAAATATTTTTTGAGATAAAACCTAGAGTAAATGTAAGTATGTTTGTTATTCTAAATGCTCAGTAAATAAATCTGATGAAATTCTCTTTTAATAAGTAACGAAGTTGGTAAGAAAATGTTCCAAGAACATACTGTTGTTTGTAAAAAGATAGGAATAGCTCTTAGTATTTTAATAAACTTAGACGAACAGATATAGTCTCCAAGATGGTATTTTTTTTTTACTTGATATGTAGCATTATGCAATCTTAAATACAAACCAGTATTATTATAAACATAGTGTTTATAGGCTGGTTGGCCAGTGTTGTACCTGGAAAATGAATCTTCCATTCACCTGATCTTGCAGTAAACTCAGAAACATGCCTGGTGGTCACCAGTCACACCTATGCACACGTAGTCATTCCTCTAAGACTTTAAAACAGAGATTGGAAGAAATAGCACATTGCCAAGTTCAATCTTCAGGCTGTATTTTTAAAAAAAGTTTCTTTTGAGAAAGAGAGAGAGAGAGAGAGAGAGAAAGAATGAACAGGAGAGGAGCAGAGAGAGAGGAAGAGAGAATCCTAAGCAGGTTCTGCACTGTCAGCACAGAGCCTGACTCGGACTTGAACTCAGAAACCATGAAATCATGACATGGGCTGAAATCAAGAGTTGGAAGCTTAACTGTCTAAGCCACCCAGGCGCCCCTTCAGGCTGTATTTTTATTTTTCTTTTCTCTGCAACTATTCCAATATTTCCCTATCTTTGGTATTAAAGTTTACATTTCTAAGGGAAGGGAGTGAAAGCAAGAGGGTAGAAAACATGGTATCTCCTTTGGAGATAGCAAATGGAAACATGTTAAATGACCCCAAAAGATCTGGACACCTTTAGAGGAGTCAAAGACCCAGAAATTTGGTTCAGTCAGTAGGAGAGCTTCTGGATGCCCCGCCCTGCACAGCAGTCTTCAAACTCTTAAATTTCTGTTTTCTTCACTTAACATAAAGGAAGTTAAAGTTCCATAAACCTTTTTTTTTTGGTCCTTATTAAGATCTTTCTAAAATTAAACCATCTTTACATTTGGAGGCCCTAGTGGTGATTAAAATTTCTCCGAGAAACTGTTGCATTAAGGCACGGAAAGCACTTAAGATTCAATTTCTACCTATATATTTGGTTTTGTTTATTTTAAATGGAAATGGCTTTTGAGAGAGGCTCCATTATTTTTCTTTAAGTGTAATATAATGAACTCAGTGCTTCCATTTTAATTTTAAAAATCAGTTTTCAAGCGTCTGACTTCGGTTCAGGTCATGATCTCACAGTTCGTGGGTTTGAACCCCGTATCAGGCTCTGTGCTGACAGCTCAAGGCCGGGAGCCTGCTTAGGATTCTGTGTCTCCCTCTCTCTCTGCCCCTCTCCCACACCCGCTCTGTCTCTCTCTGTCTCTCAAAAATAAATAAACATTAAAAAATTTTTTTAAAAATCAGTTTTCTACTTATTACTTCTCCACTGCTGATAAATAAGTTTCTTTTTTTAAAAATTCCATTGAATATTTATTTATTTTCATTTGATTTTGCTTTCATTATTCATTTATTTGACACATTATTTTTAATGACCTGTAATGTTATTTTATCATAAATAGGCACTGTGGGGGTAGCAAAGAAAATTCAGATATAGTCCTTCCTCGAGATCTTCTATCAAGTTAAAAACAACATATGATCTCAAGTTTAGTTACTTTGAAAGTAGCCAGACCTGATTTAATATCCAGACTCTACCAACTGAAAAGTCTTATGCTCTACTGCTCCTCTAGCTTTCCCTCTAGAGTATAGACTTTAATTAGAAGGGTAGAAAAATATTAAAAGAGTTGATGAGAAAAGAAAGGTAAAAATACAGTTAAGAGACTCTGAGATTTGGAATGTGCTGTTTCTTTCAATCTCCGTGGGGCTTGAGATGGGGTTTTTGGAAGAAGTAAGATTTATGATGTACTTTATATTATGTCTCTGTGACCAATATATGTATCGTGGAGATAATTTGATGCTTTTAGTTCTTTAAATATTACTTCTTAAATAAATCCATTCAGTCCATTAACCATAGTTAATGTTTTCCCACTGGTTTGTACATGTCATAGCTAAAGACCAATGTAGACTAACAGGGAAGGAGAAAGAAAAATTAGTACATTCATGAATTATTCTCTGTTCTCACTTTAGACAAGTTAATTTTCCTTAAATTATCAGGTTCTGTCTTAATCATAGGCCACTTGTGGTTATCAAGAAATAAATGTTTATATGTTTGGCCTTCACAGTTTTACATTTCACACTAAAAGCCCAATTCAATTCGTCCTTCAACACTCTATCACAAAACAGTCAATGTGGGAATCAAAATTCTAAAACATGGATAATTCTTAATTATAAAACTTTTCTTCCAATGAATATTGAACTAAGACTGAAGAAAGATATCCTGTTAAATTAACATTCAAGTGTTATTAATTGCATTAAGGGGATGACTCTTGTTTCTAGAGTAATTATATTAGAAATTACAGAGCATTTATGTCACCACATCCTGGATCGGTAATTCAAACTTCACCCAAAAAACAGCCACAAAAAATATATGTCCACCCAAGATTACTTTTCATTTTTTAAGACTAGAAAGATATGGTATAACATGCAGTTTCTTTTGATTCCCTAGTAGTATGAATAAAACAGAAGAAATAGCTTAAAGGAAGAAGTATCTTAGATTATATAGTCTGTTGTTTCACTGACTTTACTAGTTTAAAGCAACTTTGCTTACAATACTTCATTATAACTTCTGCACTTATTTTCTATATGTATGACACATATTAAAAATAATTTGCACATGAGGGGCACCTGGGTGGCTAAGTCAGTTAAGCATCTGACTCTTGATTTCAGCTCAGGTCCTGATCTCTCCATTCATAGGACTGAGCCCCGTGTCAGGCTCTGCCTCTGCACTGACACCACAGAGCCTCCTGGGGATTCTCTCTCTGCCCTTCCCCTATGTGTGTGTACACGTTTTCTCTCTCTCTCTCTCTCTCTCTCTCTCTCAAAATGAATAAACATGAGAAAAATAATTTGTACATGAAAAATAATTTAAAATATCTTAGTAATAGATTCTTACTAAAAAATTAGAGTTTAACAGATTAAACTGAAGTACTCTTTGACTGTTCCCCTCTCCAGTGCCTTCTACCTTAGTCTCCTCTGCTGGAAATGGACACAATGAACAATGTTTAATATGCTTCCATACCTTTCTTTCTGGGGATAGAAAAGATATCTATGTGTGGATATATTTCAACATAAGTAATGTATCTTTTATTTTACATAACAATATGGCTTAGACAGTTTTTCATGTTAGTACATATAAGTTCACTTTATTTTAGAAAATTACAGCATTGTCTTCCGTAGAAAGGTGCACAATTATTTATTTAGCCATTCCTGTTCTTATGAGTATCTAGGTATCTTTCAAGTTTTCACTGTTACAGATCACACTGCTGTGAAGCTCCTTATACATGCCTCCTTGGGCACAGGGTTAAGTGTCTCTTTGGGGTAAATATCAACAGTAGAACTTTAGGGTGAGGAGTTGCACCAGATAACCTCTTTAGTGCTTGTCTATAGACCCTCCAAATGTGTCTGAGTATACCCACTGAATTTGAATTTCCTCCATTAAAGTGAGGTTGAACACTAGTTTGTATAACTCTTGACCATTTTTATGATTTCTTCTGTGAATTACTGTTTATACTCTTAGCCCACTTTCCAATTAGATTGGTTTCTCTTTCCTTAAATGATTTGTTAATTCTAATCCTTTGTTGTTGTACATGTTGCTCTTTTTACTTTTTAAAAAATTTTTTTAAAAAATGTTTATTTTTGAGAGACAGAGAGACAGAGTGCAAGTGGGGGAGGAGCAGAGAGAGAGGGAAACACAGAGCCTTAAGCAGGCCCTAGGCTCTGAGCTGTCAGCACAGAGCCCAACATGGGGCTTGAACTCACAAACTGCAAGATCGTGACCTGAGCTGGAGTTGGATGCTCAACCAACCAAGCTACCTAGGTGCCCCAATGTCTTTTTACTTTTAAAGTGCTTTGGTCAGTCAGGTATTTAAATTTTGATGTAGTCAAGTTCATTATATTTACTTTAGAACTTTTGCTTTTTTGTGTATTATTTCAGATGGCTTTTCTGACTCTAGTCCTGTACATATTTGCCCACATTTTCTTCTAATAATTTCTTACCATTTAAAAATTTAAGTCCTGATTACAATTTTGTGAGAGGTATAAGATCTAACAATTTTTTTTCAAATGTTTAGCTAGTTCTTATTGATTTGAAATGCTATATTATTTTTTTCACAATGATTTGAAATTCCACTTTTCTCGTGTTTCATATATATGAATATATAGATAATGCATATACATACATGCATTGTATCCTCTTAACAAAAATGTTAGGTTAATTCCATGGTTATTCCTTATTTGACAGGGAAAATGAGGCATGGAAATATCGAGTAACTTGCCCAATGACACATTGGCATAGTGGTGGTGGAACAAGAAATCAAACTCAATGGTCCAGATTTTACAGTCTGTGAGCTTACCAACTACAATCTATAAAATTCCTTTGTATGTGGGTCTGTTTCTGGAATCTGTTTCTTTAAACTACTCGTATATTGTTGCATTAATATCATGTAGTACTAATTATCATAGATTTATAATATGTTTGATATCTATTAGGACAGTTTCTTCCTTTTGTATTTCTTTTTTAAAAGATGACTTTTAGAGTGCCTGGGTGGCTCAGTCAGTTAAGTGTCTGACTTCAGCTCAGGTCATGATCTCATAGTTCGTGAGTTCAAGCCCCCGTCAGGCTCTGTGCTGACAGCTCAGAGCCTGGAGCCTGCTTTGAGTTCTATGTCTCCCTCTCTCTCTGCCCCTCCCCTGCCCTTGCTCATACTCTGTCTCTCTCTTTCTCTCTCAAAGATAAATAAACATTAAAATTTTTTTTAAAAGATGACTTTAGTTACCATTGTTCATCCAATCTTCTATATACATTTTAGTATTATATAAAAAATTCTATTTGTATTTTGAGAAAGATTGCATTGATAGTATATGTTAATTTGAAAAAGAATTTACATTAAAAATATTGAGGTTTTCATCTATGAATGTAATATATTTTTTCCTTTATTCAGGCCACCTTATGTTTTTTCAATTTTGTAATTTTTTTTCCATAGAGGCTTTATTTATTTCTATTAATTTTACTCCTAAGGACTTTGTATTTTAGTGTCTGTTGATATTGGGAATGCTATTTTCTCCCTGGTTACATTTTATTTTATTTTATTTTATTTTATTTTATTTTATTTTATTTTATTATTAAAAAAGTTTTTTTTAATGTTTGTTTATTTTTGAGAGAGAGAGAGACCATGAACAAGGGAGGGACAGATAGAGGGAGACACAGAATCTGAAACAGGCTCCAGGCTCTGAGCTGTCAGCACAGAGCCTGACATGGGGCTTGAAACCATGAACGGTGAGATCAGACCTGAGCCGAAGTCAGACTCCCAACCAACTGAGCCACCTAGGTGCCCCGTCTCCCCAGTTATATTTTAAAAACCACTGCGGTCAATATACAGCAAAGTTGTTGATCTTTTATGTTGATTTTGCATCTTGCCATCTTACTGAACTTCCTTCTTATTTATAGTAGTTTTTCACTTGATTATGTTTAATTTTCTAAGTAGATTATCATGTTTTCTGAAATTAATAGTAGTTTGTGTCTGACTTTCCAATCCTTTTACCACTTAATATGGTTTTACTTATTTAATTCCATTGGCTAGAACATCCAGTCTGATGTTAAATAGTAGCAGTATCATTCCTGTTTTGTTCGACCTTAAAGACAATATTTCCAATATCATGTTTGCTGTATTTTGGGGGGTAGATAGTTTTTATCAAATTAAGGAAGTTTCTTTTTGTTCATAGATTTTACACACACACACACACACACACACACACACACATGTCCACAATTGAGATTTTGGAACATCATTTGAATGATTTTTTTTCCTGATTAATATAAATTATGTTAGTGAATTACATTTGTGATTCACTATTAGAAAATATATCTTTGTATCCCTGAATAAAACTTGCATGATCATAATGTATTATTTTTAAAATAGATTGCTGAATTTACATTTCTGATATTTTTATGTAGCATTTTTGCATTGATGCTTGTGAGATTGGCTTTTAGGTTTCTTTCCTTATGGAGTCTTGTTTTGAATTTTTAGAAAGCTTATAACACATACCCAAATGGCTTAGTGGCTTCTCATATTTTTCTATTCTTATTTGTTTAAAATGTGAATCTTTAGTGTTTTAAAAGCATTAGTAAGAGTTGTCTATGAAATATTGTGGGCCTAGTAATTTGTGGGGGAGGTTGTAAATTTGAATACTTATTTTTCTGGATTGATTTAATTTTCTTCTATTTTTTCTGATGGTATAAAATTATAAATTGTAATTGTGTTTTTTCAGTAATTACTATTCAATTTTTAACACATACAGCTAAAATATATTTTCTACTAATATCCAGAGTTAATTAGTGTTTTTCTACATTTACTGAACAAAACAAAATTTCTATGTGTTTCAATTTTACTTGAAACATTCCATTTCATTAGCATTTCCTCCCATGTTGAAATCATTTGGACTTTCAGTTCTACGTTGTTATTTTGAAACTTATTATTGTTGTTGTAAAAAATAGCATTTAAATAGAGATAGTAATGTAATTTAATGGGTTTATTTTTCACCATTGCTTCTCAGAGCTTCCTTATTACTTTATTTATTTATTTATTTATTTATTTATTTTATACCATTTGTTTATTTTTGAGAGACAGAGAGAGACAGAGCACAAGCAGGAGAGGGGCAGAGAGAGAGGGAGACACAAAATCCGAAGCAGGCTTCAGGCTCTGAGCTATCAGCATAGAGCCTGATGCTGGACTTGAACTCACAAAACTGCGAGATCATGACCTGAGCCAAAGTTGGATGCTTAACAGACTGAACCACCCACGTACCCCTATATTTATTTTTTATTTTAGATGGCATAATTATTTCAAAGTTATTACAGATGACAAACTTACTCATTCCTTTATGTTTCATTTTTAATCTCGAATGATAGTTTGGTTGGGTATAAAATTATGGGTTTAACTTTTTTTTTTGCTCTTTTATTTCATTCATGCATTGTCAAGGAGATTCTCTGTAGACCATTGTTTTTATTTCCCAAACATCTTTGATTTGTTTCATTTGTTCTTGGTCTTCTGAAATGTTAATATAATGTCTAAGTATATGGGTTTTAAAAATTTGTCTTACTCAGCACTTGGTTAGTCCTTAAATTTTGACTAATTTATATATTACCTTCCTTCATTATCCCTAATACCTTTTTAGGTACTCCAATTATATGGATGATTAAATGCTTGAGTCTATTTTACATGATTCCTAACTTTTATTTCATACTTTATATCCTTTCATTGCTTTTTATTGCAGTTTGGAAGAAGTTTTTGGCTTAATATTCTAGTTCATCAATTTGTTCTTTGACTATGTCTGTTCTGTTGTTTGACCCACTTATTGAATATTAGATTTAAATGATCAAAACTTTATTAGTCATACTTTTTAAGTGATAATATTTTATGGATTTAATATCCTCTTTAATAACTCTATGGATATGAATTATAGTTCATATCCTATCCTAACATCTTTATTAGTTTTGGTTCCTAGGTGTAAATTCTTCACTTTTTTAAAAATTTATTTATTTATTTATTTATTTATTTTTGAGACAGAGAGAGACAGAGCATGAGCGGGGGAGGGGCAGAGAGAGAGAGGGAGACACAGAATCTGAAGCAGACTCCAGGCTCTGAGCTAGCTGTCAGTACAGAGCCCAATGTGGGGCTCAAACCCACGGACCACGAGATCATGACCTGAGCCGAAGTCGGACACTCAGCTGACTGAGCCACCCAGGCGTCCCTCTTCACTTTTTTAAGACAAAGAACTCCATTTTATCTTTTTTAAATAATATTAGCCTTTCTCCCATGCTTAGTAATTCCTAATTAAGTGTTCTTGTAGCTGAGTCTTCTTGTTTGCAGTCTGTTCTCTGTGTTTCTGCAGCTGCTTAGAGACAGGGGCAAGGTTTGCTGCTGGAACTTGTATCAGTCTGTTCTCAAGAGTATGTGGGCAGTATAGGGCTGCCACTGGGGAGGGTGCTTTGGAGGCTACCTTCTGGTGAATGGGGGGATATCTTATTCCTCTTGGCCATCCAGGGTATCTGGGATGCTCCTCTGTTTCTTCGAGCTAAGCTCCAATACCCATTGTTTCCAGCTGATGTCACCAACTTATGTTGCTGCTCTTTGACTCAAAATGTGGCCCAGGTTGATAGAGGACAGTGCTCAGTTTCACCTTCTTGGCTGTTCCTGCTGCTGTCCTCTAACAGTAACACTTGTCTGTTGTCCCCAACCTCTCTCTCATCCTTGGTATACATTCCTAACATTTTTGGCAGCACTCTCCTGTTCTTGTTTTGAGCTATGGTTTTAAATCTTCATTCTGATCCCATCTGCTTTTTGTCTTTCAGTGTTTTCTCAAAGTTTATGATTCTCCAAAGGTTGATATTATATTCTAGTTATATGGGTAAAAAACTTTTTCTAAAATTTTAAGGATTTGCAGTGGGAAGGGGAGGCTACAATCTATTCCTACTCTTCCACCTTGAAACAGAAACCAGAGTATAATATTCAAAACCTTAGTATTATATTTTAAACATGAATTTAATAGACTAATTTTTAGGATTGCCATTTATGGTTATTTGTGTTGTATTCTGTATGAAGTCACTGCTGAAAAGTCAGAGCTGAAATTGAACTCACTGTTACTATATTGTGTATCCTTGCATATGAAAGCTTCTGCTGGGTCAAAGGTTCCTTTTCCTCTGATTTGCACAATGATGTCCCATGGTTCAGCAGTGGCTCTGGTCATTTGAGCTTTAAATTACATTATGTATGGTGATGGTTCCATGATGTATACTTAAGCCAATACTCATCAAATTATTCACTTAAAATATGTGCAGTTTATCATACATCAATTATACCTCAATACAGCCATAAAACAAAGTTTAAAAAGTAACAGGAATTATGTTATGTAAATAGTGAAGTAAGGAAAATGTGCTATTGGATTTAGAGGATAAATTCTGAATGTTTTTTATATATTGGTTGATATAAAAGGTTTTCCTTAGCTAACAAAATAACAATAATTGTGAAAGAAGACACATTCATGAGCCATAGAAAGATTAGTTAACAAGATCTGGTAACTAGCTGTTAATAATCTTTTATGAGGAAAAGAAGTAATACAGTTAACAACTTGCCTTGGGCATCTTAAGGGAAGTCCTAGTTAGAGGCAGAGGAATGAACTAGAGCTGTATTGTCCAGCATAGTACCCATTAGCCACGTGTGACTACTGAAATTTAAATTAATTAACATAAAATAAAATAAAAATCCAGTTCTTCAGTCATACTAGTTGCATTTCAAGTGCTCAACACTCCATGTGACTAGTGGCTACTATACCAGACAGCATGGATATAGACCATTTCTGTTATTGTAGAATACTCTATTAGACAGTGCTGAACTAGGTAATCTCTTAATTTTGGTCCTCCCCATCCCAATTGTTTTATCTCCATAGATTACTACCTCTAATGTGATCTCAGATTTTAATTGTCAGATTGTCTAGTGGGACAGTGGAGTATGGATACACACTGAGTACAGAATAGGTACTCAGTGACTGATAAAATTGTTGGTGAATGGGTATATGAATGGATATATAAATGAAGATGGGCAGTGAATTCCCACTATTTGATAAAGTACTGCATTCATTCATCCATTCATTAATTCAACAAATATTTATCAAGTGCCTACCAAATGCCAGGTACTATTTCAGGTGCTTGGGATATATGAGTGTACTACACAGACAAAGATTACTTCCCTTATGGAATTTACATGCTAGAGGCAGGGGGATATTATAAATAATAAGCATAAATAAGTAAATAATACCACAAGTTTTAAAATGATAAATGTTATGAAAAACAAAATGTAAAGCAGGGTAAGAGGAATCAGGGGTGCTGGGTGTAGAGAAATGAAGATTATAATTTTAAGTGAGGTGGTCAGAGTACATTGTAAATAGGATGGTCAGAAGGTGACATCTGAGACTTGAAAGGGAATAAACTATGTGGACATCTGGAGAAAGATCATTCTAGCAGACAGAACAGCCAGGGCACAGACCTAAGTTGGGAGCATGAGTGTCATGTTCGAGGAATAGCAAGATGTGTGGCTGGACCAGAATCAGCAAGGAGGGTAGTTGGAAAAGAGATCTGGCAGGTAACAGGTTGACAACTCAACTAGGGTCTTATAGACCATTGTAGGAATTTAACTTTTATTCTGAGAGAGTTTGGAGGAGAGAAAGAACATGATCTGACTTAAGTTTCAAAAGGGTCAGTCTAGCATCTGTGTTAAGAAGACATTGTAGGAGGACAAGGACAGAAGCAAGAAGACCACAAGTTCCAGGTGGAAGATGATGGTGGCTAGGTCTGGTATGGTAATGGTGAAAAGTAGTCAGATCCTGTTATATTTTGTAAGTAAGAACAATAAGATTTCCAGGTGGGTTGGATGTAGATATTGGAAAAAGGGAGTATCAGGTATGACTCCAAAGTATTCAGCCTAGCAGAGTCGCCATTAAGGGAGATGGGGAAGGCTGAGGAGGAGGAGTTTAAGAGAAAGACCAGGAATTGAGTTTTGGACATGCTGAATTTAGGATGTCTGTTAAAGAACTTGAGTAGGCTGCTGGATATGCAAGTACAAATTTGAAAAAACAACCTGGGATGGAAATAGTGTTATTGATAGGTAAGCAAATCTGTTAATGAACAGTAAGTTTTTGTATATCAGAAGGTATTAATTGCCTGGCTGTGAAGTGGAATAAAAATATCATCATTTTGTTCTTAACATGAGCTAGGAGAAGAGCTGTCCATAATTTTTGCTTTGGAAACATTCACAAAATGTTTAGACATTAATTTTGGCTTGAAAAAAGGAAATGTTTCCCTGCAGGCATGGAAGTTTAGTGTACAAAGCTTCCCTGTGATTTTTGCAGAAAGCGCTTCAGCTTTTTTTGTTAATATCAATACACTATGATACATGCTAGTATTTTTTTCCCGGTTCCTGACTATTTTTAGCAGTAAAACCCAAATTACTGTACTTTACCTATATTTCATTTATCACTGCTACATAAACACTTTATTTTTATGCTACAGGAAAGAAAATCTTGCTATTAATTTAAAAGAAT
The DNA here is from genome assembly GCA_028646485.1 of Cryptoprocta ferox. Classification (NCBI taxonomy): domain Eukaryota; kingdom Metazoa; phylum Chordata; class Mammalia; order Carnivora; family Eupleridae; genus Cryptoprocta; species Cryptoprocta ferox. Next base: position 79,360,182 of record CM053577.1, read on the forward strand.
GAAATAATTAAGCGTATTTGAGCACCAGGCCACAGTCTCATAAAAACAAGTTAATCAAAATTGTGGAGCTTTATAATCTTAAGGATGACATCAAGGATATGATTCTTGGATTCTTAAGGGCCGACATGGAACAGTCCAACATCTGTGCCAGAATGACCTCTGTGAAGCCTAGTATTTCCTTTTAAATATTTAGACATCTTGATAGCTTTCTGTAGTTTTAATTCATAAAACATGGATTTAAGCTGTCCCCTCCTTTCTTTCTACCTTGCTTTTAACCCCTGTTAAATAAATACTCACCAGTCCCAACGTGAACAACTCAATTAGCACTTTCTTCCATAAATATGACCATTTACAAATATCTCTGGATAAAGAAATAAAATGATAAGGAGTGAGTTCACCAACTGTGAGTTAGGGTCATGAAGTTTAAAGGAACTAATATAAATAAACTAAGATAAAAAAACACTAGATAGCTTATTCTGGGTTGAACTATGTTGCTTCCATAATGCTTTTACTAATATTTCTCTTCTGTTAAGACTCTTATCTTTGGCTGTTTTCCAGGTCAAACATATTGTAGTAGCCCATGCTATGCACAAGGATCCTTGTTTTAATGATACCCAGAAAAATGTTTAAGTTTTGGAAGTTTCACAGGAGTCATGTGAGTTAACATAGGGAACTCTTATTTAGTCTGTTTATCTTCAGTGGATTTGCTTTCTTAATTGAGTAATCCAAAGCTGGATATTTATGTTTAAAAAAAGATATTTAGCTATGTTTGCACGTGAGCATCGTAAATTAGTTTTTTTTCTTTCTCTTTAGGTTCAGCAAACACACACACACACACACACACACACACACACACACACAGTAACCAATCAGGTTATAATGGAACAAGATAATTCAATTCTTATTTTGCATACTGGATGCTAACTTCCAAGCAGTAGTTATGTTTAATAAATTAAATTCCTTCTTTACATAGAGCATAATTTAGGGAAAGGAGGTATGGAACATGTAGGGTGCACGGTAGTGAGCTTGAGTTGTGCACTGACTGTAGCAATTTTAAGATGTGCAAATGCTCCAGGTCATGATACTAAATGCAGACACTTTGGCCTTAAGGCCCTTTGCTCAGTTATGTACTTTCCTCATCAGTCTTATTTGTTTATTCTCTGCCAAGAGCCAAATAGTTCAACTTGATGTTTCTCACATAAAATGTACTTTTATTTTATTCTGTTGCCACTGTGAAGATCTCATGTACAGATGAAGTCATGTGACAATAAAAAAATAAATGTCTGAGTAGCCACCATCTTTAATTCCTGCCATCCACTTCCCAGACTGTCCCACTTCCACCTGAATGGCTTTTGGGCTAATGTGGTCCTGATGCTAGAAAGGTGGACCAGGCAAAGTGATGGCGGCATGGTGTGTGAAACTGACCTGCCTTTACTGTTGAGGACCATTGGGTGACAGGAGAGCAAGAACAGAGCCTACGTTGTAGGCTTGAATTGAGTTTGAGAGAGAATTTTTTAGAGTTTAGAGTAAGGGAGAAAATAAATTTCTTGACTCAAGCAGCTACTGTGCATAGCTATCTATATCTGTATTTGTATATTGATATGTGTATGTACATATATGCACACACACATTATATATGTGTGTATATAAGATTTAATCAATTAGGATTTAATCTTATTTTCAATTATTTTTGTTATCCTCAGGATTTCTATTGAGTTGGTATAAGCCAGGGTGGGCAAACTGATTGTTTACAGCTGTTACCTCTTTTGACTAAGCCAGTGTGCTTTCCATTTAACTGGGGACTCTGCCATTACAGCTGTGTGGCCCCAATCCTGGGATTCTTTGGACCTCCCCACAATCCAGACATAAAAATATTCAAACTGAGTTCCATGGGGCCTAGAACCTCACTTTAGCACTATGGCTGGCATCATTTTGATTGTTAAGTATTTAAAATACCGCTTTTGCTTGTAACATATCTGGAGGCAGGTCCTAAAGATTTGAGATGCTTAGAAAGGGCAGGTCCACATGGGATTCCCATTTGGTAGGGAGTAAGAGAAATGATAGGAAATGTTTTGCCAAATATGGAGCATGAGGAAGGAGACTGAAGGGTGTAGGCAGAGAGGTAAAGGCTGGGAAAAGGCCCTGCCAACAACCTCATCTACATCCTCATTGCCTTGGGGGCTGGCCATGCCTTTGTATAAGCCCCTATTCCCACTTGAAAGTTTTTGTAGGTGCCTTCTCTTGCCCCACCTGATCGCTCACACCCTGTCCTTTTCTTCCACTGAGCATGTATGTCATACGCATACACTGCTGAAGTGGTGCTCAGTAAGAATTCCTGAGTGTTGGTTTTCCAGTGTGGGTATCCAGGCATCTTAGTGCAAAGAATCTGAAGATAGCCTAATTTAACAGCCTTATTTTGAAAATCAGAGAGTAAAAGAGGTGCAAAGAAATTATTGCCCATGTCCCTCAGATCTAGGATCAATTTCTAGTTCACTTCCAGTTCTACTATACCATACGTTTCAAGCAGTAAGCTTCCTGAAGAAAATTATATCACAATCAGGACAAACTTGTCAAATGGTTCTGTGCTTTGAGAGCAATAGACTTAGTTTTTCTCTTTGCTCTATGAAGTCTTGGAAAAAATGTTCATAATATAATGATTAGTAAAGAACACCTATATGATCCCATTTAAAATATGTATATAAACATAATTTCAGGCAAGGAAACTTTCTACACTCAAGTCAATAAATATTCTTCTATGGTGTCAAGAGAGGCTGTAAACGAATAGACTTTTGAACCCAACTGCCAGGGCTCACATTCTAGCAGAGCAATATTACACAAGCTACTTAACTTCTCTGTGCCTCAGATTCCTCATCTGTATAATAGGAATGATAATTATACCACTTCATAAGGTAGTTCTGATTATTTATGCAAGATGATTTAGCTTAGAGCAATGCTTAGCACATATTAGGGCTGTATGTGTTAGTTATTATTATTATAATTTTTTTGTGGGCTGAGGTTCTTTACAACACAGATTAAAAGAGTAAAAAAACCCTGATTTCTTGGAATTAGATTTGATGAGCTGACTATAACAAAGTAAGCTAGATATGGAGGTCCGTGGTGGGGAGTGGTTATTATAGTAAACTGTACATAAGTTATAAACCCAAAAGTTTGGCCACAGAAAAATTTGAAAGTACTAAATATTTCTTGATAAATCAGCTTATTTGGGCCAGTTCTATTTTTATCAGCATGTCTTATCTCTCTTATAAACATATCATATCTACCAAAGCTGGGGGAAAAAAAAGAAAAAACCAACAAGCATTCTAATTCAACAGATTTTTTTTTAACATCCAGAGAAGCTCAGTCTTTTATAGTGTATTTTGGCCATATTGCCTTGGTTTACTTTTGAGCTGAGATGTATAAAAACACATAGTTATTTTGTCAGAATGGAATCTCAGAAATAGGGGATAAATTCTCATTTCCAGAAGGGGAATTTCAAACCTATTTATTAAATCAAGCCATAGTGGAAAATAAAAATCATTATTCATAATTATATTCCACTGAGATAGCTGAAATTCCAAGGTAATTACTCTGTGAAATAACTTGTTGATACCAAATTTTCAGCTGTAGAAATAATTTAATATTTAATATTAGTCCTAGACAAAATTCAGCTGTTAGCTTTAGGGCATGATAGATTTTCCTTAAAGCAACATTATTTCTTTTTTTAAAGTATGTAAATGTACATAAAATGATCTTAAGCCATCATAAAGGTGTATAAGAACTGAGTGCCTTTAGAATGGTAATAGGGTGGTTTCCTTCAAAGGATGTTAAATTCTGGGAGAGTGTCTCCACCCCTTGTAAAGCTTCATATATGTGCTGAAACTTAGCAAAGACATCTTGATGGTTTAGATAATTTGATGTTGCCTTACGCTTCCTGAAGAAGGTTGGAGTCGTGGAGACTGTACAGATACTTGTGGTTCTAACCGAAAACTCCTTAGACCTGCTCTAAGTTATTGAGCTGAGGAGATTTTCTGTTGTCTTTTAGATCCAGCCATTGGCAGAGGGAATTCTGAGGACTCCTTAATCATCAGTATACTGCCATCTCTTCTGGCTGCACCGAGGCCCAAGTGCTTTTCGAAATAAAATGAAAATTAGGGCCAGGAATCAGTAGCATTTCCTTTCTCAAAATAACATTTGATTGAAATTACTTGTAACTACTTAACTTACTTTAAGTAATTAATGAAAGTATTTGGGAAAGTTGGCTTCCAGAAATACATAAGTACTTTGAGGATTCTGAAGATTATTTTCTAATTCTCTTGAGAAAACAAAGTGTGTGGGTAACCTAAATATTGAGACAAAAACCATTGGACAATTGGAAGGCTGAAATTGAAATGCATCCCTGTTAAATTAGTGGATAAAAAACAAAAAACAAAAAAACAAACAACAAATAGAATTTATGTATCCATAAGGGAATATGGATGTTAATATAAATAAAAATGACAGGGTTGTTGTTCCAAGAGGATTTTAAAAAGCAATTGATTCAGAGGTTAGCTGTAGCAGGCCTAGGAATGGCAACATTAATGGCAAAGTCGTATTTCCTTTGAAAGGTTTTACAATGATTAAATGATGGGGCTGAGGGAACTGAGAAGGAAGAAACTCTTTCCCCAAATCTGTAATAGTATATGCCTTTTGTAAATTCATTTATATATTTCATGTAAAAATTATTTTAGTAGGATGAATATTTCCTTAGTTAGATGTTATGGTTAAAGCAATTATTCCTCTTTAGTCCAGTCCTGTCAAAAATTCATACTAATAATTAATAACATGCTGAATAATTATTTTAAAAACTGCATTTTAAAAACCTCAACTCATAATTTAAGAAAAGTTTTCAGTAAGCAGTGTCAGGGAATCATTGTAGACACTCACAGAAAAGAAGCAATAAAAATTGGTCTGTTAAAATAAAACCAAGCAGGATCAGAGACAGTGTATAGTGTCATTAGATTCTTAGGTCATTAGATTATCTTGGCTAGCTCTTTACTTAGATGAGCCATGCTGCTTGCTTTGAGGCCTCCAAGCAAACCTTATGTGGCAAGAATTGACGTATGAATACATTTTCAGTACACCACTTCGTGTTATTTCACAGGCCTCTGACATTTGGCCACCCCCCAAATAATCTCTAGTAGGTTTCATCAATTCCTTCATTTTCCTTTTGTAATACTTAATAACTTATTCGAATTGGTTTCTACTTAAGCAGTTTTCCCACATCCAGGAGCCAGGAGATCCTTGAATAAGGAAAGTTAAGCTCTCCTAAAGACTCAAATAATGTGTCTTTGTAGGTCAAATAAAAAGTGGGAGCAGGGGAGAATAGACATGATTGGAACTCATTCCAAGCCAGCATTTTTATTTTTACTCTTCCCTTCCTTTCCTATAAATAAAATGAAGGTTGGGGAAAAAGATTTGGAAAAATATTTGAACAAAAATTTTGTCTCAAGCCCTATACCTCCTCTTCCTCCCAGGCAGAGGCCACCCAAGGGCTTGACTGATGTTCTCTACTGGGGAAATCTGAAGGAATACACTCTTGGATAGCTTAAGTGTATCTTCTTTAGTAGCTAACATTTCCGGGCCACACAGAAATGGAACTGGTTTTCTGGGTTTGCCTCCAAGTTGACCGAATTTGAAAGTAATTAGCTGTGAGTCTTAGAGCATGCTACTTGAGCTCCTTTTCCTCTCTGACTAAAAGCAGAGGGCAGATTAGATGTTCTCAAAGGTGATTCTAGATCAGGGTTTTTCAATGTTGATATTACTGACATTTTGGACTGAATAATTCTTTGTTATGGTGAACTGTCCTATGCATTGTAGGCCATTTACATCATTCCTGGTCTTTACATATGCCAGTAGCATCCTCCCTTGTTCTGACACCCCAAAATGTCTCTAGACATTGCCAGATGTCCCGAGGGGATAGGTTGCCAGATTTAAAAAACCCCCACAGGATACTCAGTGAAATTTGAATATCAGATAAAAAATGAATTCTTTTAAAATATGTCTGAAATATTGAATGGGACATATTTACAATTAAAACTTATTTTGATTATGTTGGAGAGTATGTTCTGACTTGGTAGATATAAGAATGTGCAAGCCATTGGGCTCTGGAGTCATACCTGGATTCAGGCCCATCTCTTCTGAGCCTCGTGTCAGGGTAATCTGTTTAACCTCTCTAAACCTCAGTTTCCATGCCTACATTTTAAAGTTGTCATGGGATTAAATAAGTCATTTTATATGAAGTGCTTATAAAAAATCCTTTTTTGTTTTTTTATTTGAAATTCAAATTTGACTGAGCATCCTGTAATTTTATTTGCTAAATCTGGCAACACTATCTGGGGAGCAAAATCACTTTCTCCTTCACCCCCACTGAAAAGCACTGTTTTAGGCAAACATTTTAATGAAGATGTGGTTCTATTTGCCCTAGACTTTTTTGGATTAGTTATAGAGTAGGCCAGACTTTCATTAGATTAGATGTTTGGAGATGTTCTTATTTGGTTATTTTGGCTTTCATTAGAAATATATGTTCTAAGGGAGCCCAGGTGGCTCAATTGGTTGGACAACCGACTCTTGATTTCAGCTTGGGTCATGATCTCATGGTTTGCGGATTTGATTCCTGCATCAGGCTCTATGCTGACAGTGTGGAGCCTGCTTGGGATTCCCTCTCTCCCTTTCTCTGCCCCTCCTCTCTCTCTCTCTCTCTCTCTCTCTCTCTCTCTCAAAATAAATAAACTTAAAAAAAGATAATTCTTATTTAAATAAAAGAAACATGTTCTAAAAAAATAATATTTTTCAAAATTGTTAGGCTAAGGATGTCAGACAATGACCATTTCCTTCAGCCACTGATTTCCCTATTGGAAGACTAAGCATATGGAGATAGAGAGAGAAAGGGGAGGGGGGAGAAATTTTTTTTTTTTTGAAAGAATTAGACATAGTTTAGAAGCACCAGTGTAGAAGTAGATGCTATATGGGAAGTTATAACTTGGTTGAACTTGTTTTGAATGCCGTGTGGGAGGAGTATGAAGGATAATCTTTTCAGTGCTGAGAGCATTTAGAATTTTTAACCCTGTCCTCCTTAAATTTTACCCCATGTTAGACATAATGCAAAGTGGAAGAATTGCTGCAGGTACCTGATTCCTTGTCTTTCTACTCTAAGCTCTTGAGAAGTTATACAGAAAGAACACAATACATGAAGTGTGCATGTGGGAAAATGGATGCTAAATGAAGTAGAGATTTAGGTACATGTCTGTGTTGTGCCAAACCTGACACACTACTTTTTCAGCCTGAGTCAGATTCATCTGACCAATTTAGGATTATGGCATTTTGTTTTTTTGTTGGGACATCCCATCTTCATAAAAGTAGGGAGTTTGAGGATATAACATAAAGATGAGAAACTCTTAAGGATGTTGGAACTGGTGAAATGTGACAGTGAAACTGTGAACCTGGAGTGCTCATTGTTACTGAAGAATAGAAAAATATTTTATCAAGATATTTTTTCAATGATTACATAGGTATGGAATCAAACACTGAAGGAGATGCTGAATAGCATAAAATTGTTGCTCTCATTTCCAAATTTCCAAATTGTTTGGAAAAAGAATACATGTAGACAGAACGTAGCAAAAAGATAATAAAATCTATGCTAAATGCCAAAAGAATGTTCACACATTTAGTGTTGTAGTTCAGAAGAGGAGTTTCCACTTTCTTCTAGTACAGGGTGACTCACCCTTAGCATTATTGATATTTTGGGCTGGAGAAGTCTTTGCTGTTGGGGTTTTCTATTCATTGTAGATGCTGTAGGCCAGCATCTCTGGCCTTTACTCATAGAAGCCAGTACCTGTGTGATAATCAAAAATGTCTCTAGACATTTGCTGGGGAGGAAAATTGCCCTAGTTGGGAACCACTGGTCTAGAAGTGTGTGCAGGGAGATTTCCTAAAAAAGATAGCTTGAGCTGGACCTGAGAAGATGGCTAAAGTTTTGAAAGAAAGAGGTAATGATGGTAGAGAGCATTTTAGATGTGGGAAATGCCAGGCATAAAGATGCCACGGTGGAAAAAATCCAGGGTAAGTTTGGAGTGTAGTAGGCAGATGAGTTTAATTATAGTTATTGTTCCTGTGAGAAATAGAACATATTTTAAGAAATAAAATATATTTTGTGACTGCCTATGCTCACAGAGCCTAACAGTGTCTTGACCTTAGTAGCTGTTCAGTAACTGATTGGTGATTTGATTTGTAAAGTAATCTGTATCAGGATAAGAAAGGCCTTGAATGAAAGTCTAAGAGATTTAAACTTTTTTTTTTTTTTTTCTGGTGGGCAATGGACAGCTCTTGAAAGTTCTTTGAGCAAGGGATTGACATGATCTTGAGAAAGTCAACATGTTCTGGAGTCAGTTTTCTCACTGGTGAGATAAAGGAGTTGGAATTGAGAGTAGTAATAGCAACCAGCTTTTTTACTTCACATTTACAAAGCACCTTTGTCTGCATTTCTAATTTGATTGCTTCCCCCCATCCAATATTAACTACACAAAATTTTTTTTCTTTAGTTATTTTTCTTCCCAAGAAACACTGGTAATTGGACATCGCAGTGGAAATGGACTTTAAATACATTTCATGCTAAGAAAAAACTCCTGCAATTTTATTTTCCTCACCCCTCAAGATGTGATGTCATTAGCAGGCCTTGGCAGCTGGTTCACCCCATAGGCAAAGACAAAGTTCTTTGAGTGGCACTCTGTCCTTGGCAGGGAGGGGCATAAACCTGGGCTCCTTTCTGTGTCTGGGATCAGGGTTGAAAGAATTTCCTTTTGCCTCCTCAGATGAATAAGTGGCACTGTACAAGCATTAAAAGAGCTGTCTGTCATATGAACTTGGCATTGTCCCCTCCACAATCTCTTGAAAGTCTGTTTGTGGTGTCACAGGATTAGTCCTTGACCACTCTGTTCTTTCCATTCCCAAAGAGGCAAGACAGCTTTCTTTCTACTGCTCCCACCACCCAGGTGCTCTATTTACTGCAGGATCTGATCTTGTCCCATGGACAAGTTACATAATTGAGGGCGTCATGAGGTAATACATAGCTTGGCTCTCTCTTCCTCCAACCCCCAAAACAAACTTCTCTTGTTTCTTGAGTTTCTCAATGTCTGACTGATGTTAGAACAAAGATGAGAATAAATTAGTTGCACCAACAAAAATGTAACAAGTAATTAGGAGAAAACAGCTATGGCTAAAAGCGGTTTTTGCTAATTAAAAACATTGACAAGCAAAAGATTGTCACTGTGTTTCAGATCTGGTCAACAGGGAATAAGGCCCATGGTAGAAATGTTTCTCATGCAAAGAAAAAAACATTGGGGCCTCTTGTGATTCAGTTAGATTTCTTGAGATGAATCCATAATTTCAATCTGTAGTTTTCATGCAGTTGTTCTATGTTGTCAGTATTTATGGTAGGCAGAATAGCCCCAAATACTTCTACACCTCAATCCCTGGTTCCTGAAAATACGTTATGTTACATGGCAAAAGAGACTTTGCAGATGTAATTAAGGTTATGGAACTTAAGATGGGGAGATCATCCTGGATCATTCAAGTGGATCTAATCTAATCCCATGCATTTTTAAAAACAGAGAAGTTTCTCAAGCTGGAGGGGAGATAGATTCCAAGTGTGAGAAGGATTCAAATCACTGTTGCTTGTACTGAGATATAAGGAGGCATGTGCAAGAACCAACGAGAGGCCTTTAGGAAATAAGGGCCTCCCAGCTAACACGCAGCAAAGAAACTGAGACTTGAGTCCTACACCTTCAAGGACCTGAATTCTGCCAACAATCTGAGTGAGTTTGGAAGCAGATTCTTTCCCAGAGCCCCCAGTAAGGAATATAATCCTGCTGACACTTTTGTTTTATTTTTGTGAGACTCCAGGACTAAACCAAATTACACTGTACTCAGATTTCTTGACCCATAGAAACTGTGAGCTAATAAATGAATATTGTTTTAAACTATGAAATTATATTAATTTGTCATGGCAGCAGTAGAAATCAAATACATTGTTCTTTGTCATTGTTTCTGTCTTTCTTGCTATCACTGTCACTGTCATAATTTACTATGGATTTATATCACATATGACGTGGCGCCAAGTAAGCTCTTGAGGGCAGGGATTTTTTTTTTCTCTCTTAAAAATTTCACCTCTATAATCCTAGCACCTCAAATAGTGTCTAGCACATACTATGGGTTCAATAGATATTTCTTAAATGAATGAATAGGGCCACAAAATAATTTTCAATGTTATCCCTTCCCTAGTAGCATTTAAAATTCCAATGGAGGCATCAGAATCTCTGTGTAAGAAAAGAACCCAAAAGACAGGACAATGTAATTTAAGTGCCAAATGAGAAATATAGATGATAAATACTCTAGCTTCCTAGTGGGATAGAGATGTGTTGAGATGGAGAGAGATTTCATGGAGAAGGTAGGTCTTCAAGTAAAAAGAGGACTTAAGGAAGCAAAGTAGAAGGGGAAGGACAAGAGAGAAAGAGACAGCCCCAACAATACACAGAGTAACACAAGATGACCAGCTGGTGTGTATACTAGCCCCGGCTTTAGCATGGTGGGAAGGCTGCTATGTCATCTGCACGTGCCTTGCTGGGAATTAGTATGCATGTTTTATAGTACATTACATCTGCCACTGGGGACCAGAGTTTCCATTATCAACATTCTTTGTCAATCCTTTCATTTTCTCTTTCCTTTCCCTTATAATTAATAAGACATTTTCATATTGAATGGTGTCATATCTTACTTTTTAAAAACAAATTCTAATGCAAAAGTAATATATGTGCATTCTAGACCACGTAGGAAAAAGAAAGTGTTAAGAAAAAAAATCATGCACAATTTCACCACCCATAAATAACTGCTGAATAGTTTGATGCACTTTCTAAGTTTTATCTCTTTGAATAATTTACATGCTATATTTACACAATTAGCGTTAGACTGAAGATACAATTTCATATCTAATTCTTATTTTATATGTAATTTCCCATCAAATAAATAAACCATAATTTATTTAACAATTTCCACACTATTGGCCATCTTAGTTGTTTCCAATAGTTTGGGATTTGGAATCTAATACTATTATTAAAACTGTGATAAAAATCCTTGTCAATAAATTTCTGGTTGCATTTATAATTATATCTTAAGGATAAAGTCCTGGAAGTTAGATTCTTAGATCTAAATGAATCACTATTTTTTAAGGCTCTTTATGCAATTTGTCAAATTACTTTGCAGAAAGAAGTTTATTTTATGTACTACCTCATATCAATTAACATTTTTATGAGTTGTGTGTAAGAGTGTTCATCCTACTAAACCCTTGCCAGCATTCAGTTTTCTAGCTCTATCTCTGTTAATGATATTTTATTTTTATTTTGTTGTGAAATTCACTGATTTTATAAATGTACTTTTTATACTGATGAAGTTAAGTATATTTTCACATTCGAGTGGAAATTCACTCGAATTTCGATTCTTTATGAATCACCTATTGATGCCTTTGCCTATTTTTTACATATTAGTGTTTTGTAATGATTTATAAGAGCTCTTTATATATTGTCATTAATTATTGATATTTTGATTGTTATTTTAATGATCGATCAGTGTGTTTATGATATATTTGTATACAAATACAATAATGCAAATATGCAAATAATGTTCTCATTTTGTAGTTTGCCTTTGAATTTTGTTTATAATGTTTATATAGCATTAGCATTTCAAAGTAATACCCCAACCTAAATATCATGAGGAGTCAATGACTTTTTTTTTTAATTGCCCTAGAATATGTTATTCTCTCTCACTCCGCACTACTCAACCCTATCCTGCTGCCCCAAAAAGAAACAAAATGTGTACTAGCATTTGGATTTTTATTACTCCCAAAGTGAAGAAGATTCATTACATTACTTATATCAACTAATTCTTGAATTCAAGAGGTGTTCTATAAATATTTAATGATAGTTTAATAAGCCCACCAATGTGTCTCTTTTAAAATAGTCAGATATATCAACTTAAAAATCAGAATTATGTGTATTTTAACTTGGAGTAACTGGTTATCCTACTGCTTTGAGTGAAATCACAGACTCCAATGATTGTTTTGAATGAGTTAGAGTTTGAGTTAGATATAAGCTGGGAGTTGAAGGTATAGCCACTCATTCTGGACAGTGGTTTTGGAAGTAAGTGTCTCAGAATTTCTGCCATTGCAGTCAAATAAGCATCATTATTTTTGGAATATATTTCCTCTACTGTTCTACTCTTGTTAAAGTTTGATCAGTTTTGTGTTTAACCATGCGATATCAGCTTCTATTTTTGAAAGGATTTACTTACTGTCTCATTTATTTAACAGTAGCACATAAGAATGAATCATGTTTTGTTTTAAAAGAACTGAGAGCAGAAATGCCAAACATATATCCTTGTGAATAGGAATTCTGATCTGTTAGTAGAAGTTGTTTGGGTGATGCGTTGAGAATTCTGGGAATGTATTCAAGCTCAGCAGCCAAAGGATGCCACAATTAATTAGTGATCTATGAGGAAGGTGTGACAAATTCATGCTGTATATTTACCAGCCCAGGTTAAAGTTAATTTAATTAATATGAAAGTTCAAATACAAAGAGATTTTCAAATTTATTTAGTATCTGGCATGCTATCTTTGACATAAAATTACAATTTTTTTTCTCGTCTGTTTTGGAGGCTATTACTGTATTGGTAGAGAAGCTCTTTTTGGAGAAAGTCTGATATTACAATTGTTTTATGTTATTTTTTCTACTTGAAAATGCTGATGAAGAATCCTGAGAAAATTCCCTTTCTTCCATGTTGACACATTGTTTAAGTTCCTCAAAGGCTCAATCTTCAAAGAACAGGAAGAGGCCTGATTTGTATTTGTGACAATATATGGGTCTGTGTATGTTTTAAAATTGTTTTTAAGACGAAGATTTAGTACATGTAACCTTGTATGGATGTTTAGCAAGGGCACAGTAGAAAGATCTTGAGTGATAAAGAAAAATGAAGATCTTTCCAAAGCTTCCTTAATCAAAAACCCATGCACCTGAAGAGCAAAAATTAAAAAATAACTTCACCTTCTTGTATTTCTCATCATTAACTTTCAAACTTCACTCTCCTTTATTCTCAGACAACTAGTCTCCATTTTTTATTCTGTCCTATGAATGTTTAAAATGCTGTCAACTCAGTAAAGCAGATCTTATATCTACAAACCTAGTGATGGAAAGTGCTCAGCTCCTTTTCTTTTCAAATGGTTGATAGAACCCCATGGCTCCCTGCAGTTTCCATTAGGTAACACTGACTTTGTCCAAAGCTTCAAGATTTGAAAATCCAGTTCTTGGCTTAAGCTAACATGCATAGTGAACTGAAGTTTTCATTGAAAATGCTTCCTGCCTATTAAAAACAAAGGAAAAAGAGAAATTGCAAATAATTTTCAGAAAATTAAGTTTAAGTTTCATTACTAGTATTTCTTGCAGGAAAAAATAATTCTTAAAAAAAAAATCTAAAAACCAGGGGTGCCAGGGTGTCTTAGTCAGTTGAGTGTCTGACTCTTAGTTTCAGTTCAGGTCATGGTCTCATGGTTCCTGGGTTCGAGCCCTGCACTGGACTCTGTGATGACAGCAGGGAGCCTGCTTGAGATTCTCTCTCTTCTTCTCTCTTTGCCCTTCCCCTGCACATGCTCTCTGTCTCTCAAAATAAAAATAAAAGAAATTTTTAAAAATCGAAAAACACTTTTTATATGTTTATAGCCATTTTCTCTCCTATCTCCTACCTACATTGAAACCTCATTTTAGCTAAAAATATGTATAGGTTCTTAGTGCTACACAAATGTGTAGACCAGCTATGTTCATTCCAACTTTGTGTCTCAATTATTTCTTTTTCAGTTTTGACTAAACATTTCCTCAGAAAAATATGCTACTTTTTTGGAGACAAGTTGTCTCCTCCTTGAGGTTGGTGACTTCATTTGATATGACACCAATGTTAACCAAGGAAATGAGCATAGAATATTAAAAAACCAAAAGGGAAGGTGTTTTAAATCATTGGGCAGACACTTGGCACCAGCTTTTTAGAAGCAACTGGCTCAATTAGCCAGTTCAGGAAATGTGCCACATTGTGTGGAGAGAATCTGACTCTCCAAATTATAGAACTGCTAGAATGTTGTACACCCGGTTTACTTTGCTGAGAACGTCATCCTTGGCTCATATTCAGTGAAAGATTCATCATCTTCCCAGGTGACACTGGGGCAAACCAAGGTTTAGTCTCCTTTTATTGCCAGGGAGAGATTGATGGCTGTGGGTAGAAAACTATGCAAAAGCTGGCAGTTTTAGCTGGCTGGAGCTTTCAGGTTTGTCCAAGTGAAAGTCAAGGGTGTGAACCCAGGTAAACTAAATGTTTACCACTAAAGAAGCCACCATGGGTTTAAAACCACTGAGGTGCATAGTCCCATTCACAGAGAGCACGCCATTCTATATAGCCACAATTTTCTCTGTGGATGACTGTGAAATGTAGGTTAGCTCATTTAAGTTTGGGGCTAAGCATGCAAGAGGCAGATTTTATCAAGATAGGTAGTGGTTACATCCACAGCATTTAATTAATAAGAGACACAGTTATGTCACTGTGAAGAATTCAGGCTTGGACTCGTTACGTGTAGGAATTTGTTATATTTTGTAATGATTGTAGCTGCAAACACTACTTCTTCATAGTGTTAGCAGAGTACCATGCCTTTAACTGTGAAGAGCAGGATTTAAGTCGTGAGCGGAACAAAGTGGGGACTTATTCTCATAAGAATCAAATTATATCAATGGCCTCAGAAAATAAAAAAAATTGTGATTTTTGAAAACTGGGTCATTATAAGTAAATCTCTTAATTTAAGTTTTATCATTGTAATCTAATCAGTCTGATGATATACTTTGAAATTAGTTCTCAAAGTACTGTGTGGCATAATCATCCTCTAGATTTCATAAGGAATATACTATGATACTTAGAAGGTTTTTGTATTTGTAAGATTCAGCAAAATAATGACCTTACCACATTGATAGGATCAGATAGTTTGCTGTTGTTAATAGATATTAAGCACAAACAAATGGACTGTCCCAAAGGAATAATTGAAAAAAGCAAAATGTATTGAGAAGAAAGCTGTGCAAAAACACACTGTTAATTATTGTACTGGTAACAAGAACAGCCTTATGACTTTGCAGAATGGAATCTACAAATATGTAGGCTATGGGAAGTAAGCAAGTTCATTTATTCAATATTTAGCATATTTTCAGTTGCCTACAATATGCCAGGCACTGTGTTAGCTGCTAGGAGTAAAAGCATTTAACAACTTGGTTCCTGCTTTCAAGAAGCTCACACATGGGGAAATAAACATGGTAGTTGCCATAGTTATATGATCAACATTCAAGGAGAGTAAAGAAAGCAGCTAAAGTTTTCCTAAGGAAACCAGGGAAGAGGAGGTAATTCTTGAGTTGACACTTGAAAGAACCGCAGGACTAGTGGTAGGAAGGAGAAGGGGAGAGGTCCAGAGGCCCCCAGAGAGGGCGATGTGTTCAGAGAGCACAGATAAGTTGGGCTTGGTTCTTTGAGGGGAGGGGCTTGACAGTGTCTAGGTCTTGGAGGACTGTATAATCTACTTTTGGGTAATAGCGAATGACTTAAGAATCCTGAGCAGAGGATTGACTCAAAGACCCTTTTGTGTTAAATGTATTTCTCTGAGAGCTCAGCAGAGTATGAGGGGGAGGGGCTGACAGTGCGGGGAGAGTGGTTCTTGCTGAGATGGAGGAGGGGGCGTGCAGATTAGGGTGGAAGTCAGACTACACTGATGATAGCAGTTTCCCTCTTGCAGTCTTGGTTCTATCTGTCTCAGCTGCCACCTTATGCTGGACCGGAAGTCGATGTAAAGTTCTGTATGCTAACCTGGTTTTCTTTAACGGGTTATAGCTTCGGTACTATAAATAACAAGTAAAATACAAATACAAGTAAAAATCCCAATAAAACTCTGAAGAGTGTACAAATTATTTTATTTTTCTTATATTTTGTTACCTGAAGTATTGTGAGACTAGAACTTAGAAACGTTTTTTCTCTACAAATATATACAGTGACAGTATATGCAAGTCATATTTAATCTAAAAATGAATCTTTTACAGTATGGGCAAATCTGTACCAATCACATACCAGAACAGGCCCCTTTCAGCTCCATTATTAATAAAATAGTCTAATATAATATGTGCGTGGCTGGGGATATGAGCTAGTGAGTAACAGGAGATTCACTATGTATGAATGACTATAGAAGAACTTGAAATCGTGGGGACATCTGTGACAAAAACTCCTGTGAGGCCTGATATGAGCTCATTTGTGGCCTTTATGTGAATGAGAAGTAACCCCAGCGTGAACTCTCCATTAAACTGGCTATGTGAATTTAACATAATAATCAATGTTTAGTATTTATTGAACAAAATGTATCTGAAAATTAGAAACAAGTAGTTGATTTTTTACTGGGACTAATGGTGCATTCAGAGGAGAAGAATGGGCATGTTAATTTTGACTTAGATAGAACTGACCATTATAGAATTGTATTTGAGGGGCACCTGGGTGATTCAGTCAGATAAGCCTCCAACTCTTGATTTTGGCTCAGGTCATGATCTCATGGTTTGTGAGTTTGAGCCCTACATCTGGCTCCCCATTCACAGTGTGGAGCCTGCTTGGGATTCTCTCTTTTCTCTCTCTCTGCCCTGCCCCTCTCTTTCAAAGTAAGTAAATAAACAAATAAAACAGAATTGTATTTGTGTCACTATGTTCACTATTATATGTATTGTTACCTCTACTGTCTGTTTTGCTCTTTCTACACACATGGCATATGCTGAGAGATTGCCACTCAGTATTTCATTTTGTCTCTCCAAAGCTCAGGTGGTAGTCAGATGTTATTAGTATACCCGTATTGAAGTAAATCTGAGGCTTTGAGGGGTTAAATGGACTTTTTGCTATATGGCTCACTATAAATGTGAGAATGTCAGAGCTGAAAGAAACTAGAGGTAACCTAATTCATCAAAAACTTAGATGCTAAGCAGACAGGCAGCTAATGCAACACCAAGAATCCATGCCTTATCCAAAGGGGACAGTTGTTATTTCGCTTCAGCCTTTGTTTTCATATGAGAATGCAGGCCCCGTGTTGCCGATGTTATAATCTTAAAAGAGAAATCAGAAATCTGGATTTAAACGTGTAATTTCCCAGTTTTTAAACCATGCTGGGCATACAAGGTATGTTCAAAGACTGGATGTGGCCAAAGGGCTACTAGTTAACAACTGCTAATCAAGTACAATCCCATTATTTTGCAAATGAGAAAGAGAGGTGAAGTGAGCTGCCCAAAGTCATGCGGCAATTCAGTGGTATAGCTGGGAATCAATATGCAATACATATTCCTTCCATTTTTTCTCCTTAAAATCATATTAGGTTACATGTTACTAAAACAGTTCTTTACAGTTTTCAGAAAACTTCAAGTACGTAGCTGAGGAAATGAGCTAGTGAGTGACAGAGTATAGACTGACCATAGGTTTTTGAAAGGTATTTAAAAATTGTTTACTTCCTCGATCTATTGAAAATTTATTGATATTTGTAATGCTAATGCTTGTGGCATAAATATTTATGAATATTTGCTCTTCTTTCTGCTGATTGCTTTTGCTTAATATTTTAATTTTTATCTTCCCCCTTTTTTTGAATTTAAATTTTAGTTAACATACAGTGCGATATTGGTTCCAGGAGTACAATTCAGTAATTCATCACTTACGTACAATACCTAGCACACATCACAAGTGCCCTCTTTAAACCTCATCCCCCATCTAGCCCATACCTCCACCCACCTCCCTCCATCAACCCTTGTTTGTTCTCTGTCATTAAGAGTCTCTTGTGGTTTGTTTCCCTTTCTTCTCTTCCCTGTCCCCACCATAGGTCTATCTGTTTTGTTTCTTAAATTCCACATATGAGTGAAATCATATGGTATTTTTCTTTCTCTGATTGATTTATTTCACTTGGCATAATACATTCTAGCTCCATCCACGGCATTGCAAATGGCAAGATTTCATTCATTTTGATGGATGAGTAATATTCCATTTTATATATTTTTATATATTTATATATACGTATACCTTATATATATACCACTTATTATATATATATATACCACATATATCTATATATACACCACTTATATACCACTCCTATATCATTATATCATTATAGGATATAGGAGTGGGATATAATGGATATATATATATATATATATATATATATATATATCCATTCTTTATCCATTCTTTATCCATTCATCAGTTGATGGACATTTGGGCTCTCTCCATCATTTGGCTATTGTAGGTAATGCTGCTATAAACATTGAGGTGTTTGTACTCCTTGTATCTGCATTTTTGTATCCTTTAGGTAAATGCCTAATAGTGCAATTGCTAGATTGTAGGGTAGTTCTATTTTTAGTTTCTTGAGGAACCTCCACCCTGTTCTCCAGAGTGGCTGCACCAGCTTGCATTCCCACCAGCCGTGCAAGAGGGTTCCCCTTTCTCCACATCCTCACCAACACCTGTTGTTTCTCTTGTTAATTTTAGCCATTCTGACAGGTGTAATGTAGTATCTCATTGTGGTTTTGATTTGTATTTCCCTGATGATGAATGATGAGCATCTTTTCATGTGTCTGTTAGCCATCTGTATATCTTCTTTGGAAAAGTGTCTATTCATGTCTTCTGTCCATTTCTTAACTGGGTGGTTTGTTTTTTGAAAGTGGAGTTTGATAGATTCTTTATAGATTTTGGATAGTAACCTTTTATCAGATAGGTTGTTTGCAAGTATCTTCTCCCATTCTGTAGGCTGCCTTTTAGTTCTGTTGATTGTTTCCTTTGTTGTACAGAAACTTTTGTCTTGATGAAGTCCCAATAGTTCATGTTTGCTTTTGTCTTCCTTGACTTCAGTGACACATCTGTAAAGAAGTTGCTGCAGCTGAGGTCAAAGAGATTGTTGCCTGTGTTCTTCTCTAGGACTCTGATGTTTTCCTGTCTCACATTTAGGTCTTTCATCCATTTTGAATTTATTTTTGTGTGTGGTGTAAGAAAGTGGTCCAGTTTCATTCTTCTGCATGTTGCTGTTCAGCTTTCCCAACACTATTTGTTGAAGATATTGTCTTGCCTTATATTTTATAAGGAGCTTTAAATAGTGTGATTTGGAGAATAAAATTTCTAAGGAAAAAAAATCTATGGGTTGATTTTTAATTTTTGTTTAATAGATGTTCCAGGAGTATAATGAATTCTAACTATGAATTTTCATATTAGAAAATATGAATATTATCTTATTTTTCTTTTGATGTAAAAATTAGAGAAATGAATTAGGGAATCTTTTTTTTTAAATAATGAAGAAAGTTTTTGCTTTCACTTTAAGATTTTTCATTGTGAACTCTAGCAATTATAGAGTCATCCTATAGCTTAACTTGAAACACTGTCTCCCTTCTTTCTTTTCTTTCAAATATTTAAAAAAATGACTCGTGGGATTTCCTTAGTCTTCCATTCATTGGCTGGGTTGTCAAGGAATCTGGGATGGGCTTCTCCACTGATATCTCTGGCTGAAGATCCTGCATGTGTGCAGACATGGATTTATATGGATGAGTGTTTGGGGAAGGAATATAAAGGAAATGAAGTTGGGGAAAGGAGGAAGTTTCACTCTTCAATCACACCCATTTTTAAAATATTTTTAATGTTTATTCATTTTTGAGAGCCGGAGACAGACAGAGCATGAGCAGGATGGGCGGTGGGGGGGGATGTCAGAGAGAAAGGGAGACACAGAATCCGAAGCAGGCTCCAGGCTCTGACCTGTCAGCACAGAACCTGATGTGGGGCTCAAATTCATAGACTGCTAGATCATGACCTGAGCTGAAGTTGGACGTTTTACCCACTGAGCCACCCAGGCACCCCTAAAAAATTTGTTCTAATGTTTATTTATTTATTTTGAGAGAGAGAGAGAGAGTGCAAGCAGGGGAGAGGCAGAGGAAGGGGAAAAGAGAGACTCCCAAGCAGGTTCCTCACCCTCAGAGCGAAGCCCGACTCAGGGCTCGATCCCAAAGACTGTGAGATCATGACCTGGGCCAAAACCAGTAGTTGGATGCTTAACCAGCTGAGTCACCCAGGCATCCCAAAAGCTCTTATCCTTAGGAGGGCTCCATCTTCATGACCTAAGCTCTTTACAAAATCCCCTCCCCCAATACCATAACATTGGGCATTAGGATTTCAACATGTGAATTTTGGGAGAACACGAACATTCAGATCATAGCAAGTCCCCAGTGACCTTTTTGGAAGAGTATGGCAGTTGCTCTCTAGGAAATTATATTTGAAATTACTGTTATACATAAATATTTCCCAACTTATTTTTAGTATTCTATTAGACATTGATTATTTATCTAAATCCCTTTGATATCCGAGATGCTTGACTAATTCCAAGGGGTGAATATTGTTCTACAGTGTTAGGAATATCTTACTTTTTATTAGCCCTTCTGCATAGTTTCAGGACTTTTATATTTGCACATTGTAGCTCTTGTTTTATAATTTAAGAGACAGAGAACATGGCTTTGCTTCCTCTGGTAATGACCATACTGGCTTACTATCTCTTTAATCATTTTTCAGAGCTTTTAGTAGCTTAGATTTTCTCCTCTCAACAATCCTGGGAAATTGCTATGATGTTGGACCTCTGTGTTAATGTGCTGAAGGTAAGAATTCAGATATTTGGAGACATTTCATTTGAGGTTATTTGAGGAGAATATAATATTGGCCGATCACGTTGTTCAGCAGCCTGTTTGTAACCCCCATCTCTGGCAGAGGTTTCCTATTGGAGTCATTCCAAATTTATCTAGTTTCTGAATTTTTTAGTCACTTTTTGGCCTTCCTGATTTCTCTTGTAACATTTCGGAATCCTGTAAATTCTCCATCTTCTTAATAAAAAGCCCACAAGTAGAAGCCGCATTCCGAGGTCCTTATGATTTCTGAGGACTTTTAAGAGATCTGTTTACATTTTTTCACATTCTTTAATTTATTTGAGCCAGAATGGGGCCACTTTTCCAGGAGATTAAGTAGAATATGCTGGTGCCATTGCATTTTCTCATACTCTGCCTTGCCCCACACCCGCCCCACTTAGTTTAATCAGCTAATTGCTGAAGGGGTTACAAAAGTGAATTAAATTGTTTATGGTCTTGTGGGATGAAGGAAATGGTAAGGACACCAAAGCTTCACAGACGAAAAAAAATTTCTGTTTCTGTTTTTATTTTTTACTTGGGTTAAATTTATCTAAAGACTTCTAATCAAATCTCTGTGGAATAAAAGAGAATAAGAAGAGAAAAGCAAAGTCCTGGGCTGAATATGCTTATCATGTACTATGAATAGTCTTGCTCCAAAGGATGAAGTCCAGATGTTGGATTTATCCCATAGTTCAGTGAATGGCAAAATCATAATACTATATCTTTTTTTTTTCCTCTATTTTTTTTTACATTTATTTATTTTTTGAGAGATAGAGTGAGACAGAGCATGAGCTGGGAGGGTCAGAGAGAGAAGGAGACCCAGAATCTGAAGCAGGGTCCAGGCTCTGAGCAAGCATTCAGTACAGAGCCCGACACGGGGTTCAAACCCACCAACCATTAGATCATGACCTGAGCCGAAGTCAGATGCTTAACCGACTGAACCACTCAGGTGTCCCAATACTATATTTTTTATAGCTTCACTATTTATACATAACCTGTGATGAAACATTAGCCCCCTTTGACTAATATTTTCTGCCTAAAAAGATCAACTGGCAGGCATACAATTAGGCCCAGTTGGAAGAAGCATATTCCTGAGTTCATGGCAGTAAAACTGGTTGGCTTTAGACTGTCACTGTGCCAAAGTAATAGAATGTAACAGAGATAATACAGGAATTGTTATAATGCAACATGACTAACGTAGTCATCATACACAGGGCCTTGTCTCTAAAATATTTCTTTTCAACAAATGAATTCATGAAAACGTATAACTCACCCCTATGAAAAGGAACAGTTAGTGATCATCTGCCTTAGTTGGAGAAACTGAGGCAGAAAGCAAGCAGTCAATTTCTTTGAAATGTCCAGTGAGCAGTTAATTCCTTTGGAATGTCCAGTGAGTCTTTTAGCCAACATTACTGATGACTAATTCTTGGTTCTTGACAACAGTTCTTCCCCAGCTCAAATATGTTCTCAGCAAATCGTGAAACTCATGACCAATGAGCACTGCTCTGCTTGTTCCATTAAAGATGCGTTAGAAATCTTCAAGGTCACTGTTTGTTTGTATATATCTTTGACATCATCTTTTGGACTGTGCTTGAGGCAGTTACCTCATAGCGAGTAAGGAGAGATCCCTGACTGTATCAACACATCAGTAACTGTTACCGAAATACCACAGACCCAGGCTGTCCCATGAGACATCACTGACCAAGAGGATTATTGAAATGAGGAGCGTGAGGAAGATGAGAAAGCCAATATGCTTATGAACTAAGCTTTATTTTTAATAAAAGAAAAGAAAACAAGAACAAAACATTGACTTCAGTTCAAAATCCAACTTGTTTTCTTTCAGAGGCTATTTAAGTTTGTCTATACAAACTCACATATTTTTCTTCCTAGCTTATGGTCACATACTTTAAGAGGACAAATTATTTCCTTCTGATTCTTTTCCTCCTTCTCCCTGCTTTTCCATCTGCTTTGAAAAACCACGATACTGTGGACCGGGACTCGGCTGGTCAGAATGTGCTTATTCTTGCCAGGCAGACAGAGGGTTAAATGAGAGGAAGCAGCAAGGGATGCTAGGTTTATCTGACATATCCATTTTGCCTACTTCTGCCTTCATAGTATCTTACTTAGGAATGAGGGGAAATCTCTCCAATCTGATTCTGCCTGCATGGAAAAGTAAGAACAGGATCTTGAGGCTACAGCAGTTACTTGGCCCTTTCTCAATGGTGTTTCGGAGCCAGCTGGCACTGGCTTGCAGGGGCCGACTGTGCTCATCTCCTCTCAGCTCTGCATTCAGTGATGTCATGTTGGTAGCTTGAAATTGGCCATGATGGGGTTATTTATGCCATGGAAATCTGCAAATGCTACTTACCAATCAGGGATTTTTTTTTCCTGGAGAGCTAATTTACCAGCATATCACTGCCCTTTGTTTTTAACCTATACCTGAAGGATTTCTGCCAGTGTCCAGTAAAACTTTACCAAACCTCTGACATATTGTGAACTCAAGATGACAACTCAACATGAATTAGGAGAGACAAATTCTCCAGCAGTGTCATTATCAAAACACAGATTGGGGACAGGGCTTTATCTGTCCTGTAATCTGTATGAGTAACTGCTTAAGGGTCCATCAAATAAGTAGCAATATATGACATAAGTGTGCTTTTTTTATTGTTTGTTTATTTACTTTGAGAGAGTGAGTGAGAGCAAGAGTGAGAGAGTGAGTGTCTGTGCAACTGGGGGAGGGGCAGAGAGAGAGAGAGAATCCCAAGCAGGCTCCGTGCTGTCAGCACAGAGCCAGAGGCGGGACTCAATCTCACAAACTGTGAGATCATGACTTGAACCAAAATCAAGAGTCAGATGCTTAACTGACTGAGGCACCTGGGTGCCCTTGAAAGAATGCTTTCTAAGCATATGAAACTTCAAGATAATCTATAATCCCTTGTTCCCACTTTCAACCAGATTATCACACTAGATCTGTCTCCAGTAAAAGCTTAGCAAGCTTTGCTGCCAACTTTTGGTACATTCATAGTTATAGGTGAAGGCTTTTTGCAGCAGTGACTTCTGTGATTCTGTGGTTTCTGTGATCCCAAGGACTTTTAAAAAGGACCAGAGAGGAGCACCTGGGTGGCTCAGCTGATTAAGCATCTGACTCTTGGCTTTGGCTCAGGTCATGATCTCACAGTTTCGTGAGTTCAAGTGCCGAGTCAGGCTCTGCACTGGCAGCATGGAGCCTGCTTGGGATTCTCACTCTCCCTTTCTCTCTCTGCCCCTCCCTCACTCATGCTGTCTCTGTCTCTCTCAAAAATAAATAAACTTAAAAAAAAAAAAAAAGCATCAGAGATGCTGGCCCCACCATTGCCTTTAGTGTGTGGGAAGTTTGACCAGCATCTGAGCACTGGGGTAAACCATGGAGGCTTCTAGACTTCCTGAGATCTCTTCTTTGTTGCCTTGGTTCAATCTCAGCAGCATCAATTATGGCAGGAGAGACCACTGACAGCAAGAACAAGAGAGAAGGAAATATCTGAGTCTCTTGGTAGCTATCAGGACAGCATCAAGGAGCACAGTTATTCACCCTTTCATCTCTGGGACTTCTATTTCTAGAAGAGTGAGGGTCTTTGAGGAGAATTTTCAGGTCCCCAGTCACAGGTGTGAGCAGATTTTGAGAGGCCATAATTTTACTTCCAGATTACTGTATACCAGGGTGCATGATTTCAAGTTCTCCATCTGTGAAATGGCAGAGGCACAAAAATGAGGAATCTGAATTCAGGAATACATGATTTAACTATTGGCTAAGCCTCTACCAATCACTCACTTATCCATTCATTCATATTTCGAGATTAAAACAAGCAAAGAAATCTCCAATGACTTCACATCCTCCTCTGAAGAAAAGTGAACAAAGTTATAGGGGACCTCTGGACATATAAGTTTATGCTTTGAAAAATCAACTGCTAGAAAACAGAGTACTTTAAAATTTTTTAATGATCACATTAAATATTCACTCTCTTTGAGTCATTGTGGATGAAACCTATACTATCTTGTATAGGGAAGGTACTTAGAAACATTTTTGTGGAAGTGGCTTTGAGATAGGAAGATTGATTCATTTTTTTATAATATATTTTTTTAAAAAATGACCTGGAAATTAACTCATTCAGCCAGTCAGCTAGCACATGCAAAAGATCTTACTAATTTCTCCCACCGTGACTTATCTATTCAACCGGAACAATTTTACTGTGAGTTCCATAATGACGCAAACCACCTACAATTATTTTCTTTACCCAGTGCTTTGCACTTTGAAATCACCTAATAAGCATATATTGAATGAAAATAATACAGTGGATCCTGAAAATAATTTCACTAATGACAGTAATACGAATGCTGTCTTTAAATTTAGTTTTGAGTAATAAATTTTAAAGTGACAAAGTAAGGTTTATTCTAAAATTTTTGTTTCAATGACATGTGCATGTGTAGGGTGTGGCATTTATAAGTATAGAAGTGACAAGATGATCTGATGAAAACAGTGGGATTTATTTATTTATTATTTTATTCTTTTTTTTAGTTCATTTATTTAATTTGAGAGAGAGAAAGCCCGAGTGGGGGAGGGGCAGAGAGAGAGGGAGAGAGAGAATTTTAAGCAGGCCTGGCGCTGCCGGTGCAGAGCCCAGTGCAAGACTTGAACTCATGAATCGGATGCTTAACTGCCTGAGCTACCCAGGCGCCCCCAGTGGGACTCTTTTAATAAAATCTAAGCAGCCTACCAAATGTAGGGTGTGAACTGTTTTATAATCTAAGTGAAATCTACAGAGCAATAGAAAACCTCTAAGTCTGTGGTCCCTGTTTAGGACTTTGGATCAAGGAAAACCCAGCTAATTATAATCCTTGGAAGAGAAACCATTTTCACACAATTTATATATGTCAATATCTTTTACATAGTTGTGAGAGATTCTTAGAGGGTAGTGCCCTTATCTTCTGAGGTTTTCATTTTTTTTTTTCTGTTTTATATTTCTTCTTAGGCTCCCACTAGTCGCTGGGTACATTTTGCTAGAGCAGAGGTATAGAGAATACAGAGCGATGATCAGGCTCATTAGCTCGGTTGGCCCATGCGTCCAGTAACGCAGGCTCCTTCTCTGCCTAGAGCAGCTGGCTGTGGCTGGTCTGGAGGAAAACTCTCTGTTCACAAGCTATGCCACCTCCCTGCTCCGGTTCGTCAGCTGCCTGGCAAAACTTTGTCTTTGGCCACGAGTGTCATTAGATGAGAGAATATGGATGACAGAAAGCAAACACATCACCACTCCTAGAAAAGCAGTTCTCAATTTGTGTTCTGTGGATGGTGAGTCATGCTGGTATACTAAGAACAGAGGAGCACAGAAAACAAGGGAAAGAAGAGTAAAGGACGCCCTCCCTGGTTACAAATTTGGAAAATGCTCACTTTGGGCATTTTTGTTGGCTTGAATGACAGCTGATGGAAATGAAACATCAACAAAATAGAGAGGTAGTATTGAATTACTGAGAAAGTATTTTTTCTCATGGCTGCCTGAGGAACAGACTTTACTATTTATGTACATCTTAATTTTCAGACATTAAAATTATAGGAACATAGCCAAAATTAAAAATAACCTGTGTATTTCTTGATGTGTAACTATAGAATGTTCCTTGACCTTCCTCTGCCCTTGCTCCCACTATTTAGTTACCATAGCAACCACCAAGTTTCACTCTTTTTTTTTTTCTGATGTGGAAGAACAACACTACCATATGAGGGACAAGCCAAAGGCTGAACGTGCAAACACAGAGTGCAGTCTTATTATAAGAAGCAACTTGCCTGAGTTAATCCATTGTCTTTAGTTACACACATACTTAGTATTTTGCTGCACTTGTCCTCCATTTTGAACTTATTCTAAGTCCACATCAGGCCACTGAACAGCTATGCACTTTTGTTTATACTCTTCCTTTAGCCTGGAAAGAGCTTACTCATCTCCCAGACCCCAGGGGAGTACTGCAATCTGAGAAATGCTCGGTCCTCAAAGCTTGCCCCTAGGTCCTAATCTACAGCCATTTGTCTTTTCATGCTTCCAATTTTTTTTATGACCTTTTTCAGGATCAGGTCTAGTTATTTTTCAGATCCAAGATGGCTATTAAAGCATTTCTTAAGATGCCTTTTATTTTAAAAATCTGTTTCAATGTCTATTTTGTAGAGCATTTTCACATGAGAAGTCATTAGGATATGAGCTCCCATTATATTTTTTATAATGTTTATCAATATTTAGATTTTTTCCTGTTTTTGGATATAATTATAATATGCCTAATACATTAAGAGATTAGCGTTAACACTGACACTTCATAAATAAATATACAAATGTTTGGGATAAGTGATTACAGTCTTAAATAATGGATTGAACTGTCAAAAAATTTTAGGGACCAATATCTTGGACTATGACATTCTTTGAGGGAATAACAGGTGTTTTTGTGTATCCTTGCATCCGGCATGGGTCTTGGGTACTTGTTTTTTGATGTAGTGGTACACAAAAAAGTTTGTGGAATGACATATAACCCATAGTCCCCAAGTTGAGAAATCCAGGAATTTAATAGTAGGAGATCAGTGTGGTATTTCCTTGTCTTAGTTCCTACCTCAATTAGTATAGAACCTTCTCTTCACCTACCTCAGGTTAATTTCAGAGGTCATCCCCAGAGGGTGTCTACTGGTCCTCCAAATGTTGTCCTGCCCCTGGGCTGGCTTGAAGATCTATCGGTGCCTCTCCTACTTCTGCTGGTTCCAATAGTGACCATGCACAAGTTCTCCAAATCCTCTCCATGCTTCCTGCATGGCCACTTCTCAAAGTAAGCTCCTTATAGAGCCTCTCTTTCCCATTTATGCTTTAATTGTAATTGTAGGCCCCTGTAAGCCTTATCTTTGACTGCATGTCTGTGGAGACATCCCCAGGAGCACATTCCCTGCTTTGCATAATATTCCCTCTCCCATTGCAAAGTGACATTGTCCTCAGATCAACCTTGTGATAGACCAAACTTCTTCCTTTTAGACAGTTTCTTTGCAGCTGGGTTCTTTAACCATCCTGCACACAGAGTCTGCTTCTTGTCTCTACTCCCTCCCCCATGCATTTCTGCCTGCCATCCAGGCGGATCCAGACTGGACCCAAACTCAAATGGTTTCAGAAAACAGGCAGATAATAAACAAATGAAACTGGCCAACTGTTTATATATTAAATCCATAGGAGTAGTCATTGCTAAATACTCTCTCTTTTTTTTTCTTGAAACATGAAACTCTCCTTGATGTTGCTTTTGTTTTTATGCTTAGATACAAAGAAGAATTTCTCTACTAGAAGAAAAACATAGTGCAAATATAGTGATAAATATATGGCAATTGACTCTTGGGTCTCAGTGTTCAAGAGGTAACAGAGAGTAGTAAGGACTGGTAGTGAGCCAGCAAGTAAGTCCTCTATGTACATGGGTCAGCCATGATTCAACTCCAGTGAAATGTAGCTATGTGGGAAGATGGGCTCTGTTGTGCCAGATATTCTGATTTTTTCAATAAAAACCTGCATATCTAGATTATTTTGTGAAATCTGCAAAAAAAAGGCTAATTCTTTTTTATGGCTGAGTAATATTACATTGGATTTATATACTATGTCTTCTTTATCCATTCATCAGTCAATGGACATTTGGGCTGTTTCCATAATTTGGCTATTGTTGATAATGCTGCTGTAAACATCAGGGTGCATGTCAATGACAAGGATGGAGCTAGAGAGTATTATGCTAAGCAAAATAAGTCAGAGAAAGACAAATACCACATGATTTCACTCATATGTGGAATTTAATAAATAAAACAAATGAGCAGAAGGAAAAAGAGAGAGAGAGGCAAACAGACTCTTAACTATAGAGAACAAACTGATGATTATCAGAGAGAGGTGGGTAGGGGGATGGGTTAAATAGATAATGAGTTATTAAGAAGTGCACTTGTGATGAGCACTGGGTGTTGCATGTAAGTGTTGAATCATTAAATTGTACACCTGAAACTAATATTACACTGCATTTTAGCTAACTGGAATTTAAATAAAAACTTTAAAAAAATGAAAATTTTCAATAAATAAATAATAAATAGTAAAGAAAAATGCCAAATTAATTGCTCTCCCCACCCCGTATCTGCAAAGAGAATTTGGCCTATAGGACATCATTTTTTAAAATGTTCATTTATTTATTTTGAAAGAGAGAGAGAGAGCGAGAGCAGGTGTGCACACAAGTTGGGCAGGGGAAGAGAGCAAGGGAAACAGAATCCCAAGCAGGCTCCACTCTGTCAGCACAGAACCTGACACGGGGCTCAAACCCATAAACTGTGAGCTCGTGACCTGAGCCGAAATCAAGAGCCAGATGCTTGGGGCTTCTGGGTGTCTCAGTCGGTTAAGCATCCAACTTTGGCCCAGGTCTTGATCTCCCAGCTCATAGGTTCGAGCCCCACATTGGGCTCTGTATTGACAGCCCAGAGCCTGGAGCCTATTTTGGATTCTATTTCTCCCTCTCTCTCTCTGACCCTCCCCTGCTCATGCTCTGTCTCTCTCCCTCTCAATAATAAATAAACATAAAAAAAAGAAGAGTTAACCACCTGAGCGACCCAGGCGCCCGGAGGACATTATTTTTTAATCTAGAAATCTGAATCCTTAAACAGAGACCCTGTGGGAGGATGAATGATAATTAGGCATGTAATTAGTAATGTAAATGGTTACAAACAATATATATTTTTCTAGTCAAGTCAAATATTTCTAGTTTAGTTATGGGGAGAGCAGAGAGTTTCTAGTCGAAATAGGTAGATATTTTGAGGCCTTTGCAATTTTCTGGATCTTAGTCCAACCTTGTCCTTGGGAGCAACAGCACTATCACTGCCTGAGAATTTGTTAGAAAAGCAAATTCTCAGGACCCACCCCAAACCCATAGACTCAGAAACTTTGGGAGTGGGAACCAGCAATCTGTGTGTTAAAGAGCCCTCAGGGGTGATTCTGATGCACTCTGAAGTTTGAGAAACGTGGCTCCCTTTCAGAGGGAGCTTCTCTACCTGCAGTTTGCTCCTAGAGCCCTCTCAGCCTGTATAACCTTGGAATTCTGGCTTCCTCCTCCTCAACCCCAGGTTTTAGGAGCCAAGATATGTCTGCTAGATGACCTCTGAATTCAGCTTGGTTCTCCAAAAAAGGGTATTGGATTAAGACACAAAAGAGGATGTTGGTCCTTAGTAATGGAGGAAAAGGGATTTGGGAATTAAGCATGTTCAGAGGGGAAGAGGAGGAAAAATATGTTCCCAGATTTCTTCCTTGCCTCCCTCTGCCATGGCTTATTTTACAAAGAACAGCCTAGTGGTATGATTTAAATATTGTCTTTGCTCTACTTCTAGCCTCTTAAAAATGGCTACTTCTGTTCTAATTTGAAAGATTCACTAGGGTTCATAAAGACTGAGGAAGACAGAGTTAGCGGAGTGATACTACTATTTGACTTCAATTTAGAGAGGTTGATTTCTTAACTCCTTCCCAAGATTCTGGAAGAGTGAGAGTTCAATAGATGGGTGAGAGGTTATGTTTGGGCTTGGGACACACTTCAGGCAAGTCTGGGCTTGGAAGGCCCCTTGTGCAGTAGAATGAGATCACTGGGATCTTATTTTTATAATTTCAGTGAAAGGCATAGGTGAGGAACACAGATGGGCAGACAGGAAAAGTGCCTGAAAGAGAGGGCAGGATGGGCTGGGAAAGGCAATGGATAGCTTTGGGGAAGAGCACCTCTGTGTCTTTCCCTCTTTTCAAAAGTTTCTCATCAGCCTCCTCTCAGATATGTGTAATAATTTCATTGTTGGAAAGTCCCTAAGATCTGGTAACCTCCAGGCCCCACATAGGAATCTTACTTGCTCTTCTTTTTCAAAGCTAAAGCAGAAGTGGTGATTTAAAGGAAAACTCATTCACATATATTGCCTGAAGGTCCTGTAGCCCTTATGTTTCATAAACTGTATCCAGTGTTATATTTCAGTTAAGTCAGCCCATAAAGTGCAAGGATATAATTCTAATACTTTATTTCTTTAAAAAAATTTTTTAAATGTGTATTTATTTTTTGAGAGAGAGAGAGAGAGTGAGAGCAAGTGAGCGTGGGGGAGGGGCAGAGAGAGAGGGAGACACAGACTCCGAAGCAGGTTCCAGGCTCTGAGCTGTCAGCACAGAGCCTAATACAGGGCTCGAACTCATGGACCCACAAGATCTTGACCTGAGCTGAAGTCGGACACTTAACTGACTGAGCCACCCAGCTGCCCCTTCTAATAGTTTATTTCCTTGTGACTGAATTCAACTTTACTCTTTAGTTACTTCCCTTATACTCCTTACCTCCAATACCCGCCTCAAGGGGAGAACTTAACCTGGACATTTCCTGGTAAATTCAATTTTATGTGGTGATATTTTTCTTTTCTTTCTTTCTTTCTTTTTTTTTTAAATTAAAGTTGATATATATAGCCCAGTCCTAGAAAAAAATCAGAATTCTATTTCAGTCTTTCCTTTCCCTCTTCTCAAGCTCCCTTCCTCCATATTTTGGGGTATCACATGAACACTGTGCTTCATCTGGGGGAGGCAGGTAAGAAGTTTGCTAACATGACCAGTTTGGTGGAAGTAACAGGGTGGGAGCAACTCCAATATCTGATTCAGACTGACTGCCCAGCTGCAGTCAGGACTGGCCACGTAATTTAGAGGGCCTAGCACATAATGGAGCTGTGTGGCCTCTAGTTCAAAAATAATGAAGGATTTCAAGACAGCAACAGGAGAGCATTAAACTGAGTGCAGGGCTCTGTGCAACTGCATGGGTCACACGCCTATAAAGCCATCTTACCTATGTTCTCTCATCATCTGCCAGCCTGGTTTCAGGTGAAAGTAGTGGCCACAGCTCTTTCTGGGGAAGTGTCCTCCTCTCTTAGAATCCCACCATAATTCTTACAGGTGTTACAGATTCCCTGAAATGTAGCTGCACCTTCTGTTACATCCTCACTTTGGGTGGTGTGCTTTGAAGCCCTCTGCCTTGGTAACTTTTCTAGTAGCATCTCTCCAAGATACCTTCCACTCTTGCTGGGCACTCAGCCACTTGTGTGTCTTATACTTAGTGACTATCAGTCTCCATTACCCCCTTTGTACAGACACATGCTGCTAAATCCCTATCATCTGCATATCCCATGGCATGACTGATGCCAGTGGGAATCCTACTCTCAAACTGTAGTATATCAGGTTCTCTCACCTTAGATTCCTCAAACATTGTGAAGGAACTTTTTATATTCATGTCCTCCTTCAAATTATCTGGAAGAGAAGAAGAGGATAGATAGGTGGGCAGATGGCATGGCTACTATATTATCTTTTCCCTTATTTTTTTCTTCTTTCTCATTTTTAACTATTTCTCTAATGACTGTAAACTGGGGGAGGGAGTGGGGAGTGGCAGAATCCATTTCCATTTCTCCCGGTTTAAATGCACCTACTAATTATAATTGTCACACAGTATAAATCAGGGTTGGCAAACTAGAGGCTAGGGGTCAAAGCTGGCCACACCCATCTGTTAATGTATTGTCTGTGGCTACCGCAGAATTGAGTAGATCCAACAGAGACCACAAGGCCTACAAAATCCCAAATATTTAATATTTACTTTTTTACATTAAAGGTTGTTGACTCCTATGCTAGACGACCACAGCTATCAGTAAAGTGTCTGTCTCTGGTGGTAGCTATATGGGGGTGTTGAGAGGTGTTGGATGACCTCAATAGTTAATCTGCCACAGATGAATGCTTCCTGCATTACTACTGCTAGTAAATATTTTCACATACATATAGAGTAGAACAGGCATTATGATTTCACATATATGTAGTGGGTAGAACAAGCATTATTGTCTTCATTTTACAGATGGGAAAGCTACCAGTTGGAGAGGTGAAGTAGCTTGTCCAGGGTTACAGAATAAGCAAATGTGGAGCTAGCAGTGGAGACATGGCTTTATTGACTCCTTACGTCTAATAGCAAACATCTCCAGGAGGACTCAGCATGTTAGGAAAACATGCTAAGGATGTTGATGTATGAGGTCGTGGGACCCCTTAAGGTCCTCTGTGGTGCTGGGGTATGCTGAGGTAGCAGGGCTAGAAGGTGGAGGAAAAAAAGTGGTTTGGGACCATTATGTGTTTAAAAAAATTATTCCAAAAGGTGGTGACTAATTTTCTTACATACTTCCTGCCCACACACTG
Source organism: Cryptoprocta ferox (assembly GCA_028646485.1). Classification (NCBI taxonomy): domain Eukaryota; kingdom Metazoa; phylum Chordata; class Mammalia; order Carnivora; family Eupleridae; genus Cryptoprocta; species Cryptoprocta ferox. The sequence goes on from CM053577.1 coordinate 79,393,237, forward strand.
TGTCTGAAACTTGTGTATTATGGTAGCATGACGTTTTCGATGGGTTAGATTCCTGATACATCGTAATTAGCTAATCACAAAGTTCTATTTACTCTTTTTACCAGCCATTTTACCATTTTACCATTCACGTGGCAACCAAGTTTTATGAAGATTAGATGATTGATGTCAAATTCATAGCCTCTTCACACAGTATCAGACTGATAAGAAGCTGTAAATATCAGATAAACATCTCTGACAATTATGTGGCTTCTGTTACATTCATAGAATGTGATTCAACAGAAATAATTTTTACTTTTTTTCTTGCTGTATATAAAGTAGCTGTGCTCTGTTTTCAATTTAGGGTCCCTATACTCTGATCTAGCTCAAGACAAGGGATGTTCAGGGGTAATTAGAAAAGACAGAAGTCAGGAAGAGTTCAAAACAGACACAACCCATGACACCCTACATTGGGACAGATTTTAAGTTGCTCTTTTATGTTAAGAAATGGTCTAGAGACTGAAAAGAAAAGGCACTTAGGGACACCTGAATACAATTGACATATGTACAGGCAATTAGAACACATGAAGGCATCATCAGCACACAGATGGGGCGATCCATGCAGTATTTCATCTTCTCCCTTGGTAGCATGAAGCAGTGATGTCCAAACCACTGCATGTCTTTCTCCTCGTGGAATTTAATCCATATTGTTGACATTGACCAGCAGTTGTGATTTACCTTACATTTCTTGCAAATGCAATAAAATTATTTAAGAATAGTTGCTGCAGAAAGATATTTTTTTCTAAGAGAAAACTTGTATAGTTGGCCTACTGAAGCAATCAGCTACTGAGCAAACTAGATTTTTTTTAATTTGCCTAATTAAACAAATCTCTTTGATTCGTATCCAGTTATAAAACAATTGTCATGCTCCTGGAGTCTTAGTTACGTTTTCAATTCAAAAAATTAGAAGTCAACAGTGCAAGGGCAAAACTCCTCCTCAGCTTTGTTGAAAACCTCAAGCACTGAGATGTAGAAAGACAGCATAAGGGGAGCAGTGGAGGAAGAGAATGTGGTCTTAGAAGAATAAGGTATGACACCAGTAGAACTTAGAGAAAAATATCCCCTGGAACAGTAGGATTCTGAACTAATTATTGTTGTTTGAGAGTATTTAGTGGATTCTAATACCCTGAGACTGAACTTTCAGTTCCTAACAGTGTGGCTATGGATTCATTTGTATTGCAGTAGTCCTGATATGATGGGAAAAGCTTCCATTCAGATCTCCCCTTGCACAAGGAGAATCCAAGCAGGCTTGCATTCTAGCTCAGGCTTTCCCAGGTACTGGCCATGTTATTTTGGGCAAATGTCTAAATCTCTCTAAGCCTCATTTTCCTTATTTTTAAGAGGAATAATTATGGTAGCTGCCTTATGGATTGTCATCAGAATTTCATGAAATGATGCTATATATGTCAGATACTTAACCCAATGCTGAGAGCATAATAAGCTCTTTAGTAAATGTCTGCTATTATTTCTGTGAATAGAGGTAATATATAAGAATAATTCGTCAACTATAGACTGCTGAGATAGAGTCTAAGGTATTTGTCTTTCTGGCTACAGATAGAGCTCTTGTTAGTGGAAGGGAAATGACTGATTCTTATACTATTCTGGGGCTGGCCCTTTCCAGGAGTGATGAAATACAGGAAGGAATTCTGGTTCCAGCTAAGCAGGAGTCTGGTAATTTTCCAGAGATGTTCTCTTTGTTACATGATAAAACCCATGTTTAATAATTTTAATTAAACTAAATGGTAATGCTTTTTAGAGGCCACAGGTACTGTTAAAATGTCTGAAAAAACTGTAATGCTCAAGTAGAAAGAATATAAGTAAAATTAACCAGAAAACCAAAGCATTGTCTTAATCACTTACATTTCAACCCTTATTCTTTCTTAATAATCAATGACTATGTATTATATACTATGTCTAGTAGAACAGTGACATGAGAGTAGAACAGTGACATGAGAACTACAATAATAAGTATTATAAATATAAAAATACTTAAAATGTATTTGAGGTTCAAGAATGAGTCATTAATGTTGAAAATTCCAGAAAAGTATGTGATGTCATTATGTCATTGTTTCTTTATAAAATAGTATATTTCTAGATAGTTAAATGCTTTTCTCTTTTATACAATTGACAGTACAATTATTTCTGTGAAGGAAGTAAAGAGAACAATAACAGCAAACCCCAAACCTTGTTATAGATGCTAGAAGTGCGTATAAAGAGGTAAACCGACAGTTGGTGAGAGAGGTCATCCTATTTTGCATTCAAAGTTTTAAAACCCCCAAATTGTACATTCATTTAGACTCAGGTATCCAGTTATAAAAGATTTCTTATTTCATGGAAGTTCCCTCATCTATTATTTTATTATATTATTCTGAAAAATTTTTCCAGGCCTGCTTTTATCTTCCTCGAAGGATATTAAACAGAACCTTATAAAATATTTTACCATGGTTTTAGGTTAGGGTAGAACAATATTTTTCTATTTTGCCACAGTTATAATATTTTCCTTAAACTTTTGATTACAACATCACTGCAATGACTCAAAGAGAATCCCCTTTCTTGAATTCTAACATTTTGTGGAATTATGTAGAAGGATTTTCAGTTGGTCTAGATATATCTGTCTTAGTAGAATGAAAATACCTTAACTGAACAAAAACCTTGGTTATTTTGAAGATTTTATGAGTGTAGATAATGGGCAGTGAAAAATCATTTACCATGGATTGTTTCTAAGTAGTATGAAGAAAATGAAAGAAAACTATAAAGAAAATTTAAGAGTAAACTTAGGAACACTTGTGAACAGGCTGTGTCATTAGAATGAACAATCATCATCTCATGAGAAATGTTTGAACATATCATGAGTTGAGCTAGTTATAATAGATTTAACCAAGTAAATAAGATATGCAGAGGGAATAATCTGGCATTGATAGAGAATAAACTAGTTGATTTGATGGGTCTTTTACATTTTAAAATTCACGTATAATTAGAACAGATGTTTTCTTTTGCCTTTAGTTTTGGGCGTTTGGGGTATTGTCATTTAGGTCCGACAGAAAGAACCAGGTCAGTTCCATGCTAATGTTCTGGAGGCCCCATATGCAGCAGGCCTTTTGCCAGGCCACACTGTAAACAGTAGGCTTTTCTATAATTATGTGCTTCCTTTTTACTATGCACTATAATTTTTCCTTATAATTCTATAAAATCATTTAAAAATAGAAATTATATAAATAAGATATTGTGACATCTCACCCTATGCACTAGGTAAGTTCTTGGAAAAGGATATAGATAAAATAAAACCAGAAACAGACAGAAGCTGGATACTTGAGAAGCATAGGAAATATGCCAAAACCTAATTTATACAG
>CM053577.1:79396722-79428384 GCA_028646485.1 Cryptoprocta ferox
CAAAGAGGAGGGATGGCCATAGATAAAAGAGGGAGGTTTGGAATAACATTTGGTATTTCTTTTCACACCTAGTCAGCAAATTCCATGCAAAATATTGCTGACTAATTACTATGAAAGGAAAAGTAAGTGTATTTCTTGACCTATGTTAAGATAACTTACTTATTAAAGAGAGGAATCTGTGCCCCAAATAACATTGATTCATAAAAAAGGGCGGAATGGTTACAAATCTGATGTGAATTTTCAGTTTATACCCTTTTCTTAAGGAGAACTTTCTTCAAAGGATATGTACTGGGGTAAAGCAAAAGTATTTTTGGCTTTTTTCAGAAATTTTGTTATCTACATTTCCCAAACTTGCAGCCATTCAATCAACTATTGAAAAGCCTACAGCATGCCAGATGCCTTTTCTGTTACCTACCTGATACTCTTGTAAACACAATGGGCAGGATTTGGCCAATTCTCATTAAATGTTTACTATTGTTCAGCTCTAGGGGTTTTAACACAAATGATCCCTGTTCAGACTTCACATCCTGTTTTCATAACCTGTATCCTTAATATTTAGCCAGGTTGCTTCTTGGGAAAGTTTAAAAATGATTCATCATTTCATAAGTTCTGTAGCAGTTTAATGATTTTGGCAAAAGTGTTTTTGCTTAGCAACCTAATTTCAGTTGCTGTGTGTGAGTTTTGCAAGAGTGTCTGTGGAAGATGAATTGATTTCTCCAACTCTGTAATATGAAGTGAAAACCATTACCTTAGTAAGCATTTGAAAATTTTTCTGGATCATCTGATTGACAGGGTATTCCCTGGCTCCTACAAATTTGCATGTGTTTAAGAACTTGGAGGAAAGCCATATAGTGAGTTGGTATATAGAATCAGACCTGGGTTCAAATCACTAAGAGTAGTTGCGTGGTCCAGAAAAAAGATATTTAATCTCTTTCAACCTCAGTGGCCATATCTGTAAAACTGAGAATTATAGCACCTATCTCCTTAGGGTTTATGTGAATATTAATTTAAATGAGATGCTGTATGTAAAATGCTTAGCACACTATGTAGCACTTGAACAGTATGTGAAAGTTATTAGAATAAGAAAGAGCATGACTGGCACTAAATGTAATACATGGAAGTCATTATTGTCTTGACATTCTCTACCCACAAAATAAAGTAGTTTAAAGTGGACATTATTGGGGCACCTGGCTGACTCAATTGGAAGAGCATGTGACTCTTGATCTTGGAGTCATGAGTTCAAGCCCCACGTTAGGTGTAGAGAATACTAAAAAAAAATAAGTAAACTTTAAAAATAAATAAATAAAAATAAATAAATAAAATAAGTAAAGTGAACATTATTGATTGCAGACTTGGATACACTATTGAGAGATTATGTTTTTCTCCTTCATATACGGTGTTTACTTCCTTCCTAAAACATTTCTAATTTTTTATCTCTGAGTACTGTTACATTTTCGAGATAGAATAGGTGCTGATTGCTGACTTTGTTGTGGAGATAAAGACAGTAGACCCTATTTGGATCACTATGAAAGGGCTAAAATCCATGTGTACATGTCAAAGGAAAAGCAATTAATGTGAAATTTCAGTATCACAGAGGAAAAATATTTGCTAATATAGAATTAACATCATAGTCTAGCGCATGAGATTTTTTTAAATCAAAGTGAAATAACATGGAAGAGAATAGGTAACTCAAGATTTTGAGCTGATTAGTGATATAAAATAATTAGATAATTCTAAAATATGTGGTTTTGGTGTAAAAGTATGAATTCTGTAATTGATTAATTCTATAATCAATACTAATTAACAAATATAATTCCATTAATTCTGTAAAATCTATTAATACTACAATAAAATTTACTTAAAAATGTATCAGACTGAAATTTTTAGAAGGTACTAAATATAAAGATAGTTTTAATAAATAAAGGTCACTTTCTGTATATTTATAAATATGGTTAAGTAAATGCATATAACATAGATAGTTAGGCATTTGTCCTAATTTAGGAATATCCAAATGCTGTACATCTTACAAAAGAAATAAAAAATCCAGGGAAATAAGACATCAACACATGCTACAGTCAAATATAAATGCTGTGTATGATTAAGGCCATGTATGATTAAATTTAAAACATCACCACCTTACTTCCTGTGCTTTGGGAGCTATTGTCTGGAATTTTTATTAATGTATGATCTAAATTTAAGTTGTCAAATCAATACTGGATGCACCATCCCAAAGAGCCTTAAGATTTTATAGAGAAAATTATTTCATATAAAAGTAATTCACATGTGGTATTGAGTTGTAGGGAGTCACAATTTAGTTTGGGAAGCCCATGTTTCTTATTTATGTTATGTAACAGGTAAAGAGTTAAATTTGAAATTGTTGGGCAATTTTCCCTTTACCCTTTTAGATTCTTGGCTGAGATACTCCTGTAACAAAAAGACAAATTAACAGGAGAAAAACAAACAGAAGTTTAGTAACATGTATACATCCTCCATACATGGGAGAGGAACTCTCAGAAAGGCTGAAGCCCTCACCTTAATATGTCCTCAGCTAAAGACAAAAGATGTTGGAGGTGGGGAGTCAGTTATGGGAGGTTACCAGGAAAAGCACAGTGAATAAGGGTAAAGTGTTGTGCCTATTTAAGTCCTTACCTTCTCCACTAAGATTTTCTAGGAATTTAGTCATTTTTCTCTTCCTGATACAGAGAGGGAGACACCCTTACAAATGGAGATTTCCTTTATAAATTTAATATTTCTCACAAAAGGGTAACTTCTACTCAGTTTTCAGAATTTCACCTGTGTCTAACATTTCTTAAATAATTGATATCCCAAAGAAGTATATTTTTGTCTCCTTCAAAACTTTCTATTGATTACCTCTTTTTTTTTTTTTTTGGCTGGGAGCTTAAGTCAGTCCTCTCTGCCCACAAACTGTGATGAAGCATAGTAGGTGTGCTGAACTGCTCTGGCTTCCATTACAAAGAGACATCTATTCTTTCTTCATCAGGGAACACAAAAGATGCTCTAAAATTTCAAGAACCAATCATTGAGTGAACCAGAAAGTAGGGTGCCAGTGTTAAGGACCATTTTTGCAGGTTTTTTTTTAATGTTTATTTATTTTTGAGAGAGAGAGAGACAGAGCATGAGCAAAGGAGGGGCAGAGAGAGAGGGAGACACAGAATCAGAAGCAGGCTCCAGGCTCTGAGGTGTCAGGACAGAGTCAAATGCGGGGCTCGAACTCACAACCTGCGAGATCCTGACCTGAGCCGAAGTCAGACACTTAACTGACTGAGCCATCCAGGCACCCCCATTTTTTCAGTTTACATTGTTCAAATTTAGGGTGCTTTAGAAAGTTCACACACACATACATACAAACAAGGGTCCATTTGGTTATAAGAGTTCAGTTCAAAAAAGGAGCATGAATGTAGATTTCAAGATTTGTTCAGAGAATTGAATATGCACTATCTGAAAGGAAACATCACACTATATTTATTTTTCTACTATAAACTAGTGTTTTGAAAAGCTTTCTTTGGTTTCTTAAGTATGGTTGGGTTCATAAAGGAAATTTACTTTCAGAAAACAGGTCTCTATTTTATCTGGAATGAGTAATGAATATTTTGCTGCTTAGCTGTTCAAGGGAAGGACTATTTATACTGTGAATTTTAAATAAGTCCATGTACTAAGCCACTATATTTAAGGGTTTAGGCAAATTTTGTAGTACAGCCCCCAGGATATTAGAGCTTTCTTTCCCGCACTTTGAGTCCTAGGCTTTGAGTTCAGTTTGTTTGTTTGTAACATACCTGTTGGTCAAGTTCTTTTGCTCAGAGATTGACAGAGAATCTGTAAAGCATTCATAATGGAAAGACTGAAATGTGCTACCCATGGGACTAGTTAGCTGCTGCTTTGTCTTTTTTCTTTATTTTACCTCAAAATATTAAAAAAAAATTTTACTTTGAAATTGATGTTTTCTCCAATTCTTTGTGCTCCTATTCTTATTATTGTAAATGACAGACACAAAACAGAACAAAACAAAACAAACCCCTGATTTTGAAAAAGAGGTTATGGAAAAACAAAATTCCATATCACTAAAAACACCACCACCCTCTTCCCTTTGAATTTCCCTTTTCCTCTTTCCATTTTAAGCCCCCTCCACCCCGTGTGGATTTTTCTGTACATTGTGATTTCTAACTGGTTCCTGACAGGGTTTGATATTTGAATTTTATGATAGACTTAATTTAGAATCACTTTTTATTTTATTTTATTTTTCCCCCAACCATGATTTATCTACTTATTTACTTATATATATTTTTAAATTTAAATCCAAGTTAGTTAACATATAGTATAATAAGGATTTCAGGAATAGAATTTAGTGATTCATCACTTACATATAACATCGAGTGCTCATCCCAATGAGTGTCCTTAATGCCTCTCACCCATTTAGCCCATCCCCCCAAACAACCCTTCCAAACTGAAACCCTACCAGCAACCCTCAATTTGTTCTCTGTATTTAAGAGTTTCTTATAGTTTGTCTCTCTCTCTCTTTTTATCTTATTTTTACTTCCCTTCCCTTATGTTCATCTGTTTTGTATCTTAAATTCCACATTTGAGTGAAATCATATGGCATTTGTCTTTCTCTGGACTGGCTTATTTCACTTAGCATGATACACTCTAGTCCTATCCACGTTATTGCAAATGGCAAGATTTCATTCTTTTTCATCACCAAGTAATATTCCTGTGTGTGTGTGTGTGTGTGTGTGTGTGTGTGTGTGTGTGTGTGTGCGTGTATCTCACATCTTTATCCATTCATCAGTCGGTGGACATTTGGGCTCTTTCCATACTTTGGCTATTGTCAGTAGCACTGCTATAAACAGTGGGATGCATGTGCCCCTTTGAATCAGCACTCATATATCCTTTGGATTAAAACCTAGTAGTGCAATTGCTAGGTCGTAGGGTAGTTCTATTATTAATTTTTTGAGGAAGCTCCATACTGTTTTCCAGAGTGGCTGCACCAGTTTGCATTCCCACCAGCAGTACAAAAGAGATCCTCTTTCTCCACATCCTCGCCAACATCTGTTGTTGCCTGAGCTGTTAATTTTAGCCATAGAATCACTGTTTTAAGAATTAATTTTTTATTTTACACCTTTTGATTCAGAGAATTATTGCAAACATAATACCAAGGGTTCCAGTATATCCCATACCCAGTTTTCTCTGTAGTTAACATCTTACATTAGTATGGCACATTTATTATAATTTATGAACCAATATTGATATATTATTATTATTTTTTGATACATTATTATTGACTAAAGCCCATGCTTTATTCATTTCTATCAGTATTTCTTGATAATGTCTTTTTTTCTCTTTCAGAATCCCACCTAGGATGCCATGTTGCATTTTGTTGTCATGTGTCCTTAGGTTCCTTTTGGCTGTGACAGTTTTTCAGATTTTCTGTGTGTATGTGTATTTTTTTTAAAGTAGGCTCTACACCCAATGTGGGGCTTGAACTCATGACCCTATCAAGAGTTGCATGCTCTACCAACTGATATAGCCAGGTGCCCCAGACTTTCTGTGTTTTTGATGACCTCGATAGTTTTAAAGATACTGCTCAGCAGTTTTGTAGACTGTCTTTCAATTAGGATCTGCCTGATTTTTTCTTCATTATTAGGCTTGAGTAATGTTTTTGAGGAGGAAGACCACAATGGTAAATTACCATTTTTATCCCATCATATACTATCAATGTGACTTAGCACTCTTGATGTTGACTTTGTTTGGCTTGAGATGTTTGTTGGGTTAGAATCACATTTTCACTTTTTCCTGAAGACCAGCAAAGCCTTTTCCTGATGACTTTAATGATATTTATTAAAGCTATAAGGAAGCTAACTGGGACTGATTTTTTGGTTTTTCTTTATTAGTGATGTTATGAAGCTGCTATAATTTTCTAAGTAGTTAGACAAAAATATTCCAGTAGTGGTAAAAACATCTTATCTTTTTTCATGTGTTGTAGGTGGGAATGAGATCCCGAAACCAGGGTGGTGAAAGTTCATCCAATGGGCATCTCTCCTGCCCCAAGTCCTCTATCATCAGCAATGCTGATGATAAAACTCTTGCAGAAGATGCAAAAAAGAAGAATAAATCAAATAGAAAGGAGGATGATGTCTTGGCCTCAGGAACTGTCAAACGACACCTAAAACCATCTGGAGAAAGCGAGCGAAAGAATAAGAAATCCTTGGAGTTATCCAAAGAAGACCTTATACAGCTACTCAGTATAATGGAAGGAGAGTTGCAGGTAGAGTCAAATTTTCTCAACTATGTGTCTCTAGTTCCTAAGCTATAAAATGAGAGACTATAAATCCATCTCCCTCACTGAACTATGAACTTCATGGAGAAAGGGGCTATGTTTTTCTTATTAATTTCAAAATCCCTGCCACAAGTTTGCACCAAATAAATATTTGTGGAATGAATGAATGAATCAATGAATAGATGCTGATTCCAACTTCCAGCTTCTCTAGCAGCAGATGATTTCTTCATGATATGATGAACACAGGCTCTTGTATTTATTAATCATTAAGGTTATCTAATTTAGCCATTGGCTGTGTTTGAAAACTGTAGAAACCTCATGATTATTAGAGGGCAGAGTTTAGATCATGGTTACTTTTGCTTTTTATTTTTTAAAGGGGAGATAAAGAGATACAGGGAAAGAGTGAAGGGGAGAGAAAGAGAGGGAGAGATAAAGAAAGTTTTGCTTAAACCAGCCTTAGTCTTTCTCATTTTTTCATAACTTTCAGCTTTAATTTGCTATAACGTCATAGGAGTTGAGATGCACAAAAATAAGCAGAGCATTGTATTGTGAATATGTAATATTTTCACAAAGCACTTTGAAGTCTATTATCTCATTTGATATCAACAAAAATGTGGATATTATTATCTATGTTTTATGAGGAAACTGAGGCCCAGAAGTGTTAATGGTTTGTCCAGATCTCATCTTAGGCCTACTGATTCTGGTCCAGTGCTCTTTCCACTGCCATCCTCACCACCCTTCTGTAGCTGCCATGAACGAGGTCCCCCATTAAGTGTATGCTTTTAGGGATCCAAGAGGGAGTTGGGATTCTTTTGAGTTACTGAGCTCTGGGCAATTGTGTTTCTGAAAGTGGGGGATAAAATCACTTTTTTTTTGGAGGAGAGAACGACTTAAGAGTGAAGTTGCTATTTTCCTTTTTGTTTTTGTTAGTCTCTTAGCCTGCATGAGCCTCTAGTGGAATGCTAACAATTGCATGATATGAAGCCTTTGTTTGGTGCTGTTACCATCAGAGATATTATTTGCAACCTACCTAAACTAGGGTGGGCTAGCCTGATCTGTTCCTGTTCTCATCTGTGTGCGCACACAGATAAGGAAACCCCTGGGGAAAAGAGAAATAGAAAACATACAAAACTCAAATTTTAAACAAATAAACAAATACGATTGAACTTAACATTTATGGGCTGAGAAAAATCACATTTACATATAGCAGGGAAAGATGAAATTTTCCAGAATACCACCATTATTAGAAATAGCTTTACCACTCCCATAAAGATGATTGTTTTGTCTATTAACTTTAATTGTGTAAGGAGGCAGAATATATTAGCCTAACTTTTTAAGTTGCCCTCAATCAACAGATATTGACCTGAGTGGAAGGTACAATAGTTGTCTTGGAAATTTTCACAATACAATGCCATCAGCTCACGTCTCACCGAGGATGGTGACTTGTGTGAAGCCTGTGGCTCTTCCCGATTCTAATTTCTATAGAAGGCTGTTATATCATGATGGACTCTGGAAGGTATTTAAGATTCCTGTGGCTTTTATATTCATGTTGTTGCCAGATATGGTTTCAGAGCCTAAGCATGCAAAATATAAGCCCACATACCCAGAACATTAAGGAAATTAGCCAGAAGGTGCCAAAGAAATGCATTTTGGTCTCCATTAAACTTTATAAATACAGGATACCTTACCTTACATAACAGATATATACCTGAACAGCAATAAATAAGTAAAAAGTGTAAGATATTTGTGAAAGAAATATCTGTCTTTCACAAGGAGGAGGAGTGAAAGAAAAGAGAAATGAAGGACCTGGTATTTTAAGAAATTTCATGGTGAATTCATTTGCAAAGCAAATAATCCACCCCCCTATATATTTCTATGCACACACACATATATATGTAAGTGTATGTACTTGTAAATGCAGATTTTTCAATATTAGGTTTGTTTAAAATGAGAGTGTTCCTGTATTTAGAGCTATAGATCTATGTTCTTGTAGCAGAAACCTGTCCTTTATTAGCATTGTCCTGTGAAAGGGCATGTGTACTGTAGCTACAAGTGGGAGGCAGTTGGCATTATCAAAGATGAGTGGGCTGGTACAAATGTGGCAGCTATGTGCCAGGTTTTCCAGACTAGAGATAAGAAAAAAATCTATGTAAAGTTCTGGTTCTGTGAAAAGAGGCAGGGCTATGTCTCAAGAGGTAAGTTACCTTCAGGTCAGGCCTCTATGCCATTTAGCTTGACATTTATGAACATTTAGTGAGTTGTCTCCCAGACATTCAAAAAGCCACCCATTACTCTCCCTTTATGGAATGACTGGAGCTAGTGTTCCAAGATTATATAAAATATTGGAGCCTACAGGCATCTTTGAGTTGTCTTATTCACCTCCTTTATATTACAAATGTGAAACTGACACTCTGACAAATTATGTGACTTTCCCAAGGTTGCATAGCTATTTAGTTAACATTTGCTTATTTCCAAATTCCTTGTCTCTCAGTTCAATCTTTCTGTAATTATATTATTTACACTTGGGGATGTTCAAGAGTAAGATCCAAGACCTTTATATTTATTCTTCATCTTGAGTATTTCTTTCAAATAGACTCCCAGTGTGGACTCCAGGGCCCAAACCATTTTTTAGGTAAGAGAAATTGAAGGTTTCTTTCACATCCAGGTGGTAGAGTATGATCTGAGCCTTGAAGTTTGGTGTGATCTGGATAGTGAGAAAAATAGCAAAAGGCAGGGGTGCCACATGGCTATGGTCTGGGCCCTACACAAGTTGGGGAGGCTTCATATTCACTACCCTAGGAGGGCTGTACCCTGGAGTTGTACAGCAGCTTAGCCTTAGGAGACTGGAACTACTTGTTAAAAGAAGTAGAGTGACACACAGAAAAAGGGGCTTGTAATATTGGGGAGATAGACCAAGATCAAGTCTGCCTTTAGGAGAGGTACCTGGGAAATGATTTGGGGAAAAGGAGGAGATGGGAGTCTACTCAGGCTTTTCATGTCAATTTTTTCTTTCTCAGACTTGTTTTTGATCTCTTGTATTCTCTCCAGCTTGATTTCCAGGGTTTTGGACATTAGAAACAATTATGTGTGTTTTCTGGTATCAATGGCCCTCCATCTTTGGAATCTGTTGTGTGATCTATGGGGTTTGTTTAGCCAACATTAAAACAGCATGGCCTTTATTGTTAGCATTAGCTCTTTGCAAAATTTGCAAATTTGCTGATTTCTTTGCCAGTCCAGGTATCCAGTGAACTCTTGCAATGCAACTCTTGATGCGTATTAGAGATGGAGTTGCCCTTCTCAGGGATTTTGGCATTTTAAGGAGTCTTGTCTAGAACCGGTGATGTCATGACCCTTGTTTTGGAGAGGGACATCTTCCAGGCTTTTCAAGCCACACCTTAGCAGATGCAAGCCTGTTATTTCAGCACAATGGCTGGCTAATATTGCCTGCATAGAAGTAGCTGGGAATGGATAGTTTCCATTATTACTCTTCTCTCATTGACTGCTTCCAATAACAAGTACTTTATAATAAATTGGAACATTTTAACTCTCTGGGTGAAAAACTGGTTACATATTTCCCAGACCAAACTGAAAATAATGAAATAGTATACCCAGGTTATCACGTGGGCACTGTAATTAATTTCTCCTTGTATTTGTCCAAAAACAGCACTTTAAAGAAGCCAGTTGAATTGGCTGTACTAAAAACGACAAAAGTTCAAAGGAAATGCTACTCACATCAAAAAGCCATAACACAGAAAACTTGGCAGAAGGCTATTCTTGTAAAATGATTCAAAAATAGGATACTAATTAATCTTTTTCTTGATGCAAAAAACATTTAGCTATTTAATATAGCTGTAGCTTGAATACATTTTAGAAAAACCAACCCCTGAAAAGTTTTCATCATTTTTCCCTTTGTTCTTATATTTAGTTCTCTTTTACCTATGCAAAAGGAGGATCTGAGAAATCTAGATAACACAACTAGATAATGCACCACCATTCCATTTGGCTTTGGTGTTTGCCAGGCAGAATCAAGAGACAGAATCATCTGCACATTGAAAAATGTACCTTTGTCCCATGTGACTGGCAGAAGAAGGTGTTATATTTCAAAGATACTTACAAAATAGATAACATGCCTCTGAATTACTAGAAGTTTCCTCTATTCTCTCCTTTTGAAGTTCCTAGTCATTTTCTTTAATATTGTTGATTAGTTTTTCTTTACCTTTCTACCACCTACTGGAGATGAGCACTCTACCTGCTCTTCTTTATTGCTAAGAGAGTTCATTTATTCTTAGGGCATTAATTCACTAATTCTAGATTGACTTTATAATATTTAAGAATTATTACTGTTCTAGAGGTCTGAAGGATTCAAAGATGATTAATAATACATGAAGCTAATGTTTGATGAACTCCTACTATGTGCCAAGCATAGTTTTAGTCACTGGGTACTACAGCAGTCATGAAGAAAGAGCTCCTGACCTGGTAGGATAAATGAGAATATGCAGGAATGAACATTCTGTAGGGTAATTGCAATGCCAATTATAGGAGTACAAAGGAGCTAAAGGAAATCTCAGGAGATGAGTAAAAGCTTTACTAAAGAATTGGACCATGAAGAATTGGTAGGCTTGGACAGGTAGAGATGAGTAGGGACCAACATGAACAAATTCAAACACTGAATGGGTAGGAAAGTATGGGTTATGTTCATCAGTAAATTGTCTCACTTCAGTGGAGAAATATTTGATGGAGTTAAATTTATACCTGAATTTGGGTACTGTAAGACATCTGAATAAAAACAATCAAAAGGATGGGGCACCTGGGTGGCTCAGTCGGTTGAGCATCCACCTTCAGCTCAGGTTATGATATCACGGTTCATGAGGTCAACCCCATATCCAGCTTGCTGCTATCAGATCAAAGCCTGCTTTGGATCCTCTGTCCAACTGCCCCCCCCCCGCCCTTCCCCCATTTGCCCTCTCTCTTTCTTTCTTAAACTAAAAAAAAAAAATAGCCAGAAAAAGTGAGGATCCCAGGAGAGTGATGCAGAAGTCAAGGGAGTAAAGATTGTAAAGAAGAGAGAGATTATGACAGTCAAATCAGCAGAAAATTTCAGTTAAATATGACTGAAGGTTATTCTCTGGTTTGTGGATCTGGAGATTATAGGGATCATTTGCCAGAGCAGTTTCAGTGAGTTTAAATCTATTTTCAGTGGTTTGAGAAGTGAAGGGAAGTTAAATAGAATAACATGTTCTGTTGAAAATCTAGGAATTTAGAAAATCTTTTATTTTTATTTTTGGTAACAGTTAATCAGAATTTGGGGATGTTTTTTTGGACATAGTCAAAAAAGCCAAACCCCCCCCCCTTTTTTTTAGTATACCTGTAAATTATTTATCTGGCACAGAGTAAGCCCTTAATGTATATTGTTGGCCTGCTGCTTTGAAATCACTACATTGCTTTTCTCTACTTTGGGGCTTTAAGTGAAACATAAGGTTATTCAAAAGCAGGAGACTAAAACAGTATGAATCCCAAGCCTTATGGGGGAGTGTTGTAGAACCCCAAAGTTTTGGTAGTTGATCTTATTAGTGTTGACTTTGGGTCTCAGTTTACTCTCTGTCTGTACAATACATATACTTCCTCTTTTCTGAGGTTGTTGTGATTACTGTATTCAGTGAATATAGATGATATTGGATGGATAACTTTGGTTAAGAAAGTAGAATAAAGACAGGATAGTAGCTAGTGGGAAACTCAGATCAGTGGAGGGTTTTTAATGATGAAAGAGAGTATGTATTAATGGGTTAAAGGATTATACAACCAGAAAGGAACAAGGTCAAGGATGTAGGAAAGAGCAATATTTTTGATGAAGCAGAGTCTTGGAGGAAGCAGGAAGGGGGGAATAAAAGGTATGGTTTGGGTGCTGATCTTGGGTTTGCCCTTGAAAAAGAGGGATTACTTTTATCTTCTGTGACAGAGGGAGGAGAAAGAATGAATGGGGATGAAGATACTGTTTGTAACAGAGGGGTGAGCAGTTGAGGGAGCTCTCCCAAAAGCCTCAACTTTCTCAACAAGGAAAAGACAAAGTTATGTTCTGCTGAAATGGGAAGAGCTAGTTCAAGTGGCAGTCTTAGGATAATTATAGAAATGCCGAATCACTGCTGAGGGGAATGTTAGAGGAAGGTATTGTGGACAGATAGGAGCATTGATAAGTGAAGTTTAGGATTTAGCCAGCAGAGGCCATCCATGTGTTTGCAGTGGCATTTTTTTAAATGTTTATTGTTGAGAGAGAGAGAGAGAGAGAGAGAGAGAGAGAGAGAGAGAGAATGAGTGGGGAGGGGGGCAGGGAGAGAGGGAGACAGAGAATTCAAAGCAGGCTCCACACCATTAGTGCAAAGCCCAATGTGGGGCTTGAATCCATGAACCATGAGATCATGACCTGAGCCAAAGTCAGACGCTTAACCAACTGAGCTACCCAGGCACCCCCATTGGTTTGTTTAGAAGCTGGAGTGTAAAAGGAGAGATATATTTTATAGCACTGGATCTAGAGTTGCAGTCATCTAAGTGGGTGCAGTGAAAAGACAAAGGTGGAAGAAAGTGATATGTGTTGGTGAGACAGTGCCCAGCAAGGAAGAGATATGGGGAGGAATGAGCAGGTCAGTGGGAGGCCAGGCATGAGAGGGCTGGAAGGACTTGAAGTCGTACCATTTGCCCTTAAGTTTTCTGGGTTGTGCAATGTTACCTAATGTATGGGCCTGGGAGTGGAAGTGTAGGCAATCAGAATTTATGGGATCAAGGAATAGTAGAGTTAGGACATTGGCTAAATCTCCCACGTGAATGTTAAAATCTCCCAGGCTGATGGTAGTGTATCTGTATCACAATAAATACAGAGAGTTGGGGGTTAGAATGTCAGCAGATAGCTGCTGCCAACCTACTTTTTCTTGTGTTTCTCTGATCATGTCATTCTGTTGCTTAGGAATTTACGAGAGGCCTCTAAGACTCTTTCAGATTTATATCTACTTTGCTCAGACTGGCCTGCAGAAGCTATTTATTAAGTGGCTCCCCCTTAGCTATTGCCATTCATTTTTGATATTCCTTAACATGACTATTCCTATCCAATCAGGCAGTCTCTACATTCTTCCCCAACCTGACATATACACATGCATATAAAATCTCAAACACTATCCCCATCCCAGCGGGTTTTTTTTTCCATCATGTTTCTTTATATTTCTCCTACCTTAAGAGTACTTACAAGACAAATGCTGAGCCTCCTTAGGAAGATTCAGTATATATATTTGTCCTTGTTCCATCCATACCTCCCTCATGTACTAGTCAATATGTCTTTTCTCTTTTTTTATTAAAGACTCTATGTTTTAAGAGCATTTTCAGGATCACAGCAAAAAATTCAGAGGAAGGTACAGAGATTTCCTATGTACTCTCTGCCCCCATGCATGTACAGCCTTACCATTATCAACATCCCCCACCAGAGTGGTATGTTTGTTGCAAATGATGAACCTACACCAACACATCATTATCACCCAAAGTCCATAGTTTACATTAGGGTTCACTCTTGGTGTTGTATGCCAACACCAAGTGTGTAGTGACACGTACCCACTATTGTAGTATTATATAGACTATTTTCACTGCCCTAAAAATCCTCTGTGGTCTGCCTATTCATTCCTCCTCAACCCGCCCTCCCCCCAATATTTCTTTTAGGGACCGCCACAGGCTTGTCTCCTCTGTGAAGCTTTTCCTAAATAATTGCTCTCCCAGACTTGTCTTTTTCCTGTCATGAAATCCCACATTATTCTGGTATAAGTGTAAATCATAGCATCCCATAAATATACATTCCCTAACTGTTTTATGTATTTACTTATCTCTCTTGTCTGAAATAACTTGAGACAAGGGGTTGTGTCTTCTGCTTCTTTCATATGCCTCATTGGACCCAGAAAAGGGCTAGGCATATCATTGTTAGTTTATTGGTAACTGTTGATTAATCTTGGAATGTCTTAATACCTATACCTTAATACCTATGAGGCAGCCATGAGATTAATTTTTTAATGTCTAAAAAAGACTTTGAACTATGTAGAGAAAGTATAAGTATCACAGTATACATAATACTATTGAATTAACAGGAATGGTCCCAAATATTTACAATTAAAATCCTACTACAATACTATGATTCTGCTTTTCTGTCATCTTTAACAAAAGATGTCATAACTCCATTGGGGATGGTGATAACCAGTTCAGATGGAATTACCTAGTGCCACCAAGCACAATAGGCTTATCCTATGGGGGTACCATTTACTACTTTTTTCTTTAGAGATGGCTTTTCTTTTCCTAAGTGAGCTCCATTTGTCACATGGTAAGGCCTTCTGTGGAATCTCTGTACTTCTAAAGAATGAGGCTTTTAGTTACTCTGTATGGCTTTTTAAATTGATGACTCACCTTCACTTAATACACTCCATCTTTAGAATCTTAGGCTGAGGTCACCCTGAGCAAGGCTGCCCAGTGAAACCTCACACCACCAAAATGGTCAGCATGCTGAGAATGGTATGTCTTTGCTAAGTTTAGGAGGCAGGAAAGAAGACAGGTTGCTTTCTGATTAAAATCAAGACCAGATCTCATTCTTTGTCGAATACGATGCTTCAGAATCTCATGTGTCCAGTAGTATTGTCAGTATTTTGGCAGAGACCATTGGTGTCTGATTTTCATTGTTCAGGCAGAATATTTTTAGTTCTTCTAGTAGAATCACAAAGTTGATTTCTCTATGGTGAGCATAATGTACTCATTGGCACTATAGGGGAAAACCTTGGTTTTATTGAGAAATGTAGAAAAATATATTAATATATAGTAGAGAAAGTGTCCCATAAATAAATTTATTTATTATTTTATGAAACTCTAAACATGGGAAAATACTATAGAGGTACTATGTAAAATATGGAAACTTCCCCCCTAAACGGCTCTAGTTTATATTTTTCTCAATGAAAATGTCCTCTATTACTTTAGTAGGCAAAACTATACCTAAATATCCAATTTATTTATGTAGATATTTCCTAATTATTTGGGCATGTGGTCTTATTACATGGAGCCTTTTTAAAGTAAAACTAGAGTTTATACAGATAACCATTATGAGAAATATATGTTAAATGGAGTAGGATTTGAGGCATAATGAATTTGTGATTCCAGAAGGACTTCTGGGAAAGTTGTCAGGTAGAATATAGCCACGGATGAAGATCTTACTTGAGGGGAGAGGTAAGATCTAGACCTGTGGTGTCCAAAGGAATTTTCTATGAAGGAAATGTTCTGTATCTATGCTGTCCTGTATAGTAGCCACTAACCATGTGTGGCTTGTAAGCACTTGAAATATGGCCAATATGGCTAAAAAACTGAATTTTAAATTATATTTAATAATAATTTAAATTTAAATAGCCACATGTAGCTAGTGGCTATCATATCGATAGCATGGATATAGAGGAATCGATATGACACTCATCTGAGGAGACTAGGGATAGAGAATAAAAAAAAGTCAAGTTCAAAGACAGAGAACACCTGGTGGTAAAGGTGAGGAGTGAGAAAAGAACTGGCCAAAGAGGAGTAGAGGACAAGAGTAAAGGGAAAGGAAGACAGATGAGAACCACGATGTACCATGGATGAAATGGAATAGAGAATCTCAGGAAGAATCGTTTACAGTTCTCAGTGCTGCTGAAAAGCTGGAGGATGAAAACTGAGAACAGGCCATTTATTGAGCTGGCATTTAAAAGGTAGAGTTTCAACAGAATGGTGAGTGTTGATACTATACCTGATGTCCAGAAGTGCTGGGGCAAACTTTGTGGATAGAGAATGATGGCAGGGCTGAATCTGAGGGAATAGTAAAGGGTGGGGAAGGCTTTTGTTTAGTTGTATTTTATTTTTGGAAGGAGACACTTAAACAGGTTTATCAGTGTTAGATACATAATTCTCTCACAATTCCCATCCTATCCTTGTTCCCTTTATCCCCCACAAACACTTTGAGCATTGATTTTACTTAGGAGATTAAGGTCTTCTCAACATCTTTCCATTCCCCCAATTTTTATCAAGGCCAATTCTGTTGACTTGACCCTACCCTCTTCTCAGACTAAGATGCACATTCTTTATCTTTCCCCCTCCCATCCCCAAACTCCTTCTCTCCTCTCCCTACTAGCTTCCCTATGGTCTTTATCACCAGTTTGTAGGGGGCCTGGAAACTTTCCACATAAAAAAGTTGAGACTGATCAAAGCTCCTGGGGCTCTTTAGAGAGGAAATTATTGTCAGCAAGGTCTCCGTCCCCCAGGGACTCTGGACATCGCATATTTAGGATCCCCTCTTAAAAATTTTCTATGTGCCTACTCCCCTTCTCTACCTCTGCCCTATTCAGGTACCTATATTCTTACAGAGGTAAATTTATCATCATCATTTTCTATCTTGTTTGACTAATCGAAGCAAAACTTCTCAAAAAACTTGTGTATGTTTTTCTTTTTAAGAACTATTTTACATTACAAATTCCTAGAGGACAGACTTTATCTATGAGACACTTGATAAGTGCTTTTGTGGAAATTGTTTTGTAGTTCCAATTGGTTAATAAAATGTTTTTTTAATAAAACAAAAAGTGGATTGCCATTTTAATTTTTTCTGAAGGTATGCACATTAAAAATAGAGATTGACCTTCAGGATAGTGACCAAGAGTAAGGATGTTTCAAGGAAACATCGGGTGACAGTGAAAATTTTGGTTTCATTTTCTAACTGTCATGGTACTTTACCCCCTGCATCACTGTATGTATTTTCTCATTGGAGGTGTTAAGCCAGGGACCAGATTGTGCCCTACCCTGAAAACACTGTCATCATAATCTCTTTTTTGTTGGGTGAAATGATGAGATAGATGTTTGGAGTTTCCTTTAAAATGTCCTCTAAAGTTTCCAGCCTCTCCTCTCCACAAAAAGTATGTGAGGAGATATATAGGTGGTTCATTATACTTGTTAGTTCACTTGGGTGTATGTTTAAAACTTTCCCATAATTCAAAGTTAAAAAAACAAATAAATGGCAGTGAAATGGCAACAGAAAAATAATCACGTCTATATTGCCTATGTGTCCTCCCTGTGCTACCTACTATATACCAGCATCTTCATTATTTTATTTAATGATCACAATAGCCCTAAAAAGTTAGATGAATGAATAGAAGCTTAGATGGTTTAAGCAAGCTCCCCCACGAATGCCCTAGTAAGATGTACTGTGCCTTGTTGACCCCAAAGCCAGTACCTATTATATGCCAGAAAAATAATATACTACTATTGTTTTTGTAATTCAAATGGAAGAGCAAACTTTCTGGAAAGAGAAACCTATTCCACAGATAAGAAGAAGTATCTATTATTTGCCAACAAACTTTTTCCATACAAAACAACAAATTTTGAAATTTGCAACTTGGGATAACTTTTTGGTCTTTATATCACAAATTGATGGTTAGGTTCCTTTTAGTAGACTGCCTCATCTCCTTGCCTGTATTGTGCTTTCTTTTTATGCTTCTTGGTAGGATTTTAACAAACTAAACTATAGAATCACTCGTAATGAATCCAGTTGTGACTAACGCCAATGCCATTGCTTAATGGGTGATTAAAGACATTGAAAAGCAAAGTAAAATCTTCACTTTAAGTTAGGTGCATTTTTCTGATTTACACTGTTAAACCACATAAAACATTTTTATAGTTCTTAAATGTTTTTTAAAAATGTTTTATTAAAAAACATTTTATTTATTATTGAGAGAGAAACAGAACATGAGTGGGGGAAAGGCAGAGAGAGAGGGAGACACAGAATCTGAAAGAGGCTCCAGGCTCCTAGCTGTCAGTGCAGAGCCTGATGTAGGACTTGAACTCCTGAACGATAGGTCTTGAACTCAAGAACCATGAGATTGTGACCTGAGCCGAAGTCAGATGCTTAATCAACAGAGCCACACAGGCACCCCGAGTTATTAAATGTTTTTAAGAGTAGGGGCACCTGG
Organism: Cryptoprocta ferox; assembly: GCA_028646485.1. Classification (NCBI taxonomy): domain Eukaryota; kingdom Metazoa; phylum Chordata; class Mammalia; order Carnivora; family Eupleridae; genus Cryptoprocta; species Cryptoprocta ferox. Next base: position 79,415,005 of record CM053577.1, read on the forward strand.
GGTGACTCGGTTGAGTGACCGACTCTTGATTTTAGCTCTGGTCATGCTTTCATGGTTTGTGGGATCGAGTCCCATATCACACTCTGAACTGATATCATGGAGCCTGCTTGGGATTCTCTATGTCCCTCTCACTCTGCCCCTCCCCCATGCTCGCGCTCTCTCTCTCTCTCTCTCTCTCTCTTTTTCTCTCTCTCTCTCAAATAATAAATAAAAATTTATAAATAAATGTTTTTAAGAGTAACATGCAAGGCACAAGAGTGGCTCAGTCAGTTGAGTGTCTGATTTTAGCTCAGGTCATGATCTCATGGTTCATGAGTTTGAGCCCCATATTGGGCTTGCTGCTGTCTGCACAGAGCCTGCTTCAGATCCTTTGTCTCCCTCTCTTTCTGCCCCTCCCCCACTCATGCTCTCTCTCTAAAAAATACACATTAAACAAACAAACAAAGACTAAAATGCCGAACTGCATATCTAAACCATGGTGAGTTTAAATTGATGGTGTCCAAATTACTGAGATATTTCTGTATAAGCACTGCTTATAACTGCTAGGAACTTGACATTGTTTACAAATTCCAGGGATAGCTTTTACCTCTTTTTTATTCCCTTCTCTCTTTCGAGCAGTTCCAGGGATACTCCTCAAAGTCACTGGGCAAAGACTTTTGATTAAGAATGGCCCTTTTTTCGGCACTTCCCCATGAAGTGGGGAAAGGGGCCAAAGAATGGCCCTTTGTTTCAGCCCCAGTGATCTTTAGGAGACCTTTCCATGTACAGTGGTGACAAAGGGCTTGTTCTGAATTTCTTGTGACCTGTGGCATCCTTAAGTTTGCCAGGTGGAGTTAAGAGTGCAGACAAAGTGTGGAATATTTTTCTTTGCAAAGCTAATTGGCCCATGTGGGACTTGAAATCTGGCTTCATAAGCATCATGTCAACCAACCAGTCACAGACTTGCCTCGAAACACATGATGGGCTCAGAGAGACTCACATCACATGATTGTCAACAGAAAAATACTTTTATCCAAACTGTTTGTATTTAAAAGAGAAAGCAGGGTGCCGATGAAAAATTTTGAAATCATTTTCCTGTGATATTAGTGCATAACTGAAAGAAAGAATATAAAGTGATTCAAAAAGAGCATTGTCACTTGGTCTTTTCAGCTAACATGTAATTCTATCTGTGGATACCATCTTCTGCTTCGACAATGTATACATTCGTATTGGCAGGAAAGAACTTTTATTGACCTTTCCGAACAGCAGCCATTAATCTCTAACAATACTTACTCCCACATTAAGCATTTCCTGATCAAGGTCTGAAAGGAAACAAGAAACAATGTGCACAAATTTTAGCAGACTCTGGTCTACTCCTGCCTTTTAAAAGTTGTAATAATAAAAGCACATTTGCAAGTTCATGGCTCTGTGGGGAATAGCTAATTTGTGAGGAAAACCGGCAGTAAACCAAGGCTTTGTATGTTCTTAAGCAAATGCAAAAAAATGGTCTGATGGGCTCAAAACCAACTTGTACCAATGAAAATGAGTGTCCCTTGAACAGTGGTGTTACTGTTTTTAAACCTTAATTGGATCTTTTCTGAGATGGCATATTATAATACCTGTCATCTTGGACTAGTGAAAAAAATTTCATATGTGATATAAATAGATATTATATGTGATAAATATTACATACGAGTGTGCACATTTGGCGATATATATAATTTTTAATCAACAAGTCTTTTTTCTTAACCTCAAAGCAATGTGCAAATTGAACTATGTTCTAAAACCACCAAAATGCACATATCTTTTTTTCTTTAATGAAATGTTAATTCCTGGCTTGGCGTTTACAAAAGACAGTTATTTGAGTGCATAGTTGAATAGACAGCTTGAGCCCTGAGTATTTGTTTTCTTTGCAATATCTGACTTGTTTATAGGTGCATGTGGCGTAACATGTCAGCTTGAAGTGCCAGGTATGCTGACTGCAAAATACCTGGACAAAAACACATCCTGGAAAAAAAAAAAACTTACATATCCTGACAGGGAGACACTTCCGGCATCACTGAAGAGTTGCACACAGGAAACTCTAACCTTTGCACTTCCTTTCTTTCTCTCTAGAGCTATAATTGCTCTAGAGCTATAAAAGATAGAGAGAAAGGATATTTACCTTCTTCACCTGTGAGTCAAGATGCAGTTGGATAAGATCCCATTTCCCCCTGAGGCTCACTGTCTCACGCAATGATCATACATATCACACACTTTTATCTACCTGCGGTGAAGAGTGGATCAGCAATCTGGTCATTCCTATTGATTATCTACCAGCAAATGACAGTTGATTTAACTGACCAAGGAATAATTGACAAACAGTTATGGAATGCTGGCTAGGTAGTGGAGGGAATGCAAGGGGAAAGAATAAGCATAGGGTGCCTGAACTCAAATAACTGGGGAGACATGATCTCCACTGTCCTTGCTTCACTTCAGGCATGCTCACCATCTTTCACATGGTTTGTTGCCATAGCCTCCTAACTGATATTCCCTTCCTGTGGTCTTGTCACCCATCATTCTCCATATCACAGCCAGAGTCAGCTTTTTAAAATACAAATCAATCAAGTCTTTCCTCTGCTTAAAATATTCAGAGGCTCCCTATTGCTCTGAAAGGCTTTCATGGACTGGCACCTGCTCACCACTCCAGCCTTATCTTTTACTGCATGCCCCCCATCTGTGGTCCCACCGTACTGACATGTCTGTAGCTTTTTAACATTTCCCATGTTAAATAGTGTTGAGAGTCTCCTCTTTCATTATGCATTATGCAAATGATCTGAAGGAAAAGGCACTAATATTTCACATGTTTCAAGCTGATGAAGCCGTGCATTGACTCTATTCATTGATTTTTGTACTACTTTATTTTTAATGCCATTTCCACATCAAGTGAAGGTCATTAGTCAAGGAAAACAATTCTCCATACAAATACCTATTATTAGGCTAATGCTTAAAAGCTTTTCCATTACTTGTTATAACTTGCTCACATGTTTTTTCAAGGACTTTATGGGAGAAGACTTCCGTTCTGTCCAGGTGTTCAGAGATTTTTGTATTTTGATAGAGTGTCATTCTTGTCTCTCTTCCAAAGTGGTGGAGTCTTATTGTAATTACACGTTCAGGAATCATGTTGTAATTATAAGTGTATGGATGGAGTCATGCTCTGATTTAGTAAATCTAAAAATAAGGCCAAACATAAAATAATTCTAGGGGTAAAATTTATATATTTAAAAAATTTATGTTAAAAATATTTTTTGTGATTTAAAACAATTTTATTATCTTCCCTTTTTTGTTGAGGTATAATTGTCATATAACATAGTAATTTCAGGTGTACAACATAATGATTTGATATCCATATATTGTAAAATGATCATCACAATAAGTCTACTTAAAATATTTTATTTAAAAATTGAATAATTCAGAAATATGATTAAAGAGCTAGAAAAAGGTATAATGTACACAAGTATGTATATTTTCTTGTTTTTTTTTACACAAATGGAACATATTATTATGTACACTGTTCTATAACTGGCCCTTTACAGATATCAAATATGACTTGGAAATCTTTTCCTATTAGAACATACAAAGATTTTACATTCTTTTTAATGGCTGTGGAGGGTATGGTAGGTATTTGGGTGTGTGGCTTAGTGCAGTCCCCTGTTGGTGGCATTTAAACTGTACCCAGTCTTTTACTATGACAATCAATGCTGTACGAATACATTATACATACATCTTATCACAAATGTAAGAGTATTTCTCTTGGTCATAGTCCCTAGCATTTGTAACTGCTGAGTGAAAGGATATATACATCTGTGGTAGATTTTATTAAATTGCTTAGGTCTGTTTTCTCACACTTTTGCCAACACAGTATATTATCATGTTGCTGATCAAGTGTTTTAATTCCTTTGCCAGTCCAAAAGGTGAAATGGGTATCTCCTTGTAGTTTTAAATTACATTTCTCTTCTGATTGAAGTTCAGTATCTCTTCAAATGTTTTTAGAGGTATTTTTATATCCTTTTCTGTGACTAGTCTGTTTCTATCCCTTGCCTGTTTTGGCTGTTGTACTGTTGGTCTTTTATTGATTAATAAGAGCTCTTGATGTATAAAGAAATTAGTTTTTTATCTGTGATATGAGCTGTAAATGAAATATTTTTTCCACCTCATTATTTTTATTTTGACTTTGCTTTTGGCATTTCTTGCTATGTGGAATTTCTTATTACTATTATTAGTCTGACTTCAGTCTTTTATGGCTTCTGATTTGGATCAAATTTAGAAAGCCCTTCCCACTTTTAGTTATGAAAACTTTAAAATTTTCTTCTGGTCCTTTTTTTTCCTTCCAGTTTTCCCATTATTTTACGCATCTAGAATTCAGCTTTGTTTAAAGTGAATCACTTTACTTTTTTGTAAAAAGAAAAAAAAGCCTATTGTATCGGTTGGGGTCTAGTCAGGAGCACAGAAACCACTCTAGATATTTCAAATAGAAAGGAGTTAATAAAGGGATTTAACTATACAGATGCTAGAAAACTGAAAGAGTAAAAAGAGAATGTTGAGGTAACCAGAGATAATAACTGCCTACTTCTAGAGCTGGGGAGACAAAGGGAAGAGGTAGAATGACTAGAATTAGGTGTTCAGAGGGGGCACCTCTCTGAAGAGGGAGCTTCATGGGCTGGTTCTAGAAGGTCTGAAGAAGCTGGAACTGGAACAACATTGTCAGAAACAGGACAAAACAGAAAGGTGCCTCCCATTCTCCCTTTCGTACCTTTTAATATCCCTCTAGTGACTCCTATTGGCAGGCAGAACCCAACAGAAAGTAATAAGCAGAGGACTCTAGGAAATGTAATTTGCAGACTTTCAGACTCAGTATCACAGAGTAGAATAAAGATAATTGATTTTACAACTGAGATATAATAAGTAAATAACTATTAATTGATTTCTTACTTTTCCCCCTGTGATTTGAAAGTCACTTTATCCTATAAAATTTAAATCTATTTCTGAGTTATAGTTCAGCACATAGATTTCTCTGCCTATTTCATGCTTTAGTATCACATTGTTCTAATTAGTTTAGCACTATAATGTGTTTTGTGTGTGGAAAGACCTGTCCTCTCTCACTATACTGTTTCTACATTTCCCCAGTTATTCTTATTTAAAAGAGATGACTTTATAATTAAAGGATCTTTAAAGGAATTTAAAAATCAAGATTTGTGTTTTTTTAAAGATACTTGCTTTTTTTGGATATTTTTCATTGTGCATGGTAATCAGAATCTCCCTGTATTAGGTGCTTAACAAATATTTGCAACTATCTAACATTTAAAATGTCATTATGTCTTTTTTTATTGCATTCCTATGATCAGTTTTAGTTTTAATTTTATTGTATTGGCAATGATTGAATGTATAGAGAAAGTGCAGAGATCTTTTCCTTTGTCAACAGTTCTTTATTTATTTCTTTGCTTCATGTTGATGTGAACCACCAGAAACAGGGACCTAACTAAAAAGCTTTATCCAGACTAGAGCTGGTGGCTTGGATTAATGTGGTAACAGTGGCAGTGGTGGTGAAAAGTGCTGAGTCTGTACAAATTTTGTAGGAGAGCAGATTAGAGCAGATTGTATTAAATGGCAGGTTGAGTGTGGGATATGAGAGAAAGAGATTGTCTAAGGCTATCTCCAAGGTTCTTTGGCCCAGCAAATAGATAACAGATATTGTCATTTACTAAGATGAGGAAGACTAAAGGTGGAGTGGAGTAGACAGGTGGGACTGGCAATGCAGTTTTACACATGTTATTTTTGAGGTGCTGTTAGACAATCAAGTACAGAGATATATCCAGTAGGCATTTAGTTATGAGTCTGGAGTTCAGGGAAAAGGCTGGGCTGGAGTTATCAATTTGGGAGTCACCCGTGTGTAGATGGCATTTAATTCCATCTAACTGAGTGAAATCATGAAGACAATAAATGTAGAAAAGGTAAAAGTCCAAGACCTGAGCCCTAGGGAATTCTACCACTCAGAGGTCAGGAAGATGAGGAGGAATGAACAAAGGAGAATGAGAATGAGCTGCTAGAAAGGCAGGAGGGAAATTAGCAAAGTAGGGTGTTTTGGAGTCAAAGTGAAGATTTTTCAAGGTGGAGAGAAAAATCAAAAGTATCAGTTCCTGCTGATGGATCAAGGAAAATGAAGAATGAGAGTTAACCGTTGCATTTAGCAACAGGGAAGTTGTGGTTTGCTTTGACAAGAGAGGTTTCAGTGGAGTGATAGGAATGGAAACCTGATTGGAGTGGGTTTTACTTGTGGTACCTAAAGTTCCAAGTGCCTCCACTTTAGCAACTGCAATTTCAGAAGTACATGATTGTTTTCTTTCTTTATGGCTTTGGTGAGTCTTTAGGAGCTGTGGCTAGAAATAACAATGCCAGACACATCAGGAAAAGATTCTTCAAGTGGTTTTGCTGTGGTTAAGTCATCTTGGGACATAGCCTTCATAACTGATCTCCATGACTATGACATCAGCTGTGAAGTGACCACTAGAACTTCAGCTGGAGTGAATCCATGTTCTTGCAGCCCCATGGTGTCTTGCTAAATTAGCTCTTGGGATTAAGCATGTGTGAGGAATGGCTGCAGAAAGAGGACATTCAGACTACATGCTTGTTGGCCTTGAAGGTCATGGAGAAATTGGAAGGAAATTTAGAGCTATTCTCATAATTTTATTTAAAACTGGCCACTGCTGAATGTGAAAAAATGAGATCAGCATTGAGAAATCTGGCAGCACTGGTTGTCTGATCTCATCCACCTGCCTCTTCTATTTAGTCATCTCCACCATGCTTTCATCTGACCATTGGCTTGGGGATGATGAAGCATGTTAATGACAGCCCAGATAAGACTGCTAACCACAAAAACTCAGTAGAGGTCAATGCATGTCAGTTGTCTAAAATGACAATGTTTGGCAATTTGGTAACTTCAGAAAAGCAGCAGGAGTTTGAAATAAGTTGGGAAGACTATGAACCATTATGACTTTGTCATGATCAAGTAAATTCTCTCCCTGAAAGTTCCCAGCTATTAAAATGAATCTTGGCCAGTTGTTCTTGGTCATTTATTATGAAAAAGCTGATGTATTGAGAATATTATACAAGCTAGTAAGGCATAGATTTTTAAACATCAGAATCAATGTCAGGTTGTCAGATAAAGCTCAGGCTTATGCTTATGAATGAAAAAAGTTCCCAAGATGTGGGCTACAAGTAATAATGAGATGGAACATGTTAGCCATTGTGCTCCCAACTTTGAATGATGATTGGTTATTGGTAGTAACTGTTGATAAACTTATAACAAAATTAAGTTTTTCTAACATTTTCCCCTCAAGAAGACTATAAGAAAGTTGGTTGACTAAAACATTTGCCATGGGAAGAAAGTATGCTATAAATAATACTTTATATATGCACTGATCTGAAAATTAGGGTAAAAATATTGAATCAAATATTTTGAGCTCAGTAACCACATTCCTAATTGCTAATGGGCAAATAATGTATTTGAATGCAAACTCAAACTTCAGTGAAATGTAACATGTTACTTTTTTAGGGCACTGATTTTATAGCATGCCAGAATTCCTTCCAAGTGTGCCCAATGACACTGAAATGCTTATTATCATTAGGAAATTGATCTCTGAAATACATTGCTTATTTCACATTTTTAAAACATTAATTAGCATATGGATGAATTCCTACTTGAGATTGTTGCAATGCATTTACTAGTGATAGAGTGTAGTGGAGAGATCTCTGGTCTCAGAATCAGGAGACCTGAGTTCTGATATATAATCAATAACCAATTAGCTATACCTTTGGGGGAAATCACTAGGTTCTCTGAACCTGTTTCCTTAGCTGTAAATTAAGGTGTTAAAGTTCTTTCTTACTTTAAATTCCTGTGATTCTATGAATAAAAAGTCCTGCTATCACATGGTCAAAAAACTGGAATTAAAATTACACATTCTTTATGACTTCCTTATGCTATCCCATGCTCTAGAACTTTCCTCCCATCCTTACATCCAAAAGGCTCTGGATGAAAAATTAATTATAGGAATCACCTCCCCAAATCTCATTCCTACTGGAATATAAAGTCATGCAAGCATGGGATTATGTCCTATTCATGTGGGCTCCATCACAATGACTAGCAGAATAGCAACTTTACACATGAATAAATGAATAAATTAGTAAATAGAGGGAAGAAGAATGGGAGGAGGGGTAGAAAAGAAGGAGATAACGAACTGCTCCATCTGTGGTGTGTGCTGGTGCCAGTGGAAAGAGAAGTGGTAGACAGCCTCTTCAACATTCAGCTAAAGAAGGAAGAAAGACAAATCAAAGAGATATTCGGTAAAGGTTTTATATAATTTCTAGAGTAGAGATTCTTATTTCAAGCAAATTCAACATAGTGGAATTTTAGTCTAACACAGTTATTTTATTTTTCCCTTGGAATTTTTTTTGGATTAAAGCTTGATCTAAATTTTGGGTTAAAGATTCAGGTAAGAAGAATTGAGCAAACTGAAGAAGACTCAGCTGAGAGTGGACATGTGAAAGGAGAGGAGATTCAGTGAATTTATTGATTTGAAAAACAAATACACAAGACATACCTGTTAGTTCTTGTGAAATGAGTATTATTAGCACCAGTAGATTTCATCCTTCTTGAGCTTTCCAGTGTATTTGAATAAAAAATAAGGTGGTATGTATTTGAGAGGTTCTATATTGATATATATGGAGAATTCATGAAATATAGTATTCAGATTGCTAGTTCTGGAATTAGACCAGCTAGATTTGTATCCTGACATCAGCACTTGTTAGTTGTGTGACTTTGGGTAAATCACACTGAACTTCTTTGTACCTGCCTCAGATATCTCATCTAAATGATCATAATAATACCTATCTGATAAGGTTATTGTGAGGCTCAAATGAGATAATATTTGCAAAGTACTTTGCATATTTCCTGGCATATAGTAAGTGCCCAGTAATATGAGTGAGAAAGAGAGATGGAAAGAGAGACAAAGACAGAGAGAGAATGTGTGTGTGTTGACATCTGTATATATGTATCTACAAAGAAAAATAATTCTGAAAAGATCCACCTCAAATTATCAATAAAATTAGGTCTGGGGAGTAGAATTTGGGAGGATGTGGCATATACCTTCACTTTTTCTTTAATGTTGATTCTGTTATGTTGATTTTTTTATAATAAACTTTTATTACATTATAACTTTAAATCTTTAAAAATTTCAATAGTAGATCTAAAGAAATAATTTGCTAAACTAAATTAATCTAGAGAGAATACAGTTTAAACTAGTTTATGCAGAATCAAGGCAGCAGAATGTACCATAAATAACAATTTCTTTGTCAGGGGGTAATATTAATATGCACATTCAAATCTATAGTCAGGATATTGCTGTCTCCACCAGAGTTGAGAAAGTTCAGAGATTTCTTGGATCTCACTTTATCACCTGAAAAGCAGGGCCAGAACTCAAGTGCCCTGATTCCAACAGTCCCTCCACTACTTACGACATCTACAATGTTGATCCATTTCCACCACGCCCAGTTTAAAGAGACAAGCAAGAGCTCATTTACATAATATTGAAACCCAGCAGAGTGGAGAATGATATTTTCTGATGAACGTGCTAATTTGCTTTAGATCTAGTTAAAGATATTGATGAAAACTCTCAAAATATATAGTCACCATTCTGGTAATTTATTGTATCTTATAAAGTTTGCATAAATTGGTGCTTTAAGCTGTTGTGGGTGATAAACAATCTTTTCACCTTGTGGATAATTCAACATGGTTAGCTTTGGTTGAGATCTCAATTTTCTGGCTGAAGATTCACAAGATCCCCCAAAGAGTCTATTCAGTAATTGTGATGCATTCCTGTAGCATTTAAGACTAAGCCCTAAGAGCTTTGCTTTGTATACTTGATCTGTAGCGACCTTTAGATTTTGCTGCCCATTGAACCGAAGGTCTTCCTTGTGAAATCATAGAATAGTGTCCCAGTTCACTTTCTGTTACTTGATATCACTGAACAAAAATACCATTATCAGTGTCTGAGAAAAGAAAAAAAGATATGGTACCCTGTCTCTTTAAAAGTTTAAGAATAGCAAACACAGTAGAGTTAATTCTTTTGGGGAGCTGTGCCTTGAGAATTTTCTGGCCCAGAATCAAACTACAGATAATTAATTATGTCAGTGAAAAGCTCTGATGGCCTGCTCTCTTCAGAGAAAAGTGACATCATCCATAGAATTCTCTGGCAATAAAGAACAAAGCTGTGAGTGCAGGAAATAACAGACAGATGTCCATGAGTGCATATTTTATCTACTTCAAAGTGCATTGCAAGAAGTCGTGCTCTAGGGCTGTCTCCCAGCAGCAGTGGCTTGGCAAGGAGTCGGAGAGTTAGAGAAGTAAGTTTACAGGATTGGCTTTACTGCCTCACGTGCTCTGGCCTAAAGATAGCAGTGCGGCATCTTTAGGGAAGTTACTTAAAAGATGATAGTGCTCAAGAAGATGTTTGCAAGATCATGGCAAGCCAAACAAGTTATGTACTGTGGGGAAACGGGGCCAGATGATGGCGGCACCATTTGTGGATGAATGTTAGTACAGGAAACATTACCCAGAGAATTGAATTCCAGGACCTTTCCTTGCTTTGTAGTTATGTCGTATTTTCATATGTAACTTGTAATGGAGAGAATAAATATCTTGGAATCAGACAACTCTCTTTCTTATGAACTCTATGACCTTGGACAAGCTATTTAATTTTTTGAGCCTTATTTTCATCATCTGTAGAATGAAATTAAGAGAAATAATACCCCTGAAGAGAATTTTGTCCATACTAAGGTGCAATGTAAGTATTGGTTGTTATTAAATTCAACTCTGTCCTTCCTTGCAAAATATGTTAGTTTCATATTAAGCATAGAGATTCAAATATATTAGCTGGAATAGATGTTTACTTACACAAAAAATTTTAGGCATAATAGAAAGATCATTGTCTCAAAATTTCAAATTCCAGAGGACCAGAAATTCTCCTATTAAAGATTTATTCTGGGGCGTCTGAGTGGCTCAATCTGTTAGGCATGACTTCAGCTCAGGTCATGACCTCATGGTTTGTGAGTTCAAGTCCTGCATTGGGCTCTATGTTGATAGCACAGAGCCTGGAACCTGCTTCATTTTGTGTCTCCCTCTCTCTCTGCCCTTCCCCTGCTCATGCTCTGCTCTCTCTCTCACTCAAAAGTAACAAATAAACATAAAAAAAAGAAATTTATTTCTCTGAATTGAAACTACCTATTCCAGAACTTTCTTTAAATTTTTTTTCAATCTGGTGATCAAAGTAAAACCAGTTCAATACAGATCATTGAGAATAGGTATTCTCAATGAGAGTGTTACTGTTCCCAAGAGGGTGAAAATTGATTCTTAGGGGAGACAAAGAAATTTTAGATGTTACAATGGTTTGTGGCCCTCAAAAAGACCACAGTACATAAACAGATATACAATATATCTGTGGTATTAAAATTTCATAAGTGTGGTAATTACAAAAAGTTTTACTAGGAGAGAACAAGTGAAAAAATTTTGAGAAACACTTACTTAGAAATATGAAAAGTTACAAAGAAAAATATCAATCATCCATAATTCTACCAGCTTGAAAGAATAATTGTGAATATTTGGGTGGGTATTCTTCATACATATTTTTTATGTAATTGCAAATGCAGTGTATATACAAATTTGAATACAATTTGTTATAAGCACTTCCCATATCCTTCAACATCCCTTGAAATATAATTTTTAAAGTCCATAAAATATTTTATCATATGGAAGTATTATATTCTACTCAAATATCTTCTTATTGTGTATTTAGGTTGTTTCCAATGTTTTTACTGTTACAAATAACATTGTAATGAACATATTTGTGCACCAATCTTTGTCCTCACAAGAAGCCTTAGTTAGGGTTTTTCTTACTGACATACCTGAACCCTTTAGAGCTGAGGATAGTTACCCTGTATCTGTCATAGTTGTTACAGATATTTCTCTTTTTTTGCTATTTAATTGGCTATGATTTTTTTAACACATAGAATCTCTTATCTTTTTCTTTGTCATTTCAGAGAAAGTCTTTCCCTCATACAGAAGTCAGATAACTATCCATGTGTATTCATTCATTCATTCATTCATTCATACATTCATTCATTCATTCATCTTTGAGCAGAAAAACTCATAAAACAAGGTCATATGTTAATTGGTTGATGAAAATGTTGTGATGAGAGGTTGTAGAAGCCTAACTATATTTCCCCGAGGAGCAATGATTCAGTATTTTCTAATTCAGTGTTTCTGGTAACTTTCCAGAAAATAACTACTGAAGATAATAAGAATCAACTGTAGCTCATTTTTATTTGTTCCTTATATACATGAAGGAACCTGAACCATGGAGAGATTTTACAGGAATTTCATGAATGTACTGAGAGTAACAAACCAGTATCTTTTGGAACCTAAATTTTCTCTAGTGAAAGACAAAAAGGAGATTTTTAAAAAATGGTTCTGTTCTCAAAGGAAAAAATGTACATGCTTAGAAAAGGGGAAAAACAGGAAATTGAGAAAATTGTTGTTGGACAAGTAGAATGCATACACACAACACACACACACACACACACACACACACACACACTTTACTCATACATTTAGCAAACATTTATTGAGCAGCCACTTGTGTCAATCACTGTGCTAGGGACTAGGGACACAAAAAGAAAACAAGAGGCTTCTGCCCTCACTGCATTCTCAGTCTTGTGGAGAGGGAGAAAATGAACAATTGAAATTACGAAGTGGTGAGTATAGTAATTAAGGGAAGTATCAGGCCTCAGAAATGGCACTTTTTATGCCCATTCTCAAATTTCAGAGTTTCACATAGCTTCTAAACACTAACTTGGAGGCAATATTACACATGAGATATTCTTGTTTAAAAAAGTTTTGAATGTGCCCCATTTCTGATCCAATATAGTAAAAAAGCAAAATAATTGTATGGGTGGGTGCAATGGACTATGTTTCGTCTTTGAACTAGTAGATTTGATGTTTCAAACTGAGACATTGCACTAGAATGCCAAATATACCCATTAAAAAGCTTTCAGCAAATCACAAATACAGGTTTTATAGCTGTCCCAGGATCTCCTTTCTTTAAAAAGGACATTTCATCCAGATGGCCAACAAACACATGAAACGATGCTCAGCATCACTCATCATCAGGGAAATACAAATCAAAACCACACTGAGATACCACCTCACGCCAGTCAGAGTGGCTAAAATGAACAACTCAAGAGACTATAGATGCTGGCGAGGATGTGGAGAAACGGGTACCCTCCTACACTGTTGGTGGGAATGTAAACTGG
>CM053577.1:79428884-79509507 GCA_028646485.1 Cryptoprocta ferox
GTTAGGGAGAGGGAGGGAGAAAAAACACGAGAGACTCTTGAATCCTGAAAACAAACTGAGGGGGGAAGGGGAAGGGGAAAAGGTAAAGCGGGGTGATGGTCTTGGTGGAGGTCACTTGTGGGGAAGAGCACTGGGTGTTATATGGAAACTAACCTGACAATAAACTATAAAGTTAAAAAAAATAAATAAATAAAAAAATAAAATAAAATAAAATAAGAATAATAGTACTCTACCCTATAGGGCTGTTTCAAGAAGTAATACTTATAAAGTGTCTAGCATATAGAAAGTGTTCAATAAAAAATTATTATTATTAAAAAAAAATAAATAAAAAGGACATTTCACGTAGGAGCTCTTATAGGAATTTTATTAAACATCCAAGATGCAATTTTTAAAAATTAACATTTCTATTTTGCAGTACTTATTTTTATTTTATTTTCCTAAATCAGAGGGCTTGACTTTGGTTGCACCTTCATTTGTAGGCAACGCCTGCTTTTTACACGAGTGTTAGTGGAAGATGTATTTTTAACATTCTTACTCCTGCCAGGCTTTAAATAGAATACTCAGAAAAGTTTAACAAAATGGTAAGTCATTTCTGCTGCAATATGATTTTTTGACATGGTGATGAAGGAACTATAGACTCTAGAGTAAACAGTGCAGTCCAAATTCTTGAATTAGAGAGAAAGCTGTTCCTTCAAATTACATCAACAAATACAGCAGGAGGCTCAAAAGCACAAGACAAGCCAATGTGAGATTGCCGGTTACCTGTTAGGTTTGTGGCATAGGAATCACAGATATTGTTATGAGTGGTTTGTACAGTCACAAAATATTGAGAGAAACAGGGACAAGAAAAAGTGCCTTAGTCTTTGACTTACTGAGTTAGTTTGCAGAAAGTCTTTTGGTTATGTTACTCACTAGATGCAGCTGTCCCACATCAGCCAATTCACCTTTATAAGAAAAGAAAAGAGAAAATTGCCTTTTATTGGACACCTACAGTATTCCAGGTGCTGTTAGGCACTTCACATAGATTTCATCCTCATACAGATGGGAAAACTGAAGCTCAGGGCTAACTGGCCAAAGACCACATCGCTCTAGTATACTACAGAGCCACGATTTGCCTGTTTGGCTCCCAAAGGGCAGGGCAATTAACATTTGCCAAGGATCTTTACACATTAGCTCCTGTAATATCTGTGAGGTAGCTACTGCTATGGTCATTTTACAGGAGAAGAAATTGAGTTTAAAGAAAGCTAACTCATTTAGTTAAAGTCACACTGGCAGTAGTAGTGATAATGCATATTTCTATCTCAAGATTCCCAAGTGCGTGCTTTTTCGATTACATTGCTTGTCTTGAGTTGTAGTAAAAAATAAGCATAAAACTAGTGCTAAGTTTACATCAAGAACTTGTTTAAGGATGAAAAGCAAGTGTGTTGAAGCACTGCATAACAATATATATCTTCAGTGCACCAGAACAATTGATACTCTGAATGACCACCCGACTTCTTGAAAAGACAGTAACTTACATACATTATATTCCTTTTAAGAGGAGAGGGACTTTATAATTCATTTGAAGATACTCCCATTTCCAAGTCCTTAAAATGAAAAAGCGCTAATGTTTAAAGTACTAACTCTTGATTACTTATAAAAGCAAATATCCAGTGTAACATTCCCTGTAGATTCATAATGGCTGAGATTTTCTTGTATTTTTCTTTAAAATTTAAACTCTAGTTGTTCTCAGTTGGTCAAATGTGTGTTATAAACATAGAATTCATTCATTAAAATCAGAGGCTGAAATGAATATGTATAAAAAAATACCAAATCTGAAGGAACTCAATGATGTAGTCTTATTTGATCAAAATATTTTCTCTTTTGAAAAAAAGTCTTACTTCTATCTCCCAGCCTTCACCAGTCAGAGGATAAAAATAAGATCAAAGGAACTAAGCTATCTTCTCCCTCTCCGACCTCTACCCCCACCAGCTCTGTGGCAATGCCAGGCCCCCTTAGGTTCCTCCCATTATATGCTAGCAGTCCTCAGAGGATGACCCACACATGTTCTGCACACTCCTCTGGGCTACCATTTGGCATTTGCCATTTTGTCCTTGTTCCTACTCCAACCCGCTGTGGTAATGATGGCTGCCCCTGTAAGTGCCTGCTGAAAGCACAGCACACATTGCTTTTTCTCTTCTGTTTTTGTCAGCTGATGACTACTTGGAGGCTGCTCAGGCTAGTATCTACACTGATACAAGATAAATAGAGGGCTACTCTTTCCTGCCTCCCCCCCCCCTTTACTACTGAAGCACAGTGTCTTGAATTCTAATTTACCAATTCCTCTTAGTTTTATTTAGGTCTTTTATGACAATCCCTCACCCTGAGACTCAGGCATGGGTTGGGGGGGGTGTGGCTGGAGGGGAGTCTGAGTGACAGACACTATGCTGCACTCAGACTCACCCTTCCCCTCTGACCCTGCTTTATTGTCCTTCAACCAAAATGGTGCCCTTCCTCCCTTGAGATGAGTTCTTTCCCAGGAAGAGCCTCAGTTCCTCATGCAAATAGCCCTATGGCAAGGCCACCCTGCCAGTCAGTCCTTCAGACAGGATTATATTGCAAGATTTTGCTCATGCTCAAAAAACAACTTAGAGACAATCTAAAAAGGAGACAACCATAGGAAAAAGTAAAGAGGTGAAGAAAATGTAACTTAATAAGCAAAACTGTACCACAGATGTCTGTACCGAGATGTCTGGTACCAGGTCTATTATAGATGCTTTATCTGCCCTGGGTCTCATCTGGCTGGTTTTTGTTGAGGGGATTAAATTTATGGCACCAGATAAACAACCATAGTGAGAAAATAATCATCTAATTGTGCATTAGCAAATGCCTCTCCCATATTTTAAGTAATTCAGCTTTTCAACTTCTTCACAGAAAGCTGGACCCTATCTGTTGGACTTGATTACGTATGGGGTGGGTAGTTTAAAGGCTTTGCCGAAGTCTTTATTAGCACAAAACAAAAAGCTTGTAGTGTTTTGGAATTTAAGAAATTATACACTGTAGCATCACAGCACTGCATGGGGGAACCTGTGACCTTATCTAATTTCTAATCCGGGACACAGCAGCTGTCGTACTATTAATACCCAATGTGTGTAAAAAGAAAAAAGAAGAAAACCACATAAGTAGTGAAAATGTTTTAAATCATGGATGACTCTGACATTCGGCTAACTAATCATAAAGAAAATATGACTGAATTTTTACAATTTATTGCATGGAATTTTACTTTTTTTCCTAAAGTAATCTCTAAATAAAGGATTGGGAATGATTTTTCTTATTTGAATTATTTTAGGGGCAAGCAAAGTACTCTTAATTTTTTTTTAATGTAGTAAAATACACATAATGTAAAATATACCATTTTAACCATTTTTAAGTGTACAGTTCTTTGGTGTTAAATGTATTCATTTTGTTGTATACCATCACCATCCATCTCCAGAACTTTTTTCATCTTCCAAACCTGAAACTCTGTACCCATTTAAAAAAATTTTTTTTGACATTTATTTCTATTTTTGAGAGACAGAGAGACAGAGCATGAGCGGGAGAGGGGCAGTGAGAGAAGGAGACACAGAATCCAAAGCAGGCTCCAGGCCTCAAGCCCACGAACCAAGAGGTCATAACCTGAGCCGAAGTTGGACGTTCAACTGACTGAGCCACCCAGGCGTCCCTGAAACTCTGTACCCATTAAACGACAAGTCTCTGTCTTCTTTTCCTCTCTGCTCTCAATAAGCACGATTGTACTTTCTGTCTCTATGAATTTGACTATTCATGTAAGTGGAATCATATAGTATTTGTCCTTTTGTGACTGGCTTATTTCATTTTGTATAACATCCTCAAGTTTCTTCTATGTTGTAGCATGTGTCGGGATTTCCTACCTTTTATAGGTCAAATAATATTGCATTGTGTATATATACCACATTTTGTTTATCCTTTCATCTGTCAATGGATACATGAGTTGTTTCTACCTTTTGGCTATTGCCAATAATGGTTCTACGAACATGAGTGTCCCTGCTTTCAATTCTTTTGGGTATGTACCCAGAAATGGAATTGCTGGGTCATATGATAATCTACTTTTAATTTTTTGAGGAACCGCAATACTGTTTTCTATAGTGACTAAAATATTTTACATTTTCATCAGCAGTGCACAATAGTTTAAATTTTTTTTCCACATTCTTGCCATTATTAGTTATTTCCTGTTTGTTTGTTTTTATGATAGCCATCCTAATGGGTATGAAGTGGTCTCTGACTGTGGTTTTGATTTGCATTTTCCCTAATGACTAGTAACAACTGAGCACTTTTTCATGTGCTTGGAGGCCATTTGTATATCATACTTAGAGAGATACCTATTTAAGACCTTTGCCCATTTTTTAATCAGGCTATTAGGTTGTTTTCTGTCATTGAGTTGTAAGCATTCTTTGCATATTCTGGATGTTAATCTCAATAGATAATCAGATATATGATTTGCAAATACTTTCTCCCATTCTGAGTTGCTTTTCACTCTGTTGATTGTGTTCTTGGATATCGAAATTTTAAATTTTGATGTAGTTCAATTGATCTATTTTTTCTTCTGTTGCCATGCTTTTGGTGTCACATATAAGTAATCATTGTGAAATGCAGTATCATGAAGTTTTTCCTCTATATTTTCTTCCAAAAGTTTCAGCTCTTCCATTTATATCTTTGATAATTTGGGGTTGATTTTTGCATATGGTGTAAGATAATGACCCGACTTCATTCTTTTGCATGTGAATATTCAGTTTTCCCAACATCATTTGTTTAAAAAAAAAAACTGTCCTTTCCCCCACTACCATTGAATGGTATTGGCATTCTTACTGAAGATCATTTGACCATACACGTGAAGATTTATTTTTGTGTTCTCTATTCTATTCCGCTGGTGTAGATGTCTATATTTATGCCAGTACTACACTGTTTGATTACTGTAGCTTTCCAGTAAGTTTGAAATTAGAAAGTCTGAAATCCCCAACATTGTTTTTTTTTTTATTGTTTTGGTTCTTTGGGGTCCTTTGAAATCCCCACTGTATTTTAGGATGCATTTTTTTTAATTTCTGAAAAAGCATCATTGGGATTTTGAGGGATTTTCCTTTAAAAAGTTCAAGGTATTATGTTGATAATACCAGCAAGATTTAACATGAAAATAGCATCTGCTTTTAACATTGTAATGAAATATTTCTTTTGGATGATATTTAGTATAAAGTGCTAGAAAGGAGTGACCTTTCATAAACATGAGTATAGAGACTTTTAGGCACTATTGACCATATGTTTATGGAAAGAAATTTCTCCAAAGAAACCAAAAGATACAATTTTAGTCCCAATGGCCTTTTAAACTAACCATGTTTGAGTCTTCTCATTGTATGTTGTTATGTTACTAATCATGTTCACTTTGCTTTCTAAAATTCAGGAGAGAAAATGGATTTAATTTCTGTAGTAATAGCTAAAATCATCATAAACTATATAGATTTTTTCCACTATATTTATAGCAGTCGTGTTTACCTAACGAGACTAAATAATATAATTCAATTTGTATGAGATTTAAAGATAGTCCATTTCCTGTTGTAACATTCTGGTAGAATGTACTGTTGTTCCTTATTCCGTTTACATATTTTCCTTTCAATAAACTTAAGAAGAACAAAGTAACTCCTAAATTGTACACAAAAATGTCAGATGAAAGAGTAGAAGTTCACAAAATGTAATTGTTTAGATCTTTTAAACAAGGCTAAGTAGTTAAGGTTGTTCTGAGATTTTTCAGTGCCAGTTTATGCCTCTTTGACTTCACATCATTTAATTTTACTTTACTTATTTGAACAAGTATTTACTGAGTTCTTATCACGCAAGCAGGTACTCTCAGTAGACACTGAAGACACATATTTGTCCTCAAAGCAGCTCACAGCCTCAGCAAGAAATAGGCAGTAAAATAATAAATTACCTTATTTAAATAGATACAGAACATTGAATTGAGTTCCCAAAATAGGAAAGCATTAAAGAACGGGCATGCATTGGTCTTCTAGGGTCATCTTTTCTAGGATTCCTTGGCTTACTCAGGCAAAAGAATTATATTTGGGTAGTTAACTAAATAATACAAAGAAGCAAGAGTGTTTAGGAGCATTGAACTAGTATTCTTCCATAAGCATAGAAATAGAAATAGATTTATTCTTTCCTCAAAATGCATCCTCCATTTAAGCTTAGCAGCTCTTGGCAGGGAATGTCTTGTTCAAGGTGTCCAGTATCCATATGTAGGGACAGGCTTCTTAAACTCTCCACCTTGATATGCTCCTTCTCAACCTAAGTGAGTGGACCGCCATGCTGGGGACCATGATGGCATGGTCTAAGAATTCGTCCCAAGTTGTCCATCTCAAGCAAATATTTTCTAAGTCCTAAACATTAAAGTGAATATTAAAATTGTATTAATTTTTGAAAAAGTTTTAATCTACTTCCCACTCACCCAAGTCAAGTAATTTTAGTGGTTCAGGAGGATGTATTTTGTTTAGCTCAATTTTACCCTGCCTCCCAGAATCACATACATACCCATTTTAGAAGTGTGGGAAAAACTGTGTCACATATGCATAAGAACCAGGCATTTTTTCCCACTCACGGGTTTTTCCCAAAGATTGAAACATCCCACAAGTTTAAAAAATAGTTGAAATTGTCAACCAGGCATAATCATCAATAATAGCATTTGCCTTTAAAGAAAGCTAAGTTTTGGAAAAACCATCACTGAAATTCAGTTCCTGAGTATAGTAAGTCCCCACTGGCTGCTGATTCCTAGATGTAGGGACATTTTGGAATATCCAGTCTCCTGTCCACTTTGTATTTGCCCTAAGATGACCAATTCATCCCAATTTTCCTGGGACCATCCTGATTTTCTAAAGTCTAGCTTTGTGGGGCCCTACTCCTCTGAGTACCTGGCAAACTGGGACGATTGATTACCCTCATTTGCCCAGAACTGGCAAACACTTCCAATAGTTTCTGGGGACTCTCCTGGTTTAAGCTGCTGGTTTGAAGTAACCATGATTTTTTAGTGAAGAAGGATCAGTGGAACTAATAACATAGTGAGAACATGACAAACCTCTGGGGCAAGCAAGTCCCTAGGAATTAGATGACCCTGCGCAGAAGACTGAGCTAACACAGCAGATATGTTAAGTGGTTTTGGTGCTGAATAGGCCTATCTATCCTAAAGCAGTGGTTTCTAAGTGCAGCTGTGCTTTAAAATCACCTGCAGAGAGGGGCGCCTGGGTGGCTCAGTAGGTTGAGCTTCTGACTTTGGCACAAGTTGTGATCTCACCATTCATGAGTTCGAGCCCCACATTGGGCTCACTACTGTCAGCACAAAGCCCCCTTCAGATCCTCTGTCCACCTCTGTCTCTGCCCCTCCCCTGCTTTCACTCTCTCTCTCAAAAATAAACATTTAAAAAAAATAAAATCACTTGTAGAGATATTTTATTTTATTCCAGTGTAACTGATGTACAGTGTTATATTAATTTCAAATGTACAATGCAGTGATTCAATCATTCTATATATTACTCAGTGCTTATCAAGATAAGTATACTCTTAATCCCCTTCACAATTTTATCCATCCCACCACTCACCTCGCATCTGGTAGCCATCAGTTCTCTATACTTAAGAGTCTGTTTTTGCTTTATCTCTTTTTCCTTTGGTCATTTGCTTTATTTCTTAAATTCCACATATGAGTGAAATCATATGATATTTGTCTTTGTCTGACATATTGTACTTAGCATTATAATCTCTAGCTCCATCCGTATTGTTGCAAATGTCAAGATTTCATTCTTTTTTATGGTTGAATAATATTCCATTGTGTGTGTACAAATATGTATGTATATATGTGTGTGTATACATGTATGTATACACCTGACTGGTATGAGGTGATATCTCATTGTGATTTTGATTTGTATTTCCCTGATGATGAGTGATATTTCATGTATCTATTGGCCATCTGGATTTTTTTTTTTTTTTTTTTGAGAAATGTCTGTTCATGTCTTCTGCCTATTTTTTAATTGGATTGTTTGTTCTTTGGGGGTGTTGAGGTGTATCAGTTCTTTGTGTATTTTGGATACTAGCCCTTTATTGGATATACCATTTGCAAATATCTTCTCCCAGTAGGTTGCCTTTTAGTTTTATTGATTATTTCCTTCACGGTGCAGAAGCTTTTAATTTTGACGAAGTCCCAATAGTTTATATTTGCTTTTGTTTCCCTTGACTCAAGAGACATATCTAGAAAGATGTTGTTTTGGCGATGTCAGAGAAATTCCCACCTGGGTCGTCTTCTAGGATTTTTATGATTTCAGGTTTCATGTTTAGATCTTTAATCCATTTTGGGTTTATTTTTGTGTATAGTATAAGAAAGTGGTCCATTCTCATTTTTTTGCATATAGCTGTTCAGTTTTCCCAACACCATTTTTTGAAGATACTGTCTTTTCCCCATTGCATATTCTTGCCTTCTTTGTCGTGGATTAATTGGCAATATAAGTGTGTGTTTATTTCTGGATTCTCTACTCTGTTCTGTTGATCTATATATCCACTTTTGTACCAGTACAATGCTGTTTTGATTACTACAGTTTTGCAGTCTATCTTGAAATCTGATATTGTGATACTTCCAGTTTTGTTCTTCCTTTTCAAGATTGCTTTAGCTTTTCTGGGTCTTTTGTGGTTCCATACAAATTTTAGAATTATTTGTTCTAGTTCTGTGAAAAATGCTGTTGGTATTTTGATAGGGATTGCACTAAATCTGTAGACTGCTTTGGGTAGTATGGACATTTGAACAACATTTGTTCTTCCAGTCCATGAGCATGGAATATCTTTCCATTTGTTTGGGTCATCTTCAGTTTCTTTCATCAATGTTTTATAGTTTTCAGAGTACAAGTCTTTCATTTCCTTGGTTAAGTTTATTCCTAAGTGTTTTATTATTTTTAGTGCAATTATAAATGAGATTGTTTTTTAATTTCTCTTTCTGCTACTTCATTATTAGTATATAGAAATGTGAGAGATTTCTCTGTATTGATTTAGTATCCTGTGACTTTACTGAGTTCATTTATCCATTCTAGTAGTTTTTTGGTCAAGCCTTTAGGGTTTTCTACCTATAGTATCATGTTATCTACAAATAGTTAAAGTTTTACTTCTTCCTTACCAATTTAAATGCATTTTATTTCTTTTTCTTGTCTGATTGCTGTGGCTAGGACTTCTAGTACTATGATGAATAAAAGAAGTGAAAGTGAACATCCTTGTCTTATTCTGATTGTAGAAGAGAAGCTCTCAGTTTTTCACCATTGAGTATGATTTTAGCTATGTGTTTTACAGAGATATTTTAAATCACATGTCCTGGACTACACCAATATACCTGCTGATTCAGAATTTGTACCTCTGTAATACAGTAAATAAATGACCTTTCCAGCACACAGATCTGACCATGTCACTGTCCTGCTGCTTAAAAATTCCAAGGCTTCTTGCTATTCCATGGAAGAATGCAAACTCTCTACCTGGTTTATAAGACTTTTCATGAGTTGTCCCTTATTTATCACTCCAGCCTCATGTTATTCCAGCCCATGCATCTACATCTGTTTGGCTTTTGCCTATAGTTTTTCCTTGGCCAAGAACACTCTTACCCTAATTCCCCTTTTTCCCTGGCTCAGGTACTCATTGTGAGTTTTTTGGGTCACTTCCTCTGTAAAGACTTTTCCTTAGCTTATAGTCAAGTCAAGTTCATTTTCCGATGAAATTCTTAACCCCCTGTATCTCCTTCATTCTAAGGCTTATCATGTCAATGCTTTCAATTATTTGTTCATATCCTTCCAGGCTTTAATCTCTGAGGATTATATCTCCAACTACTGAACACAATGCATTGCCCAAAGTAAATGTGCACAAATATTAATTGAATGAATGATTGAATTTAACCCTTTTTTTTAAACTATGCCACCTGTTGTGGCTCCACCTGTCCTGTGTCTTATTCTGTGCCCACGCCCCACCCCCTCATTTCCCTGCACTCCCAGCAAAACCCAGATACCCTCTGCTGACTATAAAATGAATCACACACTTACCTGTTGTCCATGTGCTTTGCAGAGTAGCTCTTTGCTGCCCCCACATGTTTTTAATCAGCTCGTTATGCAGCCAGTTGAGACCACTTCTTGCTCCATCTAGTACAGTTTCAGTTCTGCAGGGACATCTTTGTTCTTGGCTTCCATATACCTCCCTTAGCACGGAGAGGAACATGTAGGATGGAATAGAAGAATGTATCCCCTCTGTGTCTGTTTTTATACCCTAATCTTGTATTTATTCTCCTTCATCATTAGGACTAAATAAATTGAACAATTTTATTTAGCCTCTTCCTCCTCCCTCCCCCCCCCCCTTTTTTTCTTTTCTAGAGTCCTCTTCAAAGTAATCTTCCCTCTGGGTCCTTTTATATATATTTGAATACAGTGATCTATTTAGCACCACTGCAGCACCCTAAGAATTTAACTACTTGTTTCTGATGAATTTTCTATGTGAAAACAGTAATATTTAAGGAAAAGGACTTTCTTACATTTTGAATATCATTCTTTTATACAAAAATTAAGAAGTTTCTCAAAATGGAGATATAAAGTGGTTTTATCCCCAAAATGTAGGATCTTATTTACATAGATTGAATCATATATTTAAAGTAGTTAAAAAATTTATTGTGATTACATAGATATTTCATTAACCCATTGATTAAACAGACACTTCAATAATAATGATTGATTTACTAAGTTAAATTACTTTAAATAGCAGTAATTTAAAGGCAACATTTGTATCCCTTCCAAGATTATTATTATAGCAATTAAAAAGCTTTTAGTAAGTTCATGATGAATAGTGTGGTTTTAAATATGTAATTCACAGTGTTATGCCACCATAGCCTCTTTTTCTTTGGTAATTAGTGCCTAGGGTAATTAAACTAAGAATGAAATGTGTGGCATATGTAGCATATCACAATTAATACAACTCAAGAATAAATACATTTTTACAGAGAGAAGAAAAAGGTGTTTCATATCAGTTGGAACAAAAGAAACTATTTTCTTTTAAGGGAATTACTATTTATTCCAGAAGACAAATACTAACAAATTTACATATTTCTAAACCACAGAGCTTCAACTTTTAAACTGAAATAGCTACCTATTTACATTTCTAAAAACTCCTTATTTATGTTATCTGCCTGAAAACCAATAACCAATGACAGACCTTAGGCTCCTTCAGTCCAGGGCCACCATCCAAAGATACAGAGTTATCCCTTGTTATGAGAGTGCCTGGCAGAAGGCATAGATAGAGGTGGACATACAGCACTCTCTTTCCTTGCTAGGTAAGCTGCACGCTGACTCAGGGCTGTATGTCCTGGAGGGAGTGAGCACCTTTTTCTAAACTGCCCAGAGATCCTGTACAGATAGCCTGATACTACATCTATGCTTGTGTCCTTTCACTCAGCATGAAAACACATTGCCTTTCCATTAAACTATTTTCTAACTTTAACTTTCTCATGAATTCCAAACTGCTAGTTTCTTCAAAATTAATATTTTCCATTTTTTGTCTTGAAATGAGCACATGTAAATGTGGCAGAGACAACTTGGGGAAAATCTGCAAATTCCAGTCTATTGACGTTTCTGTAATAAATTAGTCTTTAGCCATCTGGAATTAGATTAATTTGGAGACTACAAAAAGGCAATAGAAGTGAGAAACCTCAAGAAAGAGATTGGTCCTGTCCCAGGGCTAACTAGTTAGCTTCCTTGTTTAGAATACTATGATAATGAGCCAGGTTTATAATTTCAAACCCATAGTTAGTTTAACACAGGGGAAAACCCTATTCTATTGCCACAGACTGAAACTCTAGCCAACTAGTTTGTTCTTTGGTAGAAGTTGGCATGAAGTCAGGATACTTCATACCCATCACCATTACTGGAAAAACAAGTATATGACCAGATGGGAGTCCATTTAGCAAATGTTAGCTCCATTATAACTAGAAAATTCATCACTACTAACCAGTAGAAAATACATCCAGATGTAATTGCATTATATGATGAGTTCCATAGTCAATATGATATAAAACCTATAATCATGTGGTTTTCTCAAGAGCTTAACAAAATGCTGATGTTTTGATGAGAAACCAAAAGAACAACCTTGACCCTACCAATCTGACTCCTGTGATTGGCTGTCTGGATGTTAGAGGAGTTAAATTTCACCTTTGGTGTGAATACATTAGATTGAAAAGACCAGCCCAGCACCAAGTGAGTTCCGAACCATGTGTTTCTGGGGTTCACTTGATGGGAAAATGAATCACTTGATGGGAAACAGGACATCACTAATAAAGGCTGTTTTTGTTAATTACACACAGAGTTATAACTAGAATGGGGAGAGCAGGGTGCTATTTCAAATCAGATTTGAATTCTTCATTGAGAGCATACATAGAAAACTAGAAAATTTCAAATTGTCCTTGACCTCATGTGCACTGAAATGGCGTAAGTATCCCAGGTACTCTTGATTGAAAAGCACTCAGAATCTTTTCTTCTTAGATAAAGCAATTTTTATGTAGTTAATATTAGCACAAACCCGTTTTCTGCTTGCCTGCTTCCTAGCAACCTGAAGCAGAATATCTGTTTGCCAATCTGCTTTTGATAAAAAAAAAATCAGAACAAAAATACCCAATGAATTTGCCAATAGCCCCGAAGAGATGGGGATGTGTTCAATAAGCTTTGTGTTGATTTTGTGAATCTGGCATGTGATTTATGTTGTCGACTGTCTGACCTTGCTGTACTCTACCACAGGCCAGGGAAGATGTGATCCATATGCTGAAGACGGAGAAAACCAAGCCTGAGGTTCTGGAGGCTCATTACGGGTCTGCAGAGCCAGAGAAAGTGCTCCGAGTCCTGCACCGAGACGCCATCCTAGCCCAGGAGAAATCTATAGGAGAAGATGTCTATGAGAAACCGATTTCAGAGGTAAAAATACAACATCAACATGTCCCCCTATAGAACGGTACCTCAGAGTGATAGCTTCACATTCGTCCATTTTACAAGCTCTAACATTTTTTTTCAAGGGTGAAAATTTTATGACACACTAATATTGAAGTAAATATTTCAAGTAATTACATAACTCATGAATTATAGAGGATACATTTTAATGATAAGAATTTTGGAAGCATTTCCTTAAATATACTTAAAGCCTAAAATATATTTCTCATGTGATTATGCTAGTTACGGGCTCTTGCAGCCTGTTATTCTTTCATTGCTTTAAGAGGTGATGTGTGTAAAAATTTGAAGGGCTTATCAGTTTTGGCATAGAGTTGTGAGGATCATCATCAAATTGGTAAAAGAAAATTATATTGATTCTTGATATTATGTTGATGGATATTTTATTATTGATATTTATAAAGGTACTGTGTTTTAGTATCTTACAGACTGTCATAATTAAAATGGTCTCATGTGAATTGAGGCATACAATGGTTGAGGCAAAATCCAAATGGAATGCTTAGGGTAATTCTTTTTTTTTATTAAATTTTTAAAAAATCTTTATTTATTTTTGAGAGAGAGAGCAAGAGAGAAGGAGAGAGACAGAGTGCAAGCAGGGGAGGGGTAGAGAGAGAGGGAGACACAGAATCTGAAACAGGCTCCAGGCTCTGAGCTGTCAGTACAGAGCCCGACGCAGGGCTCATACTCATAGACCATGAGATCTTGACCCGAGCTGAAGTCTGAGGCTTAACCAACTGAGCCACCCAGGCAAAATGCTTAGGGTAATTCTTTAAGATACAAGGAGACCTAAGAGGGCTATCTTTAATCATTTTTATATGAGACTGTGTTAGAAACTATTTACTATTGTTATTAATATCCCACAATACTACATGCTAAAAGTATTCCCACATTGTAATAGAAGTTTGAGGCTGAATTAGGGAAATAGATGCAAGATCTAGCCATATTAATTCTTCAGAATTCATGTAAAAAGAATCGTAGTTGTGAAATTAGCATCATAAATGAAAAAAAGAACACAGAAATTCAAAGTCTGAAGCAATTGATTACAATTTAACTTTTATCTTACATCAAGCATTTGTAGCAGCTCAGTTTGACAGATCTCAGATGCAATCTGCTTTTAGACAATATTCACAACAAATTGATGGTCCCATAATTACCTAATTTCTGCAACAAGGATAAGTTGGAGCTCTTGTTTTCATCTTTGCCTAAAATGTTAAGAGATGGTTTTTTATGACGGAATGCAGTCAACTGGCTGGATTTTGATTTGAGAGGCATGGTTACTAGCTACATATGGCTTTAGGTAGGTCGCTTCAGCTCTCTAAGCTTATTTCCTTATCTGTCAAGTGGGAGTAGCAAGAGTGCATATCTCATAGAGTTGTTGTGAGGATTACATGAAGCAATGCCTGTAAAACTTTTAACACAGTGTCTGGTACATACCAGGTATGCAACAAATACTAGCCATTAACATTTGCTGGGATTTGAGCATGGTATTTGCTCACACCTTTAACTAGTTCCAAACTTGGAGGGGTTTGAGGAGTAAAAACATAATGAAGTCAAAATATTCATTAAATATTATTATTATGATAACCACCTGGATTGGAGAAGTCAGTTTGGATAAATTATATCATTTAGGTTTCCTAATTCTTTTCTCTCAAGTTAGAGCTTTGGATCACACCTCAAAGGAGAGATAGTCACATACAAATCACATACACTTACCTAAAATCACTGCCTCTAATTCACTGAGTTCTATGGAAAGTACATAAAGAGAGGAATTTCTGATCTACCTTCAAAAAGTAGGCCTAACTCTAATGTTCCTATCTCATGGTCAGAGTTGCAGAGAACATACCCACCCTGTAGGTGGTCCTTTTAGAACTAAGTTGGGCATGATTTTGGCTTCTTTCTCTCCTCAACTCACAATCTGAAGAGTTATTCCTCCCTTGGAGAAAAGTGAGTGAAGAGGTAGAGAGAAGGATAGAAGCTACTTTTCCCAGTGCTGACAAAATGGTGAAGTCCTGCTTTATAGGAGAAATAGAATGCTAGAACAAGAAAAGATTTATCTTGTAGCATCTATACATTTTGGGTCTCTTAAACCTTTGGACATAACAATCAAGTTGTCATTACCCAGGAGCAGAAGTCCTTCTTCTGACTTCATGAAGCAAGGATCCCAATACAATCACTGTTCCATTGGCCTCCTAGGACTATGAGCAGATAGTCTAGCTCTTCTTGGAAGCTATCCTGCACCTCGAGCCAAAAACCCACTGCTCATTTTCATTTCCATACCAAATTAGGCCCAGCTAGGTTATCCAATGGAACTCACCAGAGGTTAAGCAATGAACCCCATGTGGTGGATCCCTCTCATTTGCCACATATCTGGGGAGAAATTAAGCAGCAAATATTAAATCCCCCTGAGCTTCTTTGTGAATTAAAGTCCAGGATATCAAAGTTCATAATTCTTAGGCAAAATTCCAAAGAAATCAAGGTTTCAGTTTCTTTCCTTCCCAAATTCTTATTCTACTTAGCCTGAGGGATCTTAATCTTATGCATTTTCAAAGTTTAATTAATATACCCTAGAGTCCCCCCATTCCCCTTTTATAGAAGAGTCCAAAGAATTATTAGGACACGTGCATTTATCATAATACCAACCTCCCACTCATAAATTTTAAAAATACAAGAAAACCCTCAGTTCCATGGTCAATTTATCTCAACGAAAATGACTCAGCATAATGCAGGCCTATGTTACTCTTAGCAAGACCGAAGTGGTGACTTAGGGGATGTCTTAGGGAAGGAAGTTAGGTAGAACACATCTTTAATTACAACAGGATTCTGGTCAGTCTGGGGCAGTTGTCCACATCAGATGGAGCCTGTTACCATCAAAGGTTAATAATAATAGAAACAGTGAACCCTAGGTTGGGTGGAGGAATCTGTATGCATGCACTATCCTTGCCTTCAGTGAGTGGCATTTAAAACATACCTGTCTTTTTCAAAAGGTTTAGGGATTTGCAGTGGTGACCTTCTCTGTGCCTAGGTCTTGTTTTAGGTTCTCTACTTTTCCACCAGCATGTTTAAAACCTCTTTAATCATTTTCTTTCTTTTTTTTTTCAGTAAGAAGACTCAACTGAGTTTTTGTTTTGTTTTTGTTTCTTTAATGTTTACTTATTTATTTGGGGGGGGAGAGAAAAAGGAGAGAGAGAAGGAGCAGGGGAAGGGCAGAGAGGGAAAGGAAAGGAGAGAGAGAATCCCAAGCAGGCTCCATATTGTCAGTGCAGAACCTGATGTGGGGCTCGGCCTCACAAACTATGAGATCATGACCTGAGTCTAAATCAAGAGTCAGATACTCTACCAACCCAGCCACCCAGGCACTCTTGTTTTTGATTTTTAACATTTTGACTAGTTTCTTCAAGTGGTCCCTTCTTTTTCTCACTATTTTGTTTGCTTCTTTCCCCTATGCTTTCTGACCCAGACATTAGTTTTCCTAATATTACCTTCTGTGTTCTGTATTATGTGCTAGAAGTAAAATCAAGGAGTTATGAGCCTGCCAAGAAGATACTTTATTCAAGGCAAATCTTACCTACGTTTATGTTCTTGAGTTGGATGATCCTCACTGAAGGATGAGTCTTTCCTCATCTCACTACATCCCAAGTTTGTACTGTTTATGCTACTGTCCTGCCTGAATCCCCCTTTGTTTGTCTCGTCTTTCCCCCAAACTCTACATCTCTATGTTTCTTGATTGTGTTCACTCAGGGCCCATCTATATTAGTGGACACCTTGAAACTCACCAAATAATGCTTCAAATGTTCTACTCTGATCTTCTCAGAATTTAATTCTTAAATCTGTCTATATTTTATGTATCTACTTTGAATAGCTGTTTCAGCCTTTAAGAAAATGGCTCCCAACTGATCTCATGAAGAACTATCTGCAATTTCATAGCATGCTTCTTAAACATTTCCTGAATCCCAGTACCTTTTCTATGGGGGTAGTCACATTGCTCTGTTCTCTCTGCTCTCCTATCTCTACCTCCTCTGGTCACTCACCCTTATCCAATAATGACTAAAATATCTCCCTTCTTTATAGCCATATCTTTAAGAGCAGTTAGATCCATTTCTCTTTTGTGTAAGTTCAGTCTGACCTTAAGACTTTATGTTTTCTCTTTAGTAGATTTCTCTCTTCCTAAAGTCTTTAATACTTCCCTAGTTAGTATTATCTGCGGATAACAGAGCTAAAATCACTTCCTGAACCGTGATTCTTTTGTCTAAACCATGCTGAAATGTCTCTCCATCTCAAGTCCTCGAATTTCTCCATCAACTTGATTTAGTAGAATAAGACTTCCAGGTATACTCTCCCTAGTAAATTTTGGCCTTTGGTGTTATGATGATCTCATTCAATTTTCCTTCCACCTGTCCAAGTGGAAGCTATATTTCTAAAGCAATAGGTTCCCATTTCACTTTCACTGTTCATTAATAAAAGAAAGCATTCTTCTACGGTTGAGCCACAATTTGGATCCTGAAAACCAAAAGTCATGGACACAGTGTACATGATGAATGAATCTACAGAGCTATAGTTATGGGAGGTGGTCTTCCGAGCTTCTAGACAAGCCACATAGACCCAAGAGGTTAGCCCACCTCAGTTCTCTCCTGGGAGCTCTATGTAATTCCAAACAAAATAACAAGACACAGGGTCTCATACAGCTGATCTCTTGCTACCTATGTTGTTTCTTACATCTGGAATTTAAAATTGAAAGCTAGATCCTCACACACTATTGCTTTTTTACTAAAGATGAATTTGCTACCTTCACAGTTTAAAGTCCGGGTTTTCAGTTCTGTGTGAAAATCAGTGCACACACCAGTGTCTTGGCATCCTTTCAATGCATTAAGAGACAAAAAGACTGGGGCTCCTGGGTGGCTCAGTTGGTTAAGCGTCCGACTTTGGCTCAGGTCATGATCACGCAGTTCGTGAGTTTGAGCCCTGCATTGGGCTCTGTGCTGACAGCTCAGAGCCTGGAGCCTCCTTCAGATTCTGTGTCTCCCCCTCTCTCTGCCACTCCCATGCTTATGCTCTGTCTCTCTCTGTCTCTCAATAATAAACAAAAACGTTAAAAAAAAAAAGAGAGAGACACACAAAAAGACTATCTTCGTGATTATGTAACCAGTGCCAGGGTCAAGCTGTGCTAGTGTAGGTTAGGGGAACATTGCCCACTGAGACCCCAGCAATTACTCTAGTGGGCTAGCCCCAGGATTGTAGCTGCTGAGAGCAACCAATCTCAAAGGCCCACATGGGAAGAACATATTAAAGCTAAGGCCTACCTTCTACCAAGGCTGCCTCAGAATACTTAATATCAAAATACGCTGTTTTTCTCCAGATGTCCTTACAATGTGTATCTTTCTGAATAGCTTAGCTATCCAATTACCAATGCCCCCATCTTCCCCTCTGGAGTTCCTTGAAGGTATTGAGGGATAACTGTAGAGTTGGATAGATGAGTTCAAGCTTGTAATCTTATTGGACTCAATAGATAAATGAACAAACACCACTGGACTTTCTATTACTTTCCCTCCTAGACTTTGGAAAAACCACTCAAAGAAGATTTGGGGCCTTCAAAGCACAATGTACCATTTTATGGCAGGCAGAGTAATAAAAAAAAAAAAGAAAGAAAGAAGAAAGAAAGAAAGAAAGAAAGAAAGAAAGAAAGAAAGAACTGCTTATGCCTAGTTTCCTATCCCAAATACAAGTTCCAAATAACTCACCCCTCCTTCCTTAGGGGAGTGGGGGGGCAGATATGAAGAAACAAGCAGAAGTTGCTCTTCCAAATACTTTCAAAAGGAAGGAGAATCCTACTCCATAATAAAGTAGAAAGGATCAAAAAAGGGGAAGAGTTGCTCTTTCTACATTGATGATGATGATGATGATGATGATGATATTTTAGAAATGCTTGACGCATTCTATAATATGTGATGAAAATCACATTGTAGAAAGATAAGAGAGTTCTGGGGGAGAATATTTCATAGTAGGGAGATATTCCAATAAAGGACCTCTCTTGTATAAGATTACAGAAGTCTATCAGAACACACAACAGTACCATTTGCTAATCCCTGATGCCATCAAATATTATCAACCACTAGTTAACCTGGGCTTCTCTACCAGTCTGTCTGATCACCTGCTATTAGGCAAAGGGATGGAGATCTGGTCAGAAACACTGAGGATTATGGGGGCAGTATCTCTTTTATCTGGGGTCCCAGAAATGATCCATTCACAATGGAGATATTATGCAACTGTAGAGGGAACCTTAGATTCTCCGTATGACTAAGGGACAAACATGGAGAACCCAGGGGAAGAACTCAGATGCTGACACCCTATGGAGTGACTCCAATTGGTTTTATGGAGTAGGTAGTGGATTGAGAATTGATTTTAAGTATGTCTGTTTCAACGAAAGCAGTGATTCTCAGCTTGGGGTGAGTGGTGATGGGGGTGTTTTGCCCTCCAAGAGACATTTGGCAATTTCTGAGGATATGTTTGTCACAACTAGAGGCAGTATTACTGGCATCTAGAGGGGCAGAAGCCAAGGATGCTGCTACACATTCTCCAATGCACAAAACAGCCACCCAAAATAATTATTTGGCCCAAACTGTCAGTAGTGCTGAAGTTGAGAAATCCTGAACTGTAGTTTGAAGAGAACAGGATAGGAACTATCATTATTATAAGATTTGGTCCAATTTAACAAACATTTACTGAACACTTACTTTGTCCCAGGCACTGTGCTTGACACTAGGGACTAAAAACATTATCAAGGCACCCCTTAAAGATCTGTTAGCCTGGGGTGCCTGGGTGGCTCAGTCAGTTAAGCATCTGACTCTGGATCTGGGCTCAGGTCATGATTTCCCGGGGGTTCATAAGATCCAGCCCTGGGTCAGGCTCTGTGCTGATAGTTTGGAGCCTGCTTGGGATTCTGTCTCTCCCTCTCTCTATCCTTCTCCTGCTCGTGCGTGTGCACATATTCTCTCCCTCTCTCAAAATAAATAAAGAAACTTAAAAAAAAAATAAAAAAGATAGCCTGGTCAGAGAAATAGGCACAAAAAGTCTTGTAATAATATTTGATGACATCTCCTTTAGTCTGAGGTATGTGCTCTCTATAAATTCTGAAATCCTCCCTATATTTAGCATGTCTTGAAGAAAGCGGACTGTGGATCTTTCCTATACATTTCCTAGAAATGCATGTGACTGCAAGTCTTAAAAAAAGATTGTGATGATGGTAATTACTTCCCAGGGGAGAAGTTTGATATATGTACATGCTGAGCTCTTAATTTTTCTGAGATCAGGAGAGCTGTTATCCTCTTTCTTTCTAAGTATAGGTTTTGTGTCATCTTACTAAAATAGTGAAAGAGTTTGTTCTCTTGAAAGTTTAGGAACCATACATCTGTTCACAGAAAAAGGGCCAGAAGGTCAGAAGTTACTGCAGCCTTATTATGGCTACTTTACAAAGCCGGTTGGCTTAAACAAAATGATGGAATGGGGAAAATGGCAGAGAACACCAGACTCAATGTTCTCTCTTTCAGATAATAAATCAGTAAACCAATATAATATTTTGAGTCATATGCAAATCAAATAAAATATTAAGCTCTTTCCCATGTTTGTTTACTCAGCTGGACAGACTTGAGGAAAAACAGAAAGAAACCTACCGGCGCATGCTAGAGCAGCTGCTGCTGGCAGAGAAGTGTCACAGGCGCACCGTGTACGAGTTAGAGAGTGAGAAGCACAAACACACTGACTACATGAACAAGAGCGACGACTTCACCAACCTGCTGGAGCAGGAGCGGGAGAGGTAATGAGCACCACACTGAAATGGCTCAGTCCTTTCATCTCTGTCCCTCCTGTCTGGGGTCACACAGATAGGTACCTGGATTCTAATTCTGATTTCTGAGTGGTTGGTGACCTGAATGAGTCAGATTTTTACCTGGAATTGTTCATGTGAATATATTTGGGGGTGCACAGAGGTGGGACACCAGATTCCCACTAGCATGTTGAAAGCCATAAAAGCATAAAGCTGGAAACAAACCCCAGGGAGCATATATTTGATCAGTGAAGCCACCTACATCTGAAAAGCCTCTCTCCTGATTTCCTTCTAAGGGAAATAATCTCCTTTTTTTTTTCCTTTGAGGTTGAAACCCACTTATTCAGGAAGACAAATTATGAAGCTTAACCATTTAAAACTGAATCCTATTCATTCTTAATACCACTATAGAAAGTCTTAATATTTGGTTGTGCATAAAGTACTTAATGACTACAGCTACTTGCTTTCTAAGAGTTGTGTAACTCTTAAAACTCAGTACATAAAAAAAAAAAAAAAAGAACAAAAACAGAACAAAACAAAACTCTGCATGTGAAGCATGGATATCTGTCCTGGCAGGTAGTTTTCTCAGACCAGGAATCACCACGTTTGAAGTAGAGACTCCAAATTGAAAAGCTTTATAATTAACTCTTCTATACTCTCCAGTTTTTTCAGCATCTTCTTTTTAGCTTATTTTCTCCTTTTTCTTTCCTCCACTGAATGGTTATGTCTGTGAATACCACAATCTTTGAAACCAGTGATATCCAAGCCTGATGCTTTGAGTTACCAAGCGTATCTGCTTCTGTGTTTAGGACTTACAAATTAAGAGCCACTTGGGAACAGCTTTACTAATCCCAGCTTTATTATATACTTAGTTACAAGAAAGAGATCTGGTTTTCCTAGATTAGTTTGCTTTTAAGAAAAAGCTGTCACAATAAAGTAAATAAAAGCATGAAACAGGTTTTTGTTAAATTTCTAAAATCATTAGTAATTTTTACTTATTATTGGACTTGGCACATCCCTTGGAGAAGGAGAAATGGAAAAGAGAACAATGGCTGGAGTGTTACTTACGATATTCTCGGTTTACGGTTTCTTTAAGCCTGTCTTTTGCTCCTGGAAGCTAAGGTTTATCAGCTTCATGTTTGAACAAACAGATGGTCTAATTTGACTTTTTCTGGATAACCATGAGGTGAGAATAAACTCCACTTCCTCAGTCTCTGTGAACTTCTCAGCCTCAAGCACAGATCTTGCAAACAAAGTTCTAAAGGCAGTGTAAATTGTGAATCTCTAAAACAGCTGTCTGGTTAGGTGCTCTGTATTGGAATGTGGTCAGGTCAAGGAGTAGCAAGTTGTTTGATAGTGACTTCTTTAAAGATCTGAAACCAAATAATTTTAAAGCAAATCTGTGTGAATGAATTGTTTTCTGATCACATTGTAAATTATGTGATTTAGAACCAGATGCACCAGCCTTTTCTACAATTTCCCACATAAGGTAACTGCCTGAAGTGGCACCATTTCACTTACAGAGTTGGTTTAAATGAAGCGTGTGGAAAGAGGGACTGTACTTATCCGGGCTGTGTCTTTCTCTTTCTTTTTGTCTTCCTAATTTTTGTGTTCTGTGAGAATAATTCAAATAATAACCCACAACGAAGAGCTTTATAGTTCACAAAGTACTTTTGTATCTATTATACAATAAGCTTATCCCAGATGTGTTTATTTACTAACTTCTTGTTGATCAACTCTAGAGGAACAATTCCAATCCTCTGTACCCTTTTCGAGTTGTTTGATTTTACTAAAACAACTACAGCAACCATTTCTCCTGAGCAAAGTGCTGTGTAGAAGATTTTAAAAATCAAAGTAAAAATTAAAGAAAAATACTTTAATATGCTTTGAATACTTCAATCAGCATACTGGGGTATGTCCGCAAACTTCACTAAGAGACCTTTGATGCTCACTTACATATCAAACCACCTTAACGTTTTTAAATAGTTATTGTTGACTTAACGGGTTATACTTTAGTGCTTTATATTTTTTTGTCAGTGTTTTCCCCCCAGATCAATCCCCTGACTGACCAGCAGTGCACGCCCCGCCAGACACCCGTTATGCTAAATTAAACATCCCCACTAGGACCCTGATAACTTAAGTTGGCATCCCTGAATGTCTTTGCGATCTGAGGAGTCCGCAGTGACTGGCTTGCCAAGTTCCCGGGCAGTGAAGCCTATAGGATTTTCTCAAAGGTCAGGCCCGGGATTCCTGCTGCCCTTTCGAAACTGCCCTGCTAAATCTGCTTTGGGTTAAATCCTCTTTTTGAAGTAAGCGGTCATAATTAGATCTACTGATGGGGCTGGCAGTTTGCTGACCCCGAGGCTTTCTTTCCCGTGGCCAAGTCGCCCGGGGGGGGGGGGCTCCCCAGGGGCTCCCCACCAGGTTCGGGGACCGCGGCTGGAAGGAGCAGCCAGGGGACTAGTTGGAGCTCGGTTTGAATAGCATACAGGGGGCTCTACAGGCGGCCAGGGCTTTGGGAGCTCCTAGCGGCCACTGCTGGGGCGCCACGCGGCCGCAGCACCTGCAGGGGAAGCGGGACGGCCCCTAATAAAGAACCAACCGGCATTGCTGAGCACAAGTGAGAGTCCTCCTGTAGAATGTTCCAAGTCCTTTGTTTCCTTCTTTGGTTTGCATTCCCTTCCTCTTCTCCGGAAAAGTCCCTTTTGTCAGGGGAAAAAAAAAAAAAAAAAAAAGCCAAGAACTTTGCTCCGGAATCATTTCCCTTTGTTTCTACTGTGAGCAACAGAAAAGGGAGGAAGAAAGTGAGATAAGCCTAAGTGGTTTGCCCATATAATCTTTCTTACCCAGCCTCTCCCACTGAGTGTGCAACTCTGCAGGCAGTCTCCGCCCCAGACAGTTTCTCCTTTGGTGGTGTGGGTGTGGGGGTGATGGGAGGGCCTCAGAGGGAGCTAGGAGACTTCCCCACCCATCCCTCCCCCAATCCCAGGGGTAGCATCTAGGCTTGGTTCTCTGTAATTATCCTGCTAGAGTTGTTCATTACCTGCGGGAGAATGGTTAAAGATAACAAAAAGGGGCCAGGTATATAGGATCAGTAGCAGGTGTTGATAAGCAATCCAAATTCAGACTATGGATGAAACCAGGAATCCCAGGCTCTGAGCACTGCAAAGGACTTGTAATCAGACCTTTTGAGTCCTTCATTCTATGGATAGAGAAATTGAGTCCCAGAAAAATTACGTAGCTCGACTCAGATCACAGTGTACAGTGGTCTAGCACTTTTGTGCAAATGAGTCCCTTGTGCAAAATGGCTTGTTTTTTGTTTTCTCTCTATATGTGTGGGCTCCCCACCTCCATGCTCGCATGGTCAAACTATGACATAAACTCTTACAAGGCAGAATGATGGCTATTGGGAGGATATAAACAGATATTCATACCAGTGGTCTCTAGACTGTCAAGATAGGAGAAACTTTGAGACAGCATCTGTTGGAAGGAGCAGCCAGGGGACTAGTTGGAGCTCAGTTTGAATAGCATACAGGGGGCTCTACTTTGGTTGGATTCTGTTTGGGGCCCTTATGGTGGGAGACTAATGATGGTTATGAAGGGTTTAAATAAAGCCACCACCCCCTGAAGCCACCTCCTGGTTATTGCCACTGGCCTAGACCCTGCAAGTGTAAAAATAATAGAAGCAGAAATTATTTTTAACTTTTCAGGAGTTATTAAATTCATCTTATATAAAAATTCCACAAATTAAGAACCTAAAATGGGGAACAACTTTTTCT
This sequence comes from Cryptoprocta ferox, assembly GCA_028646485.1. Taxonomy (NCBI): domain Eukaryota; kingdom Metazoa; phylum Chordata; class Mammalia; order Carnivora; family Eupleridae; genus Cryptoprocta; species Cryptoprocta ferox. The sequence goes on from CM053577.1 coordinate 79,453,511, forward strand.
GGGCTTCCTTCATTCTAAGTCAGCAGACTGTGGTCGTACTTTATTACTATCATTTACTGCATATTTATTTTTAACTAATAGTCATATTCCCAAATTAAAAGAATGAAGTAGCATGAAAAACTGCATTGCTTAACTAGCATTGTCAATAATAAAGATGAGAATATCCTTCATTGCATTAGTTAAGATTGGGTAAAGAAAACTCTCTTTCTAAATGCTACATTGTTTGGTCCATATTTTAAGTTGACTTGACCTTTAAAGGCTTAATTCTGAGCACATGAGATCACCTTCAGAGTTTATACTTCATTCCCTGTCTGAACTGCAAGACTTGTGATTTCAATCTTAAGCTTCACTAGAACTGCTTCAAGAATGTCAAAATAGAGAGAACATAGTTACATCAAAAAGTGGTCTGAAACTTAAAGAAATATTTGACGGGTATGTGTGTGTGTGTGTGTGTGTGTGCGCGCGCGCGTGTGTGTGTGTGTGTAAATGGTGTGGGAAGTGCTGTCTAAATCCATAACTGTAATTGTGCATTTTAAAGCTTTTGGATTCTATAGACTCAGCTGTGACTACATAAATAATTACATCATCATATAATATTGCAGCAAGCCTTCCAAGTATAAGTTCATTTTTTTTTTTTAGTACAAATCAGCATCTCAAGAGAAATCTTTTAACTTATGAAGCAGAGAATGCAGGAGCAGGGGCTTGAATGGAAGAGGAACTTTCAAGCTCCATTTTGTCACCATAAAGGAGAATGCGCTTTGCCTGGTGGTTTGTGGGCCAGGCTGCACTAATACACTTGCCTAAGTTGGGAAATGACCAATCAGAGCAAGTTTTTGGAAAGTTTCTCTAGTGGCCTGGAATCCTGGGAAATATTCTTCACCCACTTTATAGAAAAAGATTCACACTTGGTTCCCTGGCATAACATTCATTAAGTTTTTTTAGATTTAAATGTCTTATCTCTAAAATATGGCAATAAAATTGATTTTCCTCATGGTAGCTTGGCAAGTCATAATAAAGCACTTTGTAAGAAAAGATGGTGATGATGTATAAAAAGATCAAGTCTTATCAAACAGAAAGTAATCAATAGTTGGAATAAATTAGCAAAAAATAAGTGAGCCCTCTTCTCTGTGCTTAGCACTCTGCTAGAGGCTGTTCAATAACAGAGATAGTTTTTATGAACTTCCCCAATATGCTGGACACATATACATCCTGTTTAATACTTAAAAAACTACATGATGCATAATTACTGTCCCTATTTGGTACGTGGGTAAGCAGACAGCTTAAGTTCCTTAGATTCCTTAGGTTACTACCAACATTATTGGTATTATGTTTGAACTTAGGTTACAGTAAAAAATAATAATCTTTTCTACTTTCAAGTTCTTACCTTTTAATTAAAGTGAATGCTTTATTTCCCCAATGCACGGAGGAAGAAAAGATGCTTTGGAAAGTTGGCCAGTGACTTTGTGGACTGCAAATCCATTCTAATGTTGCAGATTCAGAATTTGAGTAACAGACCTCAACTTGGTCATGAGATATGCCACCTTATCAGTATCCTACTGGCCAAGAAATTTTCTGGGAATAAACAGTTTTTAAGAAAGGAGAGGGGGGGATTTGGGTGGCTCAGTCGGTTGAATGTCCAACTTCGGCTCAGGATATGATCTCATGGTTCATGGGTTCGAGCCCCGCATCAGGCTCTGTGCTGAACTCTTGCTCAGAGCCTGGAGCCTGCTTCAGATTCTGTCTCCCTCTCTCTCTGACCCCCCTGCTCACACTCTGTCTCTCTCTCTTTCAAAATAAATTTTTAAAAAATTTAAAAATTAAAAAAGAAAAAAGAAAGAAAGGAAGAGCTTGAGACACAATACGCAAGAATCACACTTTACTATTTCAAGATTTTTAACACATGAGAATGCCTCAGTCCTGGTATTTGATACTCGTTATTCTGGAAAAATCCTAGGAGAAGTAAGAATGGAGGACAGTATTTGGAATTTAAATATGAGAGGTAAAGAGTGAGAACTCAGTAATGGGAGGTGATCAGGTTGTCAGAGTCTCTCTAGATCTGAACTGACCATTGGGTTGCTCTCTTTCAGAAAATTTTCAGGAAATTGCCAGACAGTTCCTGAAACTCTAAGCACCTGATTCACGGAAGAGGCCTCTTCTTAGAGAAAGAGAGTCAACTCCTTTCACATAACTGTCATTCTTTCTTTTCTCTCATATGACTCTGTCAATGCTGGTCACAACCATTTAGAGCAGAAGTCAACTGTCCTGGACAGAGGTCACAGAGGTCTCAAACTCAAACACCTGCAGTGCTAGGCAGGAACCAATAAAAAGCAGATCCTTCAGCACACATTGCATGAATGGTGGACTGCTGGGCCAGAGATAGCAAACTGTGACTACCAGGGAAAGGTCCTAGCTCAGCTCAGGCTGATTGACTCAGATTCAGATTGTGGATTCAGTTGCCACATTGATGCTGATTCTGAATTTTAGAGAAAAGATAGAATTCTGAGTTTAGTAAAATCTTCTAGTTTTTCAGTGTTGACTCAAATTTATAAAACAATGTGGAGTAAGCGAAATTCATCTGTTGGCTATTTATTCTTGAATGCGGCTACTTTGCAACAGTTGATAACCTAGACATTAGGGAGGCTGAGGCCTATGAGGTAGCCTGGCATGAGAATACTGGCAAATAGTGGGCTCTGTTTGATGGGGACCGACTAACCCACTGAGACACTTTCTTGGGGCATGTGAAACAGAAAGACATAAAGACCACAGAAACCAAGAAAATACCAGCAGAGACAGAGAAATTCTAAGAGTGAAGAAGAGCTCACATCACAGGACTGGGATTGCAGTGGATGCCTGCTTTTGAGAGGAGACAAGCATTGGGTCACATTCATTGCTGCCGGGTTACTAGAGCTGTAGGTATATGACGCAAAATGATGTGTAATATTCCAGTTCTCTCCAGGCCTGATTGGCTGTGGAGACAGTTTTCTGCATTAATTTAGTATGGGGTATTCACACTAATAATTCTATCATCTTAGGTAGTCTGGGTGAGCCTGTCCTGTACAACCTCAAAGACTAAGTAATTCAATTATAATATTCTTATAGCTTTGATATTTTCACCTGCCTATACTCCATTATAAAAATTTACTACAGTATGATAATAATTAGATTTTTAACCTAATATTTTCTATTACCCTGTGTCCTGTCCTTAGTTGAGCAGCCAGCCAAGAACAACCATTGCCTCAAAGAAAAGTTGCCACTGCTGAAAGCAAGAAGAGAACTCAATATCTTGTCTTTGGATTTCAGAAACAAAGATCTAAGTATAGGTGTAATCAAGTGGATCCAGTTTTTATCACCCCTCTTCTGTTAGATAAGATGCTTGGTGAAGCAAGAAAGCAAGAGCCACCTATGTTGTTTGTGGGAGGAGGTAGTGCACAAGAAGAGGCTCTGTTCTGAGCTTTTTTTGGGAGTAGAGGGTGGAGGAAGGGAAGGTGAGAGTAATATAAACCACAGAGAGATGTGGTATGGAGAATTTGAGAGTAAAGAGGTTGTTACTAGGTTGAGTCCAAGGGTGTCTTAGGTTGCCTGACTGTCATAACTAATAGACTAAGTGGCTTAAACAACAGCAATCTATTTTCTTACAGTTCTGGAGGTTGGAAGTCTGAGATCAGGGGGCTAGCATGTTGGGTTCTCGTAAGGCCTCTCTTCCCAGCTTGTACATGGCCATTGCATGCTCACATGGCCTTTCCTCAGTGCATGTGTATGGAAAGAGAGAGATCTTTGAATAAGGCCTCTTCTTATAAAGGCCTCTAATCCTTTTGGATTAGAACCTTACCCTTATGACTATTAACCTTTACTACCTCCCAAAAGCTGCATCTCCAAATACAGTTACATTGGGGGGTAGGACTTCAATATATGAATTCTGGGGAGACACAATTTAGTTCATAGCAAAAAGCATGGCAAAACTTGTGGCTCTCCTTCTACTAAATAACTCAGCAGAAATGGGTTAAAAATTGGTGTCTGATACGCAACCCTAAAGGAATGTAGATTTTCCCATGTCCCTGAAAGGCCATGTGAATAGCTGAAGCCATGGCTGGCCATGAGGAGAGAACTGTGACTCATTCATCTCAGCAATCTGAGCAGATTGATACCTGAGACAAAAGACTACAATGTGCATCTCAGAGGATGCCAGTGTGAAAGGATGTTGACTAGGCGACCTCTTACCCACCTTCCTGATGGTCAAGGAACTTAATCTTACCTCCAGAAATGGGATCCTGAAGGCCTAGAATTAACTCAGAAGACCCTAACTTGACTGAGGAATCTTTAAATTTATTAAGGGAAACCAGACTTGACTGAGCTTATCCAGAATGAACTAAGATAACGTATAATGGAAACCCATAGTAGAAATTATAAGAGATCCAGAAAAATGAAGATAATTGTATTTCTTGCACATATAAGCTTGAGGCCTGCAATTAGCATGCTTTTTATTAATAAAATAATCCAGTTGTGTGCTAAGAAGAAATCATGTGGCATCGTGGTGGGTTCCAGAGTGCTTATGGTATGTTTATAAATGGTTTGTGACCTTGAGAGGATTATTGCAGCTAAGTCTAACCTCTTAACTATGGTTAACTCCTCCCTGGGTTACTCTAGGTATAGATGCCAGAGCCCCTCAAAATCTGGAACCTAGAGACAGCTGTTTTCATAGTCTCCTGCATTTCATTTGGAGGCAAATAGCTCTGACTTAAAATTCTGGCTCTGCTACTTCCTGCTCTATAACCTTGGACAGGTTATCTAATGCCTCTAATTCTTGGTTTCTTCCTCTACAGAGTGGGTATAGCTGAGTACCTATCTCATAAAGTTGTTTAAGTTCATGAGATAAAGAATATAAAATTCTTACCACAGGTATAGCATCTAATACCTAAAAGTGAACATTTTTTCCACTCACCTGTGTATTGAACACTAAGAGGAAACCTATGTGAGTTTCACTAAATCACAATTTACAATGTATCAAACTAAGACATTTTGAGAACAATGCAAAGTATTGGAAAAGTACACTCTTCTATTGTTTGGGTGGAGATAGTGATTTTGTACCTAGATTGTAGGTAGATTCAGGACAAGCGACAAACCTACTGCAAACAATTAGAGAATTCAATAAAGTGAGTTGGCAAGGTATAAAACTACATAGAATCAAGAGTCAAAAACAAAAGTTTTAATATTTCCAAATGACAAAAAACAAAACTACATTAAATATAAACTATCTAGAAATAAAGTTAAGAATGTGAAAAAAAAATTAAATGCTACATGGAGATATGAAAAAGACGGACCACTGGAAAGGCTTTACCATATTCTAGGACTGTGAACTCAACATCATAAAGCTGTCTTCTAATATTAATCCATGAGTTTAATGTGATCCTAATAAAAATATCATTAGGATTTTTCTTAAGGTATGGGGACTAACTGAAGTGACTCTAAAGCTCGTATAAAAAAATACACATGCAAGGAGCACCTGGGTGGCTCAGTCAGTTAAGCGTTGAACTTCAGCTCAGCCCATAATATTGGGGTTCGTGAGTGGTTCGTGAGTTCAAGCCCTTCATTGGGCTTACTGCTGTCAGTACAGAGCCTGCTTTGGATCTCTGTCTCCTTCTCTCTCTGCCCCTCCCCCACTTGCTCTTGCGCTTTTTCCCTCTCTCTCTCTTAAAAATAAACATTAAAAAAAATACAGAGCAAGAATAGTCAAACTTTGAAAATGAAAAGTAGTAGAAAAGTTTCCTACTAAAAACAAAAACTCATTTAAAAATTATAATGAGTAAAACAGTATTGTATTAGTCCATTAATAGGTAGGTCAATGGAGCTGATAGAAATTCCAGTAATAGATTATAGTAGATATGGAAATTTAATATACGTTAAAGATGGCATTCCAAATCAGTTGGAAAAAGTTGGGACCCTTAGTAATGCTTATTATAGTCATTTTTATGTATAGGACAGGTAATCTTCCATAACCATGGGAGAGAGCTGACCTTATTTTAATCAGGGCCATTTCTCTCTGGCTTCATTTGGTTTCTACCATTTTAGGAGAACCAAAAATATAATAGTGTAATTTATGTTGAGGGAAGATTTAGCATTTATTTTTTAAGTTTCCAAAGGACAGATAAATCTTTTGTAATAAAACAAATTATATTTGAAGAGTGAAATATAACTATGAAATACATGGCTGGAAAATGTTGACTTTCTTTCTACAAAAATAATAGTATTATGATTTTTAGCTATATACAATTTTATGAGAAGTAAAATATCTAGTAATACAGGCATCTTATGGAAGAAAAACTGCTGTAGTAACTTGGCTAAGCTCATAAATTTACTGCTGTATTTCTATAACTATGCATTCAAAAAAAATCAGTAAATTAAAAACAAGTGAAAGAACACATTTTATATCTTGAAAAGAATAAGAGTTTAAACTCAATTTGGACCAACTTATAGAATAGCCTTGGGGATAATTATTTTCTTTTCCCAACAGCTGCATAAAGCAAACTGCTTTGAATGAGAAAAAAAAAAAAAGAAAGAAAAGAAAACCTTATCTGAAGTGTACTAGCGTACCACATTGAAGGATTTAAATGCATGTATTCTGCACAGAAGTTATTGTTATGAAATGAAGTACAGATACAAATTCATTTATTTAGAAAGTCTAATGCAGATTTACTTTATAATGAGTGATACAGTGTATGTATGCAAATAGAAATGTATGCCTATTTTCACTATTAATCAGAGAGCCCTCAGTAACTGGAGCAGATGGGAAGTTTTAAGAAACACACAATGAAGACCATTAGGAAATATTTGTTATTTCCTAGGCCAGCTAGAATGGTACTTTAAAAGGCATATTTTTAGTCAGTAGTTACAGCTTCAGAATCTACCAAAGTGGCAAAAATACAGTTAATAATTAGTGCTTTATAGTGACAGGTTAAAAATATTTTTTCTGATCAGTACACTAATAGTATCAATTGTAATCCAGGCAATTGTAATGTCAGGCAATTGATCAAGTCTGATAGGCATTCTTTATGTTAGAAACACAAGACCAAAGTCTCTTGTAGATCTTTTTTGAACCAATTGAGTTATTAGTGTGATATATAACTTCCAGAGAAAATGATTGAATCTAGGTTGCAAAGGCAACTGGATTCAAAGTGAGAATATCTAACAAATGATTGGAAGTTTTTGGTCCCCAGATTCCAAACTAGTTGGGTTGAGTTTTTCACTAAGCTGTTGGTATATTATAGCATCATGGACAAAATCAGGTATTGGAAAGTAATGAGTGAGATTATTCTTCCAGAATGAAAAACCTTGGGAATGCTGCCCTAACTTGGCAGCCATTTGTCATCATGCTAAATACCAGACATATGCTATTCTTGCACAAATTCATATAACAAGAAAGAGTTAAGAAAGTGCTGGAAAAATTGTCTCTTAGTACCACCGTGAATATTCAACTCCATCACTTTGATATTTTTCCCTTTCTTCCAGGATGGAAGAAGGTACTCAGATTAGCATTACAAATCCTGGACACAGAGAAGGAGTTGGAACTTGGGAAGGTGGTGTTTTTCAGTGTTTGGAGATTGCTCCTTTCTGGCTCCTTGACCAAGTATGCACTCTTTTTCCAAGAAGGCTTGTGTTTGGAAAGTACTTTGTGGTGGTGAAAAGTTTGAACAGAAAAGATTAATCAGAGGTTGGGTCTTTTATGCTCAATGCATAACATATTCAGCTCTTGGATGTGAACTCTTAGCCAAGAAACTATTCAAATTATTCAGGGACTGAATGTGAGCTTCAACTGCAAACAAACCAGAGGTCAACTTTATTTAATCTCAACTCATTGCTCTTGACTTCAGAAACAATGTGCCTTAAGAATTCGCTTTATATTTTCTACCTAGCTCTCAATTTCCTAGAGAAGTTTATGAAGAATTACTTCTACTTATTTTATTCTTAAATGCTTAAGGAAGTACATGTATCTGATCTGAAATGTGAAGGGAACTAGAAATGGTGGACTATGGCTGCTCTGTATCCAGTGTGCTGTTGGAAGGGAGGAATGCTTTGGTCTACCTAGTCTTTGTCATTTGTTACAATGTCACTAAATCCCATATTCTGATCACAGAAGTGTCCTTACGTTTCCCATTTATTTACACCTACCATCCCTTCCTCCAATATTTTTTGATTTACTTGGCTCTCTAATGCTCACAGATTTGTCTGACTTCTGGAATCTGTAATATTTGAGAAGTTTGGGATTATATTTCACCCAAGGAAAGAGGCATAATTGTGTGCAGAACTACTGCCCAGACTTAATACACCATTACCAAACCTCCAGGGAGGGATCTGGAAGAATGTTCTCGACCCCTCCCCTGCCCCCAACTAAGGAACGCAAGTGTAGTGCTGTTAGCATATCCTATGACTTGTCCTTGCCTGCCCACTCCAGTTCACCAGTGCACCCACTTCTCACAGTTCTGGAGCACAACCTCCTCTGCAGCAAAAAATGTCTCCTGAGATAAAAGCACATGGAATTGGCAAGACCAGTAATTGCCCACACATTGAGAAACTTCCCACTTGCCATATGCTAGACTAGATCTTTCTCCGAATGTGCAGGAAAGATGTCCTCTTTGTGTCTTCTTTTCTTGTTCAATTTGAAAAAGAAGCAATTGTGAGAAGATCTGATTTTAAAAAGCCACTTGCTCAGGTCGTGGTGCTCAGTGGCAATAGGATGCTTAAAGGATGATGAGAGCAGGGACAGATACTGTTTCTGTGATGCAGCACTCTAAGAAGTTATGATTGTCTTAGAAGATCCCCACTCATAGTGGACTTAGGACTTGGCCTATGGACCCATAATCACAATAATACTTCTCATGTGATTAAATTAAATTGGAGTATACATTTCAGTTAAGACATGCTAAAAATTTTGAGAAAGCGAGGGCCTCCATTTGGTTGTATGTCATTCATAGAAAAGAGAATTACTAATCTTTAAACAAAATTTTTTATTTAATTCATTGAGTAATAATTGAGTGAATGTCCATATTTGACCAGTCCATTTGGATGTTTAATAGGCTTCTCAAACTTAAGGTGTCTAAAATGGAACTCTAGTCCTCTTAGTTATGCTTATCTCAGTAAACAGAACTTGCATCTAATCACTCAAACTAACATGTAGTCACCCTAATCTTTGTCTTTCTCTCAACCTTCCAAAATTAGCCACCAGTGAGTTGTATTGATTCTGCTTCCAAATTATATCTGAAATTTGTCCATTTTTTCCCCAGAACCATTGCCACTGCCCCAGTCCAAGAGAAAGTCTTATCTAAGCCACCAGCCCCTTGTGTGTCTAGGCTACCACAATAGTGCCCTAGAGACATCTTCCTTCCACTCTTGCTCTCCCTGCCCTCAAGGATATTCTCTGCATGTCAGTCGTACAAATCAGGTGTTTCAAAATAAAATCCAGCTCTTTATCATGGTGTGGCAAATTGGGCCAAGTCAGCTTGCTTTTTTTGAATTGTCAGATCTTATTAGAAGATATTTTTATCTCATGACAAATGATAGGTCACAATGAAAGCAGGTCTCCAACTGACTTTTGCCACACATACAGTTACTAGTAAGCAGTATTTTGTAGGCTTGGTAAAGTTTCAGCCCTCTGACCTGTGGACATGCTGAAAAGTTCCCTGCCTAAAAGGTTATCCATGAAAAGGCAGATGCAGCAATATTCTAGCTGGAGGATCAACTCCATTTCTGGGTATATTAGGTGATGGAATCTTCTCCTATGTTTGAGGAACCAAGTGGAGGCCTGGGTCTAGAGCAACACTCCTGAGGACACTGGGCTGCTGGGTTCATCAGGTCCTTATATTTCATTTCTACAAGGATGGATGCCCAACACATCTTCAACCATTCATTTCATCAATTAAACAATGATTCTTCACTTTTTTTTATGCTAAATAGAGGATCCTCTAGTACACATTGAGGCCCTGGTAGCTTATCAGAACTATCTCTGGAGCACATGTTCCAGAAAAGGACACTTGAAATGTTAGCTAATGGATCATTCAAATGGACCTTTTAATTCTCTTCTTTAATTCTCCATGCTTTGGTCACAGTGGCCTTCTTTCTGTGCCTAGAATCTCCCACACTCATTCCCACTTCATGGCCTTTGCTTTTGCTGGCTCTGCTCTTTGCATGGATGGATCCTTTGATTCTTTAGCCTCAAATGTCAGTGCTTTAGAGAAAGTCTTTATCGAGCAGGTCCCCAGCCCTGAGTCTCCTTCTTTGAAAAAACCCTACTCCCTTTCCTCAGGGTACGCATCATTGGAGTGTGACCTTCACCAGGATAGGGACTTTGTCTGTCTTGTTTACACCATATTCCCAGCTCTTAACAATGCCTGGTTCTTGATGGGCAGCTAATTTAAAATGGGTGAGTACATTAATCATCAGGGAAATGCAGATGAAAACCACAAGGAGATATCACTTCATACCTGTTAGAATGGCTGTAATAAAAAAGATAAGAGATAATAACAGTTGGTGGAATATGAAGAAAAGGAACCCTTGTGCATTTTTGGTAGGAATGAGAACTGGTTCGGCCCCTATTGAAAACAATGTGGAGGTTCCTAAGGAAATTAAAAATAGAACAACCATATGATTCAGCAATCCCACTTCTGGGTATACAGCCAAAGGAAATTAAAACAGGACAGTGAAGAGATATCTGCACTCCCATGTTCACTGAAGCTATTATTTACAATAGCCAAGTTATGGTTTCTCTTCAGATCATATAAGTCTTTCCTCTTTTACAATAGCCAAGACATGGAAACAATCTACGTGTCCATTAATGGATGAATGGATAACAAATTTGTGGTATATGTATACAGTGGAATATTATTCAGCCAAAAGAAAGAAGGAAATCCTGTCATTGCAACAACACAGATAGACCTTGAGGGCATTATGCTAAATAAAATAAGCCAGACAAAGAAAGACAAATACTACTTGGTGTCCCTTATATGTGGAATCTTAGAAAAAAGTCAAACTCATAGAGAGAGTAGAAAAGTGGTTGCTGGGGGTTGGGGTGGGGCAGGGGAAATAGGGAAAGACTGATAAAATGGTACAAACTTTCAATAAGGTCTGAGGAAATAATGTGAAACATGGTGACCATAGTTGATAACACTGTATTGTATAATTTAAAGTTGCTGATAGTAGAACTCAAATGTTCTACAAAAAAAAAAGGTTAACTATGTGAGATAATGAATGTTTTACTTAATTAACTAGATGATGGGAATCTTTTCACAATGTATATGCATATCAGATCACCACAATGTACACTTTAAATATCATACAATTTTATTTGTCAACTATACCCCAATAAAGCTGGAATTTAAGAAAAGGGTGAATATAAGATATACCTGAATATAGAAAGACCCAGAAAGATATGCTTCAGGATATAATACTGGAACGTTTCCAGCTACTGTGAGTCTAAGGAGGGTTCTATGATCCATTTAATCATCTCTTCTGGGTCCCAAGAAGCTCCTGATAAGTAATGTCATTTAGCCAGGGAATCTTAACTAATTATGACAAATACAGCTATTTTAGATGAGTCTTAATAGTAGGACTTAAAGTTAATTTTGAATGTAGCTATTTAATAATATTAAGCAGGGAAAAGAAAAAACACACCTGTGATTAACATTTATTGTATTTGCTTTAAAGATTTTTCAAATGTATCTGAAACATTTCCTCTTACTATTATTATTCATCTCTAAATAATGATTTATGGACCTTGAACATAATCAGTGCCTCCCAGGAACTGTACCTCAAACTCGAATCACTAGCAGCAGACTGAAATGCAAGATGCCCCTTGATTATATATAATCAGTCCTGACCCTTTGCTTCTCTTTTTTTTAACACTAATTTATATCATCTGTGTCAAAATTAGACTACAAATTTGTAGTTTTGCAAAGTGCATACTATTATCAAGATGAATGAACTGTATAAACATATTATTAAGTATTTATTGTGGGCCCACTATGCACCAGACTCTGTGGCCTTGACTCATATTGTCCTATTTAATTCTCATAACAACCCTGCAAGTTAAAATCCATATCCCTGTTAGACAGTGGAGTACACTGAAGCCAGAGGAGTTAGAAAACATCCTCTTGGCTATCTACTCAGTAGGTGCCAAGACAAGATTCCATATTGGGTCTTTCAGTTGCCAAGAAGCCCCTTTCCCCAACACCAGTACAGCCTTGCACACAACACGTGGAGGTAGCAGTTTCTTCTTCAGTTTTGGTTTTTCCCATTCATTTATAAATAGCGGGAAAAACTCCTCCCGTCCCCACCCCCACCCCCCCCACCCCCGCCAAAAACCAAAAGCATCAATTAATTGGCTCACTATCTGTAATTTTACCTTAACAATAAATGTTGTTTTATGTAAATTTTCCCAAAATAACTCCATAATCACAACACTTTATTCAGAACTGCAACCCTCAAACATGCACTAATCATTGTTCTAAGTTCATACTGTTAAGAAGGTAGATATGTTCATAAGGCAAAAGACATGATCGAACATTACAAATGTAGAAAAGCAATTATCTTTAACTTATTTTTCCTTCGGATTCTTTGCTATGCCAAAGCATAATGGCTTATATTTGTATAATATGAAAGATATCTGAGTATTTAAACATGCTCTCCAAACATTTAATTCTGCTAACTTTAATTTGTTAAAATTAATTTAACTAATTTATCTGATACTATTCTTTTATTCTGTAATTAAGATGGATTTTCTTAACGTAAATGATATATACATTATATGCATGTAGTAGAAAAAAATTATATAGGAACTTTTGTTACCTAATGGTTTTTTGACTAAATTATTACTCACAGACTCTCACAAGAAGGAAGAAATGGTGGAAGGAAACAAGGAAAACAAAAAAAAAAAGAGAAAAAACTAGTTGAAGGTGATAGGGGATTTTGAGAAGATTTGTATGAATGACGATATAGACATTCCTTGAAATTTGGCTGACTATATTCACTTGTTTGATTTGTGTGGACAGCACTCTTTTGCCATTTCAAAACACTTTTAGGAAAGCAATAAATTCAGGTAAAAAATTTTTTTAAAGACATAATGATCCGTAAACTAAAGAGTACTTGGCATTCTGCAGCCCACACTGCAGTGCTTTCATTTAGAGACACGTTGTAAGTTAACTGGCACTTTGGTGAATCCCCTCCCATTGGCTGACTCACAGATGAGGCTCTAGTGGGATCCCTATTTAAATTCCACTGTGTGCTGAACAGAACTGGATAGAATTTAGCTAGTTTGAAAAATCAAGAGTGAGGCCCATTTGACATCTTATGCATATCTTTTCTTTTTCTCCTTTTTCCTCCCCAACTTCCTCCCCCTCCCCAGTGCAGTTTCCTCTGTGCAGAGCAGGAGCATAATTCCGTTCACTTGCTTTGCTTCTTAAGATCAGCCTTCCCTTCCAGTCCCGGGCAGCTCCACCCCTTTTCACAGACCAAAGTAAATCTGCACAATAATGAACCATATAAGGGAGGAATGACATCATCAGTTAGTGGTCCCAAGCTGTTTTGCACAACATTCACCTTTCATTGTTCTGATGACAGGGCTGGAATGTGACGGTTAATTCCCCGTGGAGTAGGGGGCTGAGCAGAGCTTGCTGCAGTTGAACAAACTTCAGTTGCCCCCTTGTAAAAAACAAAAACAAAAACAAAAGATACTATGCTTCCTAGTATTAAGGTAAGGAAGTCAAGATCTGTTTTGATTTAAGCAACGTTAGTTGTTACTTTAGTCCATGCGAATTTCATTTGTTAATAGGCTTACTTGGCAGTAAACTCATTTCTAAGTGTTACTGCAAAGAGCATCTTAGAAGCTGGGTTTGGACATTTGTACAGCCTGACTAATCTGACAAAGGTTGTAAAAACTCGACAACCTTTCAGCTCTTGGCTACAGGTTTTACTGAGTGCGGATGGTGACAGCCCTTGAAAATGACCAGCTTATTGTGACTTTCCTTGATACCTCAGAATCCTTGATTGGAATGGCCAAGATGCACCTTGTTGTGGTATGAGACATGCTCCTGTTTTTCTATGGAGGGAAAAGTAATCTCATCCTACAGAAACTTCGGGAGTTTGTGTAAGAATGTAAAGATCTCCTGCTGCCATCAGTCGTACTAATGTGTTTTGAAGGCTTTTCACAGAACAGCCTTCCCATGGGCTGTAAATGTATCTTCTAATGAATAATTTCTTGATGAGCAAAAATTAATTGAAGGTATAACTATTATTTTCAAAGTTTGTGGTCGTTATGTGGATTTTCTGCAGATCTCTTTGCATATGTGGAGAAGGCTTGTAAAAGTTAGCAATGAATTAGAATGCATAGTGATCCAAAGCCGTGTTTGTTCTGAAACACGGTGGCTGTGATAACAAGAATAATAAAGAAAATAGGAGGTTTGATTTCAAAGTGGGAATGGGATTAAAGTTTGTACTATGTTAAACAATTGTGTAAAAAGTTCAACTTTAGTAATTTTTCAAAATGCCAAAAAACATTGTCTGAGTTCAGCAGAGTGTATCAAAATAGCTTGCATTTAGCGCTCAGTAGGGCTGGAGGGTAGTGTGAGTCTTTCATAAAAGAACTTCACTTGGCCAAAACCAAATTTTTATAGCATGATTTCAGATTTACGTGACCCATTTTATAGAAATTTGAACATAAGGGCAGATGGTATGGTTTTCATTTGTGTAGATTTAATTTTGTGTAACATTTATTGTTAATAATGTTTTGTCTGTGTTTAAAGCGATGAAAATCTTGAGTTCAACTGAGATGAAAATCTTGGGTCCATTACATTGACTGCCTGGATTCTTAATTCCATGTGATGGCTGAGCTTCTGTTCACTTGTAAAACTAAATATCTTTCCACAACAGAAGGGTGTTCACATTTATTTTTCTCTAGATTAACAATAGTCAGGATCAATACAAAATTAAGTCTTGGGGTTTTGTTGTTTTGTTTACTGTTTTGACTTCTTATTAGTTGCATTAGCTTTAAAGTTGTTAAAAAAACTGGACAAAATGATTGTTAGATACAGGTTAACCTAATAATTTAAAATGTATTTAGTGAAATTTCATGTATGTTTATATTTAAAAGCTTTTCAAAAGACCTCTAGATACAATGGCAATAAATTCTAATGCCATTTTAAAGAGGGAGAAGGTTATTTTTCTGAGTAAATAAATGCAAGGGAATGTACTATCGGTGATTTATATACTTAAGTTAATTTCTTACTTATTTCATGTCTGTATTATTTTAAACAAGTCTTAGTTATGAAAACAAATTTACCCAAGAGACAAGTTAGCTTAAATAGTATCTTAGTAAAAGGTTTTACAAAAGGGTATGTTTTTATATTGTGAACCCCCATAATGTAAAAGCTTAAAAGCCTAATATATAAGCTAAAAAATGACTTTTGACCAGCACTCCATAAATGCATGTACAGAGTAAAATGAGGTATATTGCACCTTTGTGGACTGTCTTCAACTTGTTTGAATAGTCTTAGCACATCTGATTCATGCTTCCAGCTCCTCCCCTCATGTTCTGTATGGCCACAAGTGCAGCTCACAGAGGAGAGGCCTCTCTACTTAAACACATGGGAGGATACCCTCACATTGTGATTGCAGGGACCTAAAAGCTCACCTGCCTCAAAATATCCTCCCACCCTCTGGCTTCCCAAGGGACCCCCCCCCCACCTTTTAGCTTATTTTCTGAGGGAGAGAGTTACTTGTGATAATGCACAAGTGTTACCTAGATGAGCATCTGATAATTAGGTGTGATGAACCTGGATGATGTATTCTTTGGGCATGGGCTAAGAAAGGTCTCTTCCCAATAGAGTAAGGGAAGGTGAGGGGTCCACTGGGAAGAATGAGGCCACACATTTAGGTGACAAATTTCTCTGGCTCATCGCTTTTTCTCTTCCTCATAAAAATTGCTAAGTAAATTTATTCATCTGACTGATTCTTCAAAAACAGGATCAGAAAGAAAGATCTTTTTTCTTTCTTTCTACTGTTTTCTTCTTTCTACTGTTTGAAAAATATTTCATCTGACCAAGCTGAGGGTGTTTGAAAAGTACTTTGAACAACTTAGGGGATATGAATGACAACAAAAAGGTATATAGTTGTGGGTACAAACTACTCATCCATGCCCACAAGATAAACAACAACATTTTCAACGTCAAGAATGAGATTATATTTATGTGGAGTCAGTAGATGCACCTCCCTCTCCATTGTCTTTGAATAATTAATTCTAATTAGAAGGAAAAGATACAAATTGTCAGTAAGTTCCAGTTTAGCATTATTATTACTAGTATCTAACATTTATTGAGAACCTAGCCTTTTACAGATAATAATTCCTGTGATTCTGACAATGACCCTGTGAATAGGTACTATCATTATCCTACTTTTATAGGGGAGGAAACTGAGGAAGAGCTAAATTAAGAAACTTGCCCAAGATGGTAGGGGCAAAATCAGACCCAAACCAGGTAGTCTGGCTGTAGAGCACGTACTCTGAACTACTACACTGTGCTCTGAAAGCTAGCTTTGAAATGACAAATGTAAAAAAAAAAAAAATGTATGCTTTCAGCCAATGAAAATGATTGGCATGATTGACTAAATAGAGATTAGTTTTCTATACAAATTATTATATATGGCTTCCTGTTTGGTTCTCTGTCAGGTGTTACCCATTTTTTTCTCCTGAATATTCCAATTCAGCTTTCAGTCTTTGTGGTCTTTCTCTTTTATCAACCAGAAAATTTCTAGCTCCAAAGAACCTCGGTGCAAAATGAAAAAGATAGAGAGCTAGGCTTTAGGATTGTTGTCCTAGGATCCAAGGCAAGGCCCTTCCCTGCAGCCTACTTTTAAAATGGGGTCAGAGAGACCTATTCCTGTCTGGTCTGAGGGAGAGGAGGAACCTCTGTCTCCCCCTCCTCTGTCTTCAGCTTTACTTCTTGTTCCTGCTTCCTGATCACAGCAATATGTACATGTGGCTATAAGCCTGTCATACTTCCTTTTCTTCAGTTATTATTGACTCACTCTCAGCCACAACTGTCTGTGACTCCTTTCTTCTTAGATTTGTCCTATTATTCCAAGCTACAGATTTGTCTTAGGAGAACTCATGATGCATATAAAGTATGTGCTGGATATAGAGAAGGGAAATGATACTGAGCCCTGTCATTTGCATATTGTACTATCTATTTAGGGTTACAGCAAAAAGCTCAGATGAATCAAATGGGGTAACTTAACATTGTATATGTGTGGGTGGGAAGCTAATAAGGGATACCACGTTCCTAGGGCTAGTAATTGGGAGAGGCCCATTTGGAGTGTGGGAGTGTGTACCTCTTATTATGCACTAACTGGGGGGAAGGAGTAGTTCCTGGAACCCTCAAGAGTAACTGAATCTATAGGAGAAGGCTGCCTAAAGGACTGTGGCCTTTAGTAGAAGAATGAAGCCAAATATCCAAGATTCAGGAAGGAATGTTCCTGGGTTCGAGTCCCGCATCAGGCTCTGTGCTGACAGCTCAGAGCCTGGAACCTCCTTCAGATTTCTGTCTCCCTCTCTCTGCTCCACCCTTGCTTACACTCTATGTCTCTCTCAAAAATAAATAAAACATTTTTAAAATCTCCTTTTCTTTTAATGTCTGTTTATTTTTATTTTTGAGAGAGATAGAGAGTGGGGGAGGGGCAGAAAAAGAGGGAGAGCGAGAATCCCAAGAAGGCTGTCAGCACAGAGCTGACTCCACTCAGGGCTTGATCTCACAAATCACAAGATCATGATCTGAGCATAAATCAAGAGTCAGCCACTTAACTGAATGAGCCACCCAGATGCCCCTCCCCTTTGTTGTATTACAATTGTAATCATAGTTTAGTCTAGCACCGCCCCCCACCCATAATCCATACAACCATATTGTCATCAGAGCATTGTAATACACAAATTTGAAATTATTGCTTTTTTATTTAAAAAATTTTTAATTAATTTCTTTTTGAGAGAGAGAAAGAGAGAGAGTGTGTATGTGTGCTTGAGCCAGGGAGGGGTAGAGAGAGAGAGAGAAGGAGAGAAAGAATCTTAAGCACGCTCCATGCTCAGCACAGAGCCTGATGTGAGGCTCAATATAATGACCTGAGTTGAAATCAAGAGTCAGATACTTAACCAATTGACCCACCCTGGTGCCCCTGATATTATCACTACTTTTTTTTTTTATTTTTTAAAATGTTTTATTTCTTTCTGAGAGGGAGAAAGGGAGACAGAATGTGAGCTGGGGAGGGGCAGAGAGAGAGAGAGAGGGAGACACAGAATCCAAAGGAGGCTGCAGGCTCCGAGCTGTCAGCACAGAGCCCCATATGGGGCTTGAACTCACAAACCGTGTGATCATGACCTGAGCTGAAGTCAGATGCTCAACTGACTGACCTACCCAGGTGCCCCTATTATCACTACTTTTAAAGTCCTTACAGGACTTTGTGTAATCCTCTGGATGGAGCCCAACCTCTTAGGATAACATACAGACTGCTTGATGATCTGACTACCACCTTCCACTGGAGTCTTATCACTTGATGTTTTCCCATCTCCTACTCTGTGCTCTGACATTGACTCTGTGCTGCCCTGAATGAGGTTCTGTTTCTTGCACTTGTGTCACTTTCCCCTTTATGTGGCATACGATTTCCCCATTCTTCATCTGGATAACCTTTGTTTATTCATTCATTGACCAAATATTGATTGAGAACCTACTCTATGTTAGGCACTTTGTTAGGGGGCTGGTATTCAGCCATTGACCTTGCTCTTATGGAGCTTTTGCTCGGTGGAGAGGTGGGGAGACAGACAACATCTGGGTAAACAACTAAATGAAGAAGAAGATTTCAGATAGTAAAAGTTCAATGAAAGAAAGAAATGGGGTGGTATGATGGAGAGCAGCTGGGGAAACTATTTGCCATAGTTTCAGAGAATGCATCTCTGGGGAGGAGACTTGCGTGCTGAATGAAACCTGAAGGATGAAAAAGAGCCCACAGGATTATTGTGTATGGTTGTACAGGTTGTAGCTTGCTGGGGCACCTATCTAATGAAAAATGGGACTGAAATCCAGTTCTTATTCAGAGCATCAAGCCAGGCAGGGACTGGTTCTCTAAGGAGGGGAACTCTTATCTAGTTCTCCCCAAAGGGTCATATGGACTGTAGTCTTGCTGGCAGGGGAATAGCATTGGGAACTACTTCCTTCAGTCATATCCCCATCCTTGGATGTCCCTCAGTGGCCTATGTTTCAAACATAAATGGTGCTTTTTACATAGCATTGCAACTTATTTTTTATTTCAAGTATCTAGTGTATTATTTGACAATGGTGGGAGATTCAACCCATCTTTGTTGAACTGCTGAGTGAATTAATGAATCATGGTTATATTTCTGTGAGTCAGGGAGCTTCATACTATAGTGTATGATCAGAGAGCTCCTTCTCAAACAGTTATTCTCAAATATAGGCCTCCTGATGGGCAGCAAACTATCAGAATAAAAAAGTTATTTTTATGTTTATATGAGCAAATGACAAATAATTCCCTAAACTTTAATTTCTACTATGATTAAGAGTGAGTTACTAGTGATATACAAAATGATTTATTTTAAAATAGAGCATTTGTCAATTTAAATTAGCATGTTATTAGGTTTTCTTTTTTTTAATGTTTATTTATTTATTCTGAGAGAGAGAGGCACATGTGCATGCAAGCAGGGGAGGGGCAGGAGAGAGAGAGGTAGAATCCCAAGCAGGCTCTACACTTAGTGTGGAGCCCAACACGGAGCTGGATGCAGAGCCAGATGCAGGGCTTGATTTGGGGCTGGATCCCACAAACCATGAGATCATGACCTGAGCAGAAATCCAGAGTCAGACGCTTAATCAGCTGAGACACCCAAGCACCCCTATTAGATATTCTTAAAGACTAAGAGGGTATTTTCCAGTGGAGTCTGGCTATTACCAAATGCTGGCAAACATGGAACATGTGCCCACCTGGCAGTAAGAAATCCCATAATCTTCAAGAAGAATAATTTATTATCCACCATGAGCTTTTCATGGTTTTCAGTTGCTACCATCTGTGCCTTAATTGGTTAAACTTCATAATCAGTTTAGTTTGTTATGGGTTGTGGGGCTAACCTGCAGGGGGGTCCATAATGCATATCCTTAGTTTATAATTTTTAACAGCTAGACTTCAAGACATGTCATTAATGTTCCCATTCTAGAGCAAGATTATATCTAATTCCCTCTGATGAAGAATAAAACTCCATTTGTGATAACTTGCCCGTGTGTGTGTGTGTGTGTATGTGTGTGTGTGTGTGTCTGTGTGTCTGTGTGTTTGCATTACTTGGAATATAATATCAAAGTAAATGTAATGAGAGTCCTAGATTATTTTTAAATTTATAGGCTACAGTTTTATGATATAAAATCATGTGTATAACTTTAGGGTCTTCACTTGTAAAATAAAAGCAATTCATAAAAGCTGCTAGCAAAAAGTTTACTAATTTTCTTTTCTTTCAAATTTTTATCATCAATTTCTTGAGAATAGGTGAGAAAGACCTCTGTCCCACTCTACTGGACCTGGGTCAAAAAAGTGTGAGATCAGATGTTCCACAATACTGCTGGTTTTCTCAACAGGGAAAAAAGAAAAAGTGTACAAAGGCTTTTGTAAGCTCATCCCCACTACTTAAAAAACACAAAAGAAAAACAAAACTCAAAAGTTTATGTCCTGCTATGAAGGATCTGCCATTTACTTATACACAAAGAAAATGATTATTTAGCACACAGAGCTTAGGTCTGGGGCTAGGGTGAGGCAGATGAAGCTGTCACCTTAGGCACCAAATGTAAGGGGATGTCAAATAATTCAGGAAGCAAGATATACAATATTTTAATGTATTACTTTTTAAGATAAAAATCAATGCAGAAAAAATCAAGATGAATTAAATGTCAAAATTTCAAATGTGGATAGGATCTAACTGTAGCTGCACAACCAGCCTTGTTCACCCAACCTTGTTCACCCTAATCCCAGCCCTGTGCAGGATATCGGGAGGTTAGATAGATTAATTCTGAATCATTTATTATAATAGCCACCATCTTGAGGAACTGAGGCAATTCATGAAAAACTAACACTTCTTCTTGAGTCATTTGGTAAAACCATGTCCTATCATGTTACCAAGCTGCTTAGCTCTGGTCTGTACTCTAGCTGGGAAAAAATGCATGTGATTAAAGACTTCTGACTGCATGCAAGTTTGACTCTTTTGAGGTTCATTCATCTTTAATTACTATCATGCCCTTGCTAGTTTTAACCTGCCTTTTCTCTTGAAAGAGAGAGAGGCATACATACAGGGGGAATTGAAGAAGAATAAAAGAATAAGAATAGTGAAAGGGAAGGGAAATAGTGAGAAGGGAAATTAGCATGGTCTGGCTGAGAAACAAATGTAGTTAACTTTTAAAATGACATCAGCGTTTCAAAATGGGGTCCAGGGGATTAAGATGATAACAAGTGACAATATCTAAAGGAAGCAAAGAGAAAATTGCTGCTGCTCTGAGGCTAATGCTGATAAATTTGGAGAAATAATAGATGTGAGAGTATCAAGAAAGTTGGGGAAAAGAACCTGTGAAACCTTATATGGTTTACTTTCCCAGGACAAGAAGTGAGAACGGTTATAATCAAGGGTGGCCCTGAGTCTTTAGGAGTACAGAATCACAACTGTTCCAGGAAAGGTGTTTGTTTATCTCCAGGATGGATAACCAGGATAAGGTTAAAACAAACAAACAAACAAAAAACTCTCACTTCCCCTCTCCACCAAAACAAGAAAAAATTGTGCTTAAAAGGAAAGTTAAATTTATAATTATCTGTGGAACAGAACAAGGCAAGGATGTTTTTTTTTAGCATAAGTTTAACTAAGCATCAAATGGATCCGAATGAGGAAGAAGAGGTTAAAGTCTCTAATATGCTGGATTTTATAAATATTCACTTATATTTATAAAAATTTATAAAAATTCATTTCCATGAATGAAAGAACCACCCACAATTACAGACAAATACGAGAGATACATCTAACTATAAAGAAAGTAAAAATTATGACCAGATATCAAAGGAGTTGAGACTTGGGGAGGGAGGGAGAGGATAAATATCTCAAAGGGGGTTAAAAAAAGACTTTATTATGGAATTTTTCAAATATTTATAAGAATAAAGAGAATAGTAAAATGAACCCCCATATATCTATCACTTACCTTCAGCAGTTAATCAATTCATGACCAGTCTGGTTTCATCTATTCCCATTGCCTTAGTTTTTTCTTTTTTCTTTTTTTTTGGCCCTAGATTATTTTATTTCTATAAAAGTTCCAGACACATCACTTCATTCATAAATATTTTAATATATATTTCTAAAAGATAAAGATTCTCTTTAAAATATCCTTATGCTACCTAAATTTAGTAATAATTCCTTACAACATAATTTTTCTAATTGTCTTGCTTTAAAAATAGCTTGAATAAAAATCCAAATATAACTGGTTGATACATCTTCTAAATTTCTTTTAATCTATAGTTTCCCCTCCCCCTCTCTTTTTTCTTCTTGCAATTTATTTATTGAAAATACTAGGTATTTCATCCTCTGTAGTCCCCTACATTTTGGATTCTTCTTTTTCTTTAAAATGTTTTTAACATTTATTCATTTTTTTGAGAGGCAGAGACAGAGCGAGAAGGGGTGGGGCAGAGAGAGAGGGAGACACAGAATCCTAAGTGGGCTCCAGGCTCTGAGCTGTTAGCACAGAGCCCGGCGCAGGGCTTGAATCCACAAACGATGAGATCATGACCTGGGATGAAGTTGGACGCTTAACATACTGAGCCACCCAGGCGCCCCCATTTTGGATGTTTCTGATTGTATCATTGCAGTGTCATTTAGTATGCTTCTTGCCTATGTCTTCCCTTAAACTAGTAAGTAGTTATAGGGGCTTGATCTTATTCAGGTTTATTTTTTGGGTAGGAATATTTCTTGGGTGGAAGTATGTACACATGTACATAATGCTAGGCTAACTCTCTTCAGAGACATTGATGAACATTACCAGGATCCATCATTTCCTTGGATATTGCAAAACAGTGGCCTTCTATAATTATTTCTTTCTTTATTAATAATGGCATTCTATTATATTTACTAACTGGATGATTTCCATAAAGAAAAACAGCTTTAAATTTAAGTGGGAACATGCTAATCCCATATATATATGGGATTTGGGGTGGGTTTTTAAGATTTTCTTTAAATAATAGTAGGACTAGAGGTTTTCTAGTACCTGAAACATGTTTTCCCCAGAACATGTTTTCTATCAGCTTCTCCAACCCCACTGAAAATGTTAGCCACCTTCTGTTTAGCATTACTACCTCTGCTTTCACATCTTTCTGCCTTAAGATTAATAATAATCTATTTTATGTTTTCTGTTATATTTTAACTTACTCTCATAATATTTGTTTGCATCTTTTTCCCCTTTATCTGACATTTGGAACACTTTCTAAGGCCTTTTATATTTTTTTTATCACTACATTTTTCATTGAGATATAATTTACATACAATAAAACTTACCACCAATTTTAATTACACAAATTGATGCACTTTGACTAATATATATATCATAAACAATCATAGAACATTTGAGCCTATACTTTTAAAGTCTTCTAGTTGAAAATAGTTAAATTTCTGAACATTTGTAAATGATAAATTCTCAAAATAAAAAGATATGGTTTATTCAGTATGAAAAGAAAAATGAGGAATATACTTAAGAATAGTTATTAAGAAAGGCAATAGAATTCTGAAAATCTATTAGATCATGTACTTGTCTTCCTTTCATCCTTTAAATAGGATAAAATGCTTGTTGAAAATTAAGAACCTGCCAAGAATAAATTTGATTTCAGGATACTGAGGGCTCTGCCTATAATGCTGATGAGAATCGGGGTACTAATTCATCCTAATCTTGGCCTTCTGGTTTGTTTCCTTTTTATGCTAATCTTCTTAGAATCAGGGCATGATTGAAAAATGGCAAGATGGGCAGAGAGGAGGTGGTAAGACCAGCTGGCACAAACAACACCTACACCCTTTCATTCTACTCCTTAAATAGCATAAGTACATGGCAACAGTGTCCAGTAATGTAGAGCAAATGAATTGTTTAAATACAAAGAGAAATTGTAACTATTAGGAAATTGTTTGGAAAAGGAGACATAACCTGCCATAGTCATTATGTATTGTGAATAGTTATGTGGTGATACTTTTGAATGCTTGTTTAATATAAAAATGAGGATTTTTAGATAGAAAGGGAGGAAAAAAATCCATTTGAAGTAGAAGGTTAAATTGACTAGGGAGGGAGGGAG
Source organism: Cryptoprocta ferox (assembly GCA_028646485.1). Taxonomy (NCBI): domain Eukaryota; kingdom Metazoa; phylum Chordata; class Mammalia; order Carnivora; family Eupleridae; genus Cryptoprocta; species Cryptoprocta ferox. The sequence continues at coordinate 79,477,889 of CM053577.1, forward strand.
GGAGATAAATGGAAATAAGTGCCCCCTTACTTTGGCGCTCCAGTGTTGCTCCTAGGATATCTCTCTCCTCTTATCTCTCCTGCCAGACCTTCACTAGCTCCTCCTCATTCTTTTTTTTTTTTAAATATTTATTTATGTGTGTGTGAGAGAGAGAGCATGTGCATGCACTTGAGGGACAGAGAGAGAGAGAGAGAGAGAGAGAGAGAGAGAGAGAATCCCAAGCAGGCTCCACGCTGTCTGTGCAGAGCCTGATGCAGGGCTGGAACTCACGAACTGTGAGATCAAGACCTGAGCCAAAATCAAGAGTGAGACACTCAGTCGACTGAGCCACCCAGGCACCCCTCCTCCTCATTCTTTTTTACCCCTTATTTTTAGGCATTTCCCAAAGTCTTTTCTCTATTCTTTACTTTTTCTCTTTCTACATAGTTTCTCCTTGGAGATAAAATTTATTTCCATGTCTAAGGCACTATCACCACACACACACACACCCCTTACTAAAGTGAAAATCCAAGAATTACCAAGCTTTAGCACTATACAAGTTTCTATGTAGGAAGGAATGAATGACAAAAGAGCCCCAAGATCTCCAATAACTTTCTTTCTTCCTGAGACTACTGTCACTTTAGTTACTACTATTTCTCCCACTACACTCCAGATGTATACTGCCCCAACATTCTGGTCCAACCGTGGGTAAAATACCTCCCCTTGTTTCTCTGTAACAGAGGTTGGCAACTTTTCTAAAAAAGAACTAAAACAAGCAACCAAACAAAACAAAAAGCACACCAGAACCTATGAGAAATACTCAAAAGCTTTCCTTCAGCCTGGTCTACGAAATATTATTTAGGGTTCTAATATTCCCAGAGACACTTGATAGGTTATTTAGAGGCTGTTCATCATCTGGTACTAAAGACAGATATTAAGGAATACCTTCCCATCCACACAGAAAGGGCTCCATCTCTCAGTTTTGGTTTCCCACTTAGGAGATACACTTCTTTCCTAGGCAACTGATGACTAAAATGACCACATTCTTCAAGAGAGGCCACTGTTCACTAGATCAGAGCCATTTGTCATCTAATAACCACTATTAATATCAAATTACTGGCCCAGTAACAACCACGATATCCATTCTACAAAAACCTATACTCAGTATTGTGAGGGACTTTAGTTCACACATCTCTGTGTAAGATGACTTGAGCTATATTTCTAGATCAAGCTTATTTATTCTTTCTTTCATTTTTCCATTTAGTTACTATTTTTTGAGCACCTCCTATGTGTCAGGCATTGTGCTAGGGGTCAAACAAGACAGACATGGCATGTTTCCTCAAGCAACTTGTATTAACAAAGGTAGGCAGGTATTAAAAAATTATAAGTCAGGGGGTGCCTGGCTGGTTCAATTGGAAGAGCATGAGACTCTTGATCTGGGGTTGTGAGTTTGAGCCCCACATTGGGTGTAGAGACTGCTTAAAAATAAAGTATTTTAAAAAGTTGTAAGTTGATTAATGTTATAAAGTTTTCAGGGTATTATGGGAGTCTATAAGAATGTGTAACTTAATCAGGTTGGTTCTGGAAGGCTTCTGGAGGAATTGACATTTAGGTGAAACTTGGAATGATGAAAATCATCTGGATATTGTGCCAGAGTGCATGGAGGAGCAGGGAGGAAATACTAAGCAGAAGGCACAGCATATTTAAGGAATGTTAACAGCTTAGATAACAGGGAAAAGACTGGCTTCAGAACCTGCCAACGTGGTCAGGAATCAAATCACGCTAGGCCATATTATAGATTTTTCACCTCTATTCTTAGAGCAACAAGAAGGCATGGAAAGTTGAGGTTCTGTTAAGGCCTGTGATTATATTCGAATTTGGGTGAGAGTAAGTAATAATAATTACTATAATATAAACATAGCCAAAACTACACTTGTTATGGGCCAGGCACTGTTATAAGTGATTTTCCATATATTAACTAATATGCATCTGTCACAAACTCTATGAATCAGGTACTATTTTGATGCCCAAGTTATAAGTGAGGGAAGTGAGATATACCAATAGATTATATAAGTTGTCCAAGATCACACAGCTAACAAGTGGCAGAGCTTGTGAGGAGACCCATTAGGAGGCTGTTGCAGAAGGCTTTGGACAAGAGTAATGACAGTGGGAAGTGATTAGGATAATAAGGTTAAGATGTATATGAGCTGTAAAATTTATAGGATTTACACCAAAAGTACTATATTTCTAATTGCTTGATATACTTAAAAATTATCTCATTATGGAAAGAACATTTAACATGAGATCTACTCTCTTTACAAATTTTTAAGTGTACAAATACAGTATTGTTAAGTATTGCCTGGTACACTTTTCAACTTGACTATGTTGCCATTACCTCAATTTTCTACCAATACTCTTTCTCACCAGTTTTTCCTATTCCTGTTAAAGGTATTAATTTGTAGTTATGCAGATTGAAAGCATCAAAGTAATTTTTTTCTATTTCTCTCTCTCTTTTTCCTAGTAAGTGAACAGTCACAAAGCCCATGCCAGTTACCTTTTGCAAAGTCTTCACAATTCATCCCATCCTTCCCATCCCCAGTGTACTTCCTGTACAAATTTAAATGCAAGTCTGTTTGCATAGAAGGCTATTGGCAGGCTGTCCTGATTGAGTCACACAACTTTACCTTGGTTCTGGATCTAACCCTCAGCTAAATCAAAGCTGTAACTGAATTTTGGGAGAATGCAGAGAATGGGCTGTGTATTGCTGTTAGACCCACATTAACTGACAGATGGGAATAATTTAAGAAGTGATAGAAGAGGGAAGGAGAAAGCTTAATGGGGCAAAGAAAAAGGAGAGAAAGAGAGAGGAAGGGAGAGAAAGAATCGCAGCTAGGAGGATCTGAAAAATGTGGCTTCTTGGAAGCCAGATTCCTGCTATGGTCATTCTCTATCTCACAGGATTTCCTACTCATGAGAAAGCCTTCTACTTTACTCTGGCTGAAAAGTTAATACCCCAGCTTTTACCACCTGTTATGAAAATGAAAATATTTACAGTTTAAAAACAAAAAGCATTGTATAGACTTTTCAGATGCATACTCTTTAGTTCTTATATTTATTTTTGTGTTTTATTATATCTGTGTATTGAGTCTGTATGTCAGTCACTTTACTTCTACTATCTCGATTTTGAGAACAATTCTATGAGGTAGGTATTAACATTCTCACTTAACAAGTGAAAAAACGGAGGCTCAAAGAGTTTCAGCAATTGGCTAGAGGTTACAGTCAGAAAATGACAGAGCCAGAATTCAGAGGCAGCTATGTCTGACCCCAAAGCCCATGTCTTAGTCACTCCAACCCACTGTCTGTAATAGCATAGAGGCATAGGTTATTTAAACAAATATTTTTAGAAATTTTAACATTTTAAGCTTAGAGTTGAAAGCACTGATATTTTCATGAATTCACCTTTAATAGTCTAGTTAAGGTTAAGGAATTTGAAAATATCCCCCTAAAGTCTCTGCTACTCTATAGTTCTGTGATATTATTTCAGTTGTTTTGACTTCAAGTAAAAAAGATGATCAATAAAATGCCCTTTTACACATGTAAGAACCCCACTTAATGAAGCAATTACAGTATTACTCATGTGAACCTGAAGGATTTGAAAACAAATCCATTTTTTTCCATTGTAGGAATAAAGTCATAATGGGTTTGAGAAATTATGCATTTAGTTAATAAATGCTTAGACACAGGATATGGTTTGTAAAAGCAAATTCCATAAAAAAAGTCTTAATGACATCATCAGAACCATTTCTATAGTAATTCTCTAACACCACAGCAAACATACAGCTAACATACAGCTTCAATGTATGTCCAGTCATTTCTTGTACAATGCACTATGAGACTATTTGCTTCTATTTACTTGGCTAACAGCTAATCTAGTCATAAATATGAAATAAATCACTCAAATTAAATAAGGTGGAAAATATATTGAAAGAAAATGTACTTAAAACAAATACATGTTGTTTATAGCTTGCTTCTCTGATAAACATATTAATATTAACATGCATTCTTATACTATATAAAGTGAATATGATTATTTTAATTCTGTTTTTATGGGTGACTGAAAATAACTATTAAAATTGGTGCAAGTTATGAAGGGAAGTGGGAGATAAAGGCTTCTGGTTATGGAATGAGTCAGTCACGGGAATAAAAGGCACAGCATAGGGAATATAGTCAATGATATTGTAATAGTGTATGGTGACAGATGATAGTCATACATGTGGTGAGCACAGCATAATGTATAGAGTTCCTGAATCACCATGTTGTGCACCTGAAACTAATTTAACTTTGTACTATACTTCCATAAAAAAAAATTGGTGCAAGTTGACTCATCAGCACAAGGCTGGTAAATAGTTACTCTGGAGTATTTATATTCCTATTTTTTAATCCTATACAAAAACACAATAAAGAAAATGTGTTTCATACATGTGAAACATAATAATTCCTGCAGCTGCCATATTTTTATGTTGATAGTAGTTGATTTCCTCTCAACCTAGTTCCCTATTTAAAAATTTTGTTTAAATCCAGAAACTGAGCCCAAATTCTGTGCCAGCTCTTCATTAGCTAGGTAGTTTATGTAGATCAGCTTTCTATCAGAAAGCCTGTCTTGCTTTGTTCCTATCAGGTGATAGTTGCATACATAATTTAAAAGTCCCAAGGCTCTTTTTTTTTCCCTTTCATTTAAAATAAAATTATATATATATTTAAATGTTTATTCATTTTTGAGACAGAGAGACAGCACAAGCAGGGGAGGGGCAGAGAGAGAACAAGACATAGAATCCGAAGCAGGATCCAGGCTCTGAACTGTCAGCACAGAGCCTGATGCGAGGCTCGAACCCACGAACCATGAGATCATGACCTGAGCTGAAGTTGGATGCTTAACCCGCTGAGCCACCCAGGTGCCCCATAAAAAATAAAATTATATTTTAAAGTCATAAGATGCAGAGGTAAGGAGCAAGGATTCTGGATCCTCAGGATCCAGAAGGATTCTGCCTGAGTCTGAATCCCAGCACTGCCACTTACTAACTGTGGGACCTGTGCAAGCGCCCTGCCTCATGTTCCTTATTGGGATGACAGTAGCAGTACATGTCTCAGAGGATTGCTGTGAGGATAAACACATAACACATATCATGCCTAGAATACAGAAAACACTATTTAAATAGTCACTATTATTATACAACCTAAGTGTTACTCAGTGGTTATGTTATTGAAGTATAATATATTTGCAGAAAGGTACTCATAAGTGTTCAGATTACTGAAATTTCATAAGCTGACCAATCTTGTGTAACCAGCACATAAATCATGAAACAGAAACTAGTACCTGAAAAGTCCTTTTCATGTCCACTTCTGGTCACTACCCCTCCCTAAGGGGAACGAATAACTTGACTTCGGATTAGTTTCCTTAATGACTATCTCTTAAAACCTCGATATTGGAGCAGTTGATAGGTATTTATTGTAATAGCATTTCACTTATTTAATATCTACGACAAACTTTTTGCTGATGAATCTTTTAATATGTATAAGAAGAAATATATGTAACATATGCAATATAATATAATAATAAAATATCATATTTTAATATATTTTGTTTCCTAGGTTGAAAAAGCTCCTTGAACAAGAAAAGGCTTACCAGGCTCGAAAAGAAAAGGAAAATGCTAAGCGGCTCAATAAACTGAGAGATGAGCTTGTGAAACTCAAGTCCTTTGCACTCATGCTGGTGGATGAAAGGCAAATGCATATTGAGCAACTTGGCCTGCAAAGCCAGAAAGTACAGGATCTTACTCAGAAATTGAGGGAAGAAGAAGAAAAGCTCAAAACCATTACTTCCAAATCCAAAGAAGACAGGCAGAAACTGCTCAAGTTAGAAGTGGATTTTGAACACAAGGCTTCGAGGTTTTCCCAAGAACATGAAGAGATGAATGCTAAATTGGCTAATCAAGAGTCTCACAACAGGCAACTGAGACTCAAGCTGGTTGGCTTGACTCAGAGAATTGAGGAGCTGGAAGAGACCAACAAAAACCTGCAAAAGGCAGAGGAAGAACTTCAGGAATTAAGAGATAAAATTGCCAAAGGGGAATGTGGCAACTCCAGCCTTATGGCAGAAGTGGAAAATCTCCGGAAGCGCGTGTTAGAAATGGAGGGTAAAGATGAGGAGATCACTAAAACTGAATCCCAGTGCCGGGAATTGCGGAAGAAGCTGCAAGAGGAAGAACACCACAGTCGGGAGCTCAAACTTGAAGTTGAGAAGTTACAGAAGAGAATGTCTGAACTGGAGAAATTGGAAGAAGCATTTAGCAAGAGTAAATCTGAGTGCACCCAACTACATGTAAACCTGGAGAAAGAAAAGAACTTAACCAAAGACTTGCTAAATGAGCTGGAGGTGGTCAAGAGGCGAGTTAAAGAACTGGAATGTTCTGAAAGTCGATTGGAAAAGGCTGAATTAAGTCTAAAAGATGATCTTACAAAGTTGAAGTCCTTTACTGTGATGCTGGTTGACGAAAGAAAAAATATGATGGAAAAAATAAAGCAAGAAGAGAGAAAAGTGGATGGGCTCAATAAAAATTTTAAGGTGGAACAAGGAAAGGTTATGGATGTAACTGAAAAACTAATTGAAGAAAGTAAGAAGCTTTTAAAACTGAAATCTGAAATGGAGGAAAAGGTATACAATTTGACAAAAGAAAGAGATGAGTTAATAGGTAAACTGAAAAGTGAAGAAGAAAAATCCTCTGAATTAAGCTGCAGTGTTGACTTATTAAAGAAGAGACTTGATGGAATAGAGGAAGTGGAACGGGAAATAACAAGAGGAAGGTCTCGAAAAGGATGTGAGCTCACCTGCCCAGAAGATAACAAGATTAAGGAACTAACACTTGAAATTGAGAGACTGAAGAAACGTCTCCAACAATTGGAGGTGGTCGAGGGGGATCTGATGAAGACAGAGGATGAGTATGATCAGCTGGAGCAGAAATTTAGAACTGAGCAGGACAAGGCTAATTTCCTCTCTCAACAACTGGAGGAGATAAAGCACCAAATTGCCAAGAATAAAGCAATTGAGAAAGGTGAGGCTGTGAGTCAGGAAGCAGAGCTGAGACACAGATTTCGGTTAGAAGAAGCTAAAAGTCGAGACTTAAAAGCTGAAGTACAAGCTCTTAAAGAGAAGATCCATGAATTAATGAACAAAGAAGATCAACTTTCTCAACTTCAAGTGGATTATTCTGTCCTTCAACAAAGATTTATGGAAGAAGAAAATAAGAACAAAAACATGGGGCAGGAGGTCCTCAATCTGACCAAAGAGTTGGAGCTTTCAAAGCGTTATAGCCGGGCTCTTCGACCCAGTGTGAATGGGAGAAGAATGGTGGATATTCCTGTGACATCAACTGGAGTACAGACTGATGCAGTCAGCAGTGAGGCAGCAGAGGAGGAAACACCAGCGGTATTTATACGGAAATCCTTTCAAGAAGAAAATCACATCATGAGCAATCTTCGACAGGTGGGATTGAAAAAACCTATGGAACGATCCTCTGTTCTAGACAGGTATCCTCCAGCGGCAAATGAGCTCACTATGAGAAAGTCTTGGATTCCATGGATGAGAAAAAGGGAAAATGGGCCCCCAATCACTCAGGAGAAAGGGTCTCGAACAAATTCCAGTCCAGGGCACCCAGGAGAGCTGGTCCTTTCACCAAAGCAAGGCCAGCCTCTGCATATTCGAGTGACACCAGACCATGAGAATAGTACTGCAACTTTGGAAATAACCAGCCCAACATCTGAAGAATTTTTTTCTAGTACCACCGTCATTCCTACCTTAGGGAATCAGAAACCAAGGATAACCATTATTCCATCACCAAATGTTATGTCTCAAAAACCAAAAAGTGGAGATGCTACTCTTGGCACAGAACGAGCCATGTCTCCCGTCACGATTACTACATTTTCTAGAGAGAAGACCCCAGAAAGTGGAAGAGGTATGTTTGTGGAGAGGCCCACATCCCCCATTCAGATAATGACAGTGTCTACATCGGCAGCACCAGCTGAGATTGGAGTCTCTCCGGAATCCCAGGAAATGCCCATGGGAAGGACTGTTCTCAAAGTCACCCCAGAAAAACAGACTGTTCCAACTCCACTTCGGAAATATAACTCCAACGCCAATATCATAACCACGGAAGACAATAAAATTCACATTCATTTAGGTTCTCAGTTTAAACGATCCCCTGGGACTTCAGCCGAAGGAGCAAGTCCAGTTATTACTGTCCGACCTGTCAATGTGACAGCTGAAAAGGAGGTTTCCACGGGCACCGTCCTTCGCTCTCCTAGGAACCATCTCTCATCAAGACCTGGTGCGAGCAAAGTGACGAGCACTATCACCATAACACCGGTCACGACCTCATCTACTCGAGGAACCCAGTCAGTGGTGAGTAGAAGAGGCTCCAGAGTGGAGGCTGAGGGAGGGAGAAGTGAGTTGTGAGAATCACCCAGTGCCCAAAATACAACAAAAGCACATGCCTCTCGCTCCACCTGAGCCCACTAGTGGATGTTTCCTAGAGGACTAGCTATGCCAAGACATGAAAATAAAAAGTAGCCTAATATTTTAATAAATTGAACTCATTTTGAAGGAAAAAAATTTTTTATGTAAATTTTGGAGACTTCACCCCAAATCTTTGCAAAGATGGCCTCTTCATAATGTCAGCATATGGTAGTAATCAGGTTCAAAGTTTAATTTCTGTATTTAAAATACTTTTAAAAATGGAGACTGAGAGAAATGGTCAATATGCAGGAAGAATTAAAATTGCCTCCTGAGGGGCTGCTGGGGGGGCTCAGTCAGTTAAGCATCCGACTTTGGCTCGGGTCATGATCTCACAGTCTGTGAGTTTGAGCCCCATGTTGGGCTCTCTGCTGTCAGCTCAGAGCCTGGAGCCTGCTTCGGATTCTGTGTCTCCCTTTCTCTCTGCCCCTTCTCCACTCATGCTCTCTCTCTCCATGTCTCAAAAATGAATAAACATTAAAGAAAATTTTAAACTGCCTCCAGGGCTATATTTCTATAACCTAAATTATTCAATATGTGGTTGTGTGTGGCCATAGTTATATTTTATTCCATAAATATGATTAAAAGATTTTAATATTAAAAACTTTTTTAAAGATAAAACAAATGAGTTTATATGTCTAAACTATATAATATTAGTTATATTATATTATTATATTAATATAGTTAGCTAATATATTAGCACTATATTAATATAGTTAGCTAATATATTAGCACTATATTTTATTAATAGTATCTTTCAGAAAGCAGGTGCTTGATAAATATTTATTTAATAGCTGGCTAGAAAGCTAAATGAGTGATTATGAAAAAGCATGTCTAAAATATAAAAACCAGAGCTTAAAAATAAATTCTATTTAAAAAAATTTTTTATAATGTTTTTTATTTATTTTTGAGAGACAGAGAGAGACAGCGCAAGCCGGGGAGGGTCACAGAGAGAGGGAGATACAGAATATGAAGACAGGCTCCAGGCTCTGAGCTGTTAGCACAGAGCCCAATGCGGGGCTCAAATCCATGAACCGTGAGATCATGACCTGAGCCGAAGTCAGACGCTTAACCAACTGAGCCACCCAGGTGCCCCAAAATAAATTCTATTTTTAAAAATACTTCCAGTGATTGTCTTCATTTACTGGGGACAAATTGGTAAATTAAATTATAGAAGAACGTGTACTATTTAGATTTTAATTTAAACCAATAGACTAGAAATTATTATTCGTAGACTCTGAACAAATTCTATCCCATGTATTAGAAACTGTTAAGAAAGACAGAAAGCTTATTATTTAAGAATAGAAACTGTGGCTTACTGTCCCATATCCTCAATAAAATTTGCTTTAATTTTCGTTACTGACTCTATAGGAGCTGAATAGCATTCAGAATTTCTCACACTTCTTGAATGGTTCAATATGATATTGCTTTTTAAGCAACACAGAGCATAGTTTGGTTGTGCATGGTTACTTCTCTCTAATGACTTTTATAAAAAGATGGTGGAGGTTTAAGTTGTAGCTTAGAGCAGATTTTCTGCTGAAACATCTTATTGCCATTTTAAGGGTCAGATTAAAATAGCTTCACTTTCATTAGCAACATTGTTGACTACTGACTAAACCCATATACAAACAAGATTTCAAAATTGTTTAGGATTTACAGGCCTAATGGATGGCTCACTTATTTCAGATATATCAGATTCCATTAAATCAAGGATGACAAAAAGTTTGGGACACCTCTCTTAGAAACGGAATAGTGAGGCTAGTTCATTTGTGCATTTATTAATTCAACATTTATTGGCTGTTTAGCCACACTCTGGGCACTGGGTTTGGTGCCAACTGCAGAGAGAACCTTTAGAAGTTCCTTGCTTAGTGGGAAAGGAAGGATTGGAACCTACCTAGTGGCTCTATGATAGAGGTATGTACAAAGGAACCCAGAGAAGGCTTCCTAGAAGAGGAAGTTTTCACAGATGAGAGATTTTTTTAAGAAGAAAAAGGGAAAGAGTATGTGGAGAGAACAGCCTGTGCAAAAATATGGTTCGTGAAGAAGCCTGACATGTTCCAGGAAAGGTGAGCATTCCCATTGTACTGCAGCAGTTGGGTGTAGAGACAAAATGGAAGAGCAGAAAATAGAGTGGCAAACTGGGGTCGGATACTGAAGAGAGGTACATGGCTTATTGTGAAATTGACATGTAATCTCATAGAGTAGATAAAGGGAGCCATTGAAAGGGTATTGATGATAAAAAGAACTACATTATTTATGTTTTAGGAACATATGTCTATAAAACAATTTAAAGGATAAATTGGAGGGGACAGAGGCTGAGGACAGGGATACTGTTGCAATCTTCTAGGCTAGAGATGGTGTAGGCTTGAACTGTGGCAGTGAAAATGAGGATAGAGATATGTTAAAGATAGGATTGAAGATTTCATGACAAACTGTATGTAGAGGGTAGCTCTGAAGTTTCTGGTGTGGCTATTTGGGTAGACAGGATGAGAAACATAGGAAGGCTACTGTTTGGGGACAATATAAATCATGTTCAGGGCATTTATATTTGAGATGCCTGAGAGACAGTGAAAATGTCTGGCAAGTGGGAAATATAGATGTGTATTCCAGAAGATCATTGAAAGGACTGGAACTTATCAACACATGGGGTGACAACTGAGGTGATTCTCAGGGTGAATGTGAAAAATTAAAAAAGAGCTGAGAATGGAGCATGGTGATACCCACATTTAGAAGACAGGCAAGCTAGGACAAGGAGCCAATGAGAGATTGAATAGGAGTCATCAGACAAGAGGTGAATGGGTGAGACTCCAGGAAGAAGGTATAATGGGCAAGAAAGTTTTAGAAGAACTTTAAAAAGAAAGGTATGGCCAGCAGTGACGGTAAAAAATGAAAAGAAGGGCATCTGGGTGGCTCTGTCTGTTGAGTGTCTGACTCTTGGTTTTGGCTCAGGTCATGATCACAGGGTCATGGCACTGAGCTCTGCGTTGGGCTCCGTGCTGAGCATGGAGCCTGCGTGAGATTCTCTCTTTCCCTCTGCCCCTCGCCTGCTCACATGCTCTCTCTCTAAAATAAAAATTAAATAAAAATTTAAAAAATCTTTAAAGAAAATGAGAAGAATCCAACATCATTAAGAGGTGAAGGGAGAGCTGCTTCATCTAAAGAAAGTGGAGATAATTTGGGGGACAATGGGAGTAAAGTTGCCTGAGTTTATGCCAGACGGCTGTATTTTCTCTGTGAAATAGGAGTTAAGATCACTTCAGGAAGAGGAAGTAGGTCAGAGGCTTGAGAAGAAAAGGAAGTTTGGCATGGATGTTTCAGGACAGGGAAAAGGGAGGCAGGCAATCAGAGTGGATTAGATCCTGACTCCAAGTTTCTAACCATTTTATCTGGGGAGGTGTCATCTGTGGGCATTCCCGTCTTGCTAATGTTCAGGTTGATGGCAAATCCAGGAGGAAACTCGCCAACATCTCTCTTGTGTCTCTATATTTTCTCTCTTACAGTCAGGACAAGACGGGTCATCCCAGCGACCTACACCCACCCGCATTCCTATGTCAAAAGGTATGAAAGCAGGAAAGCCAGTAGTGGCAGCCCCAGGAGCAGGAAATCTGACCAAATTCGAGCCTCGAGCTGAGACTCAGTCTATGAAAATAGAGCTGAAGAAATCTGCAGCCGGCAGCGCTACCTCTCTTGGAGGGGGGAAGGGCTGAGGGCAGTGGCTGAGGGGGTATGTTGTGCAGATGCTACTGCTGCCGTGAAAACGGACCTTCGTCTGTTTGTGCCAACTCTTTACATGTACTAATGAGTTTTAAATATCTTGTTTATAAAATAATCAACTAATAGCCATGTGTCTTTCCTATTTTGTAAATTTGTTTTGATGCGAGAGAAAAGAACTACAGCTTGCTGTGTGCTTTGTTGAGGATGCTGGGCCTGAGGCAGGGCCTGACTTCTAGTCCCATTTTTGCTTCTAGAAAGTGGACTCACCAGTTAACCCGTCTGAGCCTCAGGCTCTTTGTCAGTAAGATATGGGGGCTGGATCTCATCCTCTCCAAAGCTGGATCCCATATTTCCTAATTGTAAATCAGATTTAGTAGGCCTTGCGCCACAATAATTGATTTTTCAGAAATTCTATTATGAAATAGGAAATAGTTTAACAATTGTCATTGGCCTCTATCAGATCCTGAATTTGCTTCATGTGCTGGAAAAAACATCTCCTAGCTCTCATAGGGCCTGGACCACTAAAGTTTCGCAAAACTAAAGCCTCTGGGATAATTTCAGGAAATAATTTGAATATGAAATAAAATGGAAATGAAATATGGAATCCTAAAAACAGAGTTTTACTCATTTGTGTGTGTGTGTATTATAGAGGGTTTGGCCATCTCCAAAACATTCCCAGAATTTTATGGATGAAAATTTTAGAACCATTAATGTCAGGGGCACCTGGGTGGTTCAGTCGGTTGAGGATCCGACTTCGGCTCAGGTCATGACCTCGTATTCGTGGGTTGGAGCCCCGCATCGGGCTCTGTGCTGACAGCTCAGAGCCTGGAGCCTGTCTTCGGATTCTGTGTCTCCCTCTCTCTCTGACCCTCCCCTGCTCACGCTGTCTCTCTCTGTCTCTTTCAAAATCAAATAAAACATTAAAAAATTTTTTAATAATAGAACCATTAATGTCAAACTCATGCTCTATTCAAGTGTGCAAGTGATTTAAATAGTGGAGCAGTTTGAATAGAGCTGCCAAATGGCCCTTCTATCCATTACAACCTAAACAAAGGTTGTAATGGATAGAAAATAGAAGAAAGTAATTGTGATACACTTATGCCAAGAAAAAAGAAATGACATCATGCATAGCTTAATTGAATTCAAATATTTTCCTCAGTTGAATGTGGACTTTACTTGCAAATATAGAACCAGTCCATGATCGTGTGTGTATGTGTGTGTGTGTGTGTGTGTGTGTGTGTGTGTGGTGAAGTGAATTATTATTCCTGTCAGTTTTACTCATATTTGTATCATTTTCATTAATTTCAAGCATGTTTTAATAAGCATGAAACTGTGTGAATGCAAAATGCCAGGTGTTTCTGTGAGAAGATTAACCATGTTATTAAAGCAGACACTGTGCTTCCTGGTCAAATAACCACAAATGAGCTCAAGGCTAAGAATCCGCAGCTTAGCATATGAGGTCTTATGCAGGCAGCACCTTTGTCAAAATTTTTAAGCCAATTGAGTGAACTTTATAAAAAATAGAATAACTATAAAGTTACAGGTTGTTATTTTTCCAATTCTGAATTGTGAGTGTTCCAAAATTATTTGGATAGTCCCTGCCTTTGCTATTTGGGGAAAGATAGATTTTATTTAAAAAAAGGTATATGATTAGTTTTATCATTAAATCATCATGCTTCATGATAAAGAGGCTCTTCTCTGAGTTCTTTCCATACCAATTTCCTATCTCTTGCAGAACTTGGACTTGAATTGTATGTGATGGTGACAAATGCCTCACAGAATTCATACTGTTTTTTTTAATGTTTATTTATTTATTTATTTATTTATTTATTTATTTTGAGAGACAGCACTAGCTGGAGAGGAGCAGAGAGCTAGGGAAAGAGAGAGAGAGAGAGAGAGAGAGAGAGAGAGAGAGAGAGAATCTGTGCTGTCCGCACAGAACCCAATGTGGGGCTTGATTCCATGACCCTGGATCATGGCCTGAGCCGAAATCAAGAGTCAGATGATTAACTGACTAAGTCACCCAGGGGCCCCCATATTCTTTTTAATCAGGTATCTTATTGCCTGTGGCTCATCAGTTCTCAGCATATGTATTAAAAGATGTTGAGTAACCATCCTAGACATGCCCTAATAATGGGATTTCAAGGTAGAAGGGGAGAGACGGCCACAAATGATTTTATAAAATGTGACTTTGAGGGGCACCTGGGTGGCTCAGTTGGTTAGGGATCTGACTCTTGATTTTGGCTCAGGTCATAATCTCATGGTTCTTGAGACCCAGCCCCTGGTTGCCTTCACACTGACAGCACAGTGTGGAGCCTGCTTGAGATTCTCTCTTTCTCCCTCTCTCTCTCTGCCTCTCTCCTGCTTGTGTGCTCACACTCTCTTTCTCTCTCAAAATAAATAAACTTTAAAAAATGTGATTTTGAACAAGTTTAAACAAGATATCTTTCCATTTCCAATAATGACTTATATTTTTTTAAAGGAAATTTCCCCTTTTATAAAGCGCACGTCCATCCCTTTGGGGGGAAAAAAGGACATTCACTCTTTTTTGAAATGCTTCCTTGGCATTTAGGGTATTTACTGTTACTGTACTATAACATACTGTATGTGAACAAATGGTGTCAAAAAAATTAAAAATGAGACCCTGTATTCCTTCTGACTCCACCTGTCCGGTGACTTTTATCATAATTTATTGTCACTGATGCTGTTTTTTGTTCTTACCCCCTCCCACCGTGCTTATGCCATCCCTGCCTGGAAGTCCATACCATCTACAGGGAGAGTGCTCTGAAAGGCTTAGCAGTGCATGTACTGGATGTTTATACATCTGGGTGCTGGAATAGAGTCACCTACAAGGTACAACTGCTAAGAAAACCTGGCAGAATAGCACATATTCACTTTTCAGAAATGGTAAAGAGCTGTCATGGCAGTGTTTCTTTGTAATTTTAGAACCAACTGTACATTTATTGGATAGCTTTGTCTTAAGGCACATATTAGAAATGAAATCCACTGGGAATAGGAAGTAGAGGATTACATGCACTCCAATTCCAGCTTCCATTTGAGAGGATAATGTTTTTACAATGCAACTTAATTGGCTTGTATAAAAGTGAATGGGATTAAAAGGTTAGAGTCTTTTCCTTGTCCTGGAACACAGTATTGTGTAGTAAACAGGGGCTCACCAAGGCTGATGCTTAGGCCCACCCTAGGGATGGGGGGAGTGAGATGGCCCTTCTGGGGATGTGCAGGGCACAATTTGCACAGCTACACAGGAAACCCTAGTCTTCCCATCCAGGGAATAATTTTCATGGATCTACTATTTCAGCATACTATGATGGTGGCCATTTAGCATGCATGGTAGAAGAAATGTTCCTGGGGCACCTGGGTGCCTCAGTCAGTTGGGCATCCAACTTTGGCTTATGTCATGATATTGTGGTTCATGGGTTCAAGGCCCATGTCGGGCTCTGTGCTGACAGCTCAGAGCCTGCAGTCTGCTTTGGAGTCTGTGTCTCCCTCTCTCTCTGCCCCTCCTCTGCTCATGCTCTGTCTCTGTCTCTGTCTCTCTCTCTCTCTTTCTCTCAAAAATAAATAAACATTAAAAAAATTTTTTTAAAGAAATGTTCCTGTATGGGACATGGACCTAAGGGTATTTATCATTTCTTGAAAATGACCTTCCTGTCCAGGTCACTTGCTTAAACAGAGTCATTCAGTTTCTACTGGTAATTTTATTACATTTTCAGTGAGGGCAAGTTAATGGGTAGCAACCAGATGCTAGAGGTTTTAGTGTATTCATTAAGGGTAGGTCTTACTAGATCTCTTACTTGAATGTCTTCAAGAAAGAAGTGAAAGAATGGCTTTGATGTGTAGTGTGGGAAGAGTATAGTTTCAGGGATGAAAACATGTCCAAGAATATAAGATGTACAAAGATTTGAATTTCTCATTCCCTCATAGATTTGGAACACCGAGGAAAGCACGAGACTGTCCTGATCAGAAAAACCTCAGAGATGTTAGATAAGACTGCACTTATGTGGGAGGCTGGAGGGCAGAGGGAAGGGAAGAAGTAACAAGATGGGCACAGAGGGGGCTTCCCAGTAAACAGGAACACACAATTCCAAAATTTCCCCAACCCAGATGAAATTCAGGGTTTCCCCCACTACAACCTCCTCCAGGTTCTCACTGTTGGTTATGTCCTCATCCTCTGCTATTTCAGTTTCTCCTTTGTACCTGCTACTTCCACACAGGATAGAAATAAGCTCTAGAGTCTTCCATTGGAGCACAATTCTTTCTTCAACCATGTGGTCCTCTATAGCTGCTGCCCTGGTCTCCTTCCTGCCCAATTAAGCCACGGACCCAACACTCAAACTTTTCTACCTCCACCTCCACATTTCCATTTATTCCTTAACTTCTTAAAAAAATTAATCAATTTATTTTGAGAGAGAGGGAGAGAGAGAAAGATGAGCAGGGGAGGGCAGAGAGAAAGGGAAAGAATCCCAAGCAGGCTCCACACTGTCAGTGCAGAGCCCGATGTGGGGCTTGAACTCACAAACTGTGATATCATGACCTGGACTGAAATCAAGAATTGGACACTTAAGTGACTGAGCCACCCAGGCGCCACAACTTTTTTTAAATTAAAAAAAATTTTTTTTACATTTATTTATTTTTGAGAGACAGAGCACAAGTGAGGGAGGGAGAGAGAGAGGGAGACACAGAATCTGAAGCAGGCTCCAAGCTCTGAGCTGTTAGCACAGAGCCGAACCCAGGACTCGAACTCACAAACCGTGAGATCATGACCTGAGCTGAAGTTGGACACTTAACTGACTGAGCCACCCAGGCGCCCCTTTAAAAAAATTTTTTTTTAAGTTTCTTTATTTATTTTGAGAGAGAGAGAGAGAGAGAGAATGAGCTGGGGAGGGGCAGAGAGAGAGGGGGGCAAGAGATCAAAGCAGGCTCTGTGGTGACAGCAGAGAGCCCAACGTGGGGCTTGAACTCACTAACTGTAAGATCATGACCTGAGCCGAAGTCTGATGCTTAACTGACTGAGCGACACAGGCACCCTTCTTTTTAAAATTTTATTAGAGTAACTCATATACAGGGGCACCTGAGTCACTCAGTTGGTTAAGCATCTGACTCTTGATTTTGGCTAAGGTTATGATCTCACAGTGTTTGGGTTCCAGCCTTGTGTAGGGCTCTGTGCTGACAGAGCAGAGCCTGCTTGGGATTTTCTCTCTCCTCTCTTTGCCCCTCCTCCACTTGCTCGAGTACACGGTCTCTCTCTTTCTCAAAAATAAATAAAATAAATATTAAAACAAAGTAATTCATATACAGAATTAAACTTTCAGCCAGCACTAAAAGAAAATTAAAACCACTGTTCCTTATCTCACCCCCCTTTTCCCTGGAGTTTTACTCCTTGGAGAAAATAATTTTTAACTCTTAGCTATTTCTTCTGGTGTTTATCTACATATTTCTAAATAATATACTTGTATTCTTTGTCACTTTTAGACATTATTTTCTGTCTTCCCATTATTGTTTTGATGGTTGGGGATGCTCTCATATGTCACCTCTGTCCCTTTTCCCCATCCTCCCAGTATGATTACAACACAAATTTTTTGATAAATCAGCAGGCAGGATTTATATGTTTATATATTTATACGTTTACAGTGTAAATCTAAATATTGTTTGCTGTTGGGACACCTGGCTGATGGAACTCATGACTCTTGATCTCAGGGTTGTGAGTTCAAGCCCCATGTTGGGTGCAGAGATTACTTAAAAATAAAATCTTAAAAAAAAATATTATTCCCTGCTGAGCCATGTAGTATAGTATGCTTGTGTTTCCTTCCTCTTGCTACTTTTCACCCATCGATAGGGTAATTATTTTAATTTTTCATCCGCTTTGTTTTCTATGTATCTATCTTTATTTTTTCCAAATGCTACAATAGATCTGCCAAACACCTATCGATGATTTTTCCAAACCCTTAAACACATAGTTTCTTAATTTTCCCTTGGGACTTTCCTAGTTCAGTCCCTTAGTTTCCTAGTTTAGCTCTATGCTTCCCTACTTAGTCTTGGATTGGTCATGCCCTAGGCCAGGTTATGCTATTGTCCTATTGTTCTTTTGCCTAAATTGAATCCTATTTCTTGCATTTCTTCTTAGCATTTTGCTTACACATCTATCTGCATATTTATCTATCTATTGAAGTACAGTTGGTCCTAGAACAATATGGGAGTTAATGGCATTGATCCTTAGTGCCATGTAACTTTTGAGTCCCCAAAAATGTAATTACTGATAGCCTACAGTTGACTGGAAGTGTTACCAATTGCATAACAATCAATTAATACATATTTCATATGTTACATGTATTATATATCATATTCTTATAATAAAGTAAACTAGAGACAAGAAAATATTAAGAAAATCATAAGGAAGATCAAATACATTTATAATATACTGTATTTATGAAAAAAATACACATAGAAGTGGACCTGCACAGTTTAAACTTGTGTTGATCAAGGGTCAACTGTACATCTTCCAGTAGTTTTAAAAAAAAAAAAAATCCCTCAGTAACGTTGGGTCAGGCTACATATATTCTGGGAAGAGATCAGGGAAGGTGAGATGGAGAATCTCACAGTAAAGTGTGCAAATATTTTTATTCCCTCACATTTAGTCTATGCTGCTCATTCATATGCTTAGGTCTAGAACTTCTTAGGTCAGTTTTTTTTTTTTTTCCTGGAAAAATAAACCTTGGGTTTCTGGTCAGGGTGATTAAGACATCTAATCTCTTTTGGTTTTCCTTTGACCTCTCTGACCACTCCACCTCAGTCTCTCTTACTGACTCCTTATTTTATGCATACAATCTAAATCTCATTGTTTTCCTTATCTCTACCAGTTTCCTATACTACATGATCATTCTGTTATTTTATGCACTCCCATGGCTTCAGTTAATCACCCATATGTTTATGGCTACCAATCCTCTATCTTCAAATGCTTATCCAACTTTGTATTATGTATCCAAGTTAATTTGTTTAAAAGCAATTCTAGCGATACCTGAATGGCTCATTCAGTTAAATGTCCAACTTCAACTCAGGTCACGATTTTGCAGTTCATGAGTTCGAGCCCCACATTGGGCTTGCTGCTGTCAGTGCAGAGCCTGCTTTGGATCCTCTGTCCCCCTCTTTTTCTGCTCCTCCCCTGCTTGAGCTCTCTCTCTCTCAAAAATAACTAAACCTTAAAAAAAATAAAAGCAATTCTCAACACCACCTCCATCCCTCTTCCAAGTCTTTTCCTCCTTACTGTTCTGCGTTTCAGCTGGGGTATCCTGATCCACCCATTCACCCAAGCAAGATACAGGTAGCCATTCTAGCCTTCTTCTCCCTCATTCATCAAGTAGACTCATTCAGCAAGTTTCTCACAGTCTAATCCCCTATCAATTCTATCAGCTGGATCCACAACTCTGTTTCCCCTGCTACTGCCTAAGTTGAGGTTTTAATTACTTCTCATCTGGATTACTCCAAATGTGGCCCTAACTGGTCCCATAATCTCTAGCCTCAAAACTCTCAGATTCAGTTTTCATTTTGTTTTCCAAAGTTCAAGTTGATTGTATCACTCCTCTGTTTGAAAACCCTCCAAAGGTTCCTCATTACCTACAGAACACAATGCCAACAACTCCATATGGCCCTTGAGGCTCTCTGTGACCTGGCCCTACCCCTCCCTCCCCTTCTTTTTCCCTTGCCTGGACTCCTGTTCCTCAGCTGGACAAAACAGCTTGCATACCAGGCCAGGCCACCTCTCCTTGACTTGTTCAACTTGTCCCTTCTCCTTACTTTTCCTTCTGGTGGTTGTGATGGTCTCTGTTCAAAATTTCTTTTAAAAACGTTGCCTCTAATAGAAAGACAAGCCTTTATTTCAGAATCTAACCTGGGGTTTAAAGCCTATCCATTTCATAAAAAAAAAAAAAAAACAAAAAAAAAAACTTGGCACTTTACTGTAGAGAGAGAAAACCAGAAGTTGAAGGATGGCTGGAAGTTGCGGAAGAAAGAGATGTTCTCGCTTCCTGCCTTTGTCTGCAACACAAACCTATGAGAATGTGGAGAGTCCTGAAAAATCATGCGTGACATGGAAATAAAGAGATGGTGAAATTAGAGGAAATTCAGGTATTCAGGTATTTAGAATTTCTAAATTCTAATATCCATTCTGGATAGCGTGAGTTATGTCAATTTCCCTTCGAAGGCACGATAGGCTCATAATGGGTGCAGAACAGCCAGGGATCCCGGGCTGGGGAGTTGTCATCTCTGAAGCCACCACATATGTGGAGAACTTGGGGGTGAGGCACTGAGAGCTTTCTGACATAGACATATACTTGAATGAATTACAAATTGCTCTTTCCTCACCTTCTCAAACTCCCCCAGAGGAACATGAAAGACACTTCTGGGAAGAGAAATTTTCAGGTGATTTGTCATGCTCTTCTGGTTCATGAAGGACCTTCTAAAATAGGTCAGGAGAGGCTCTTGTTTTAAAGCACCAAACAACACTACCAATAAGCAAGATTTAGATTTAGGATAGATATTAAGGTGAACACCCAGAGAAAGTGGATTGCTGAACAATGGACTAAACACCTGAGATAGACCTGAAAACCTGGAGACCAAGTAAGGTTGTGTGACCTTTGGCAAATTGCCTCACTGTAGCTTATGGTTTAGCATTTAGCTATAACCTTTTATGATTCTGGCATTCCTCCTTATAGTCAAACAATAGGCTTCACTATTTAGCAAGCAACTTAAAACATTCTACCATAACACTTTCCCTAAGAACTAATAAATAATTGCTTATCTGGCAAATGTAGTTTTGGCTTCTCTACTTGTGCTAATGTTATATATGTATGATGGACAAAATTGCAAAATCAAGTTCTGATAATAGACTAGTGGAACCAGACTTTAGTGGTCAAGAAGATAATTATCTCAATTATTAAAGATGGAAGCAAAATCAAAACCAAGAATAAAACAAAACAAAACAAAAACCCAAGGCTTAGCAATGTTCAACCATCTTATTAATGATGTTGCCAGGTTTTCTGTACATTATTCACTATTTCATATGAGAAACAACTTCAGGTTGAAAAGTGTGTTTTCATATATAGACTAAAACACCCACACTCACTGGGCCAAAATAATATTGCCAAAGGATTTTGAGATACTGAGATAGCTATATAGAAGCTCTGTGTCAAGTTTCCCTAACAGTACTTTGATGAATATTGTTGTCCATATCTAAAAAGCACAGGCCATTCCCAACTTTCCCATATGTTTTTGTCCATGCTATTCTGTGACCAGTCATAGACTGAGATCAACCTAGACATTTAGTATCCGCCTCCAAAAAGGTAGAACATAAGTAATCTTGGCTCAAATTCTTACCTATTTTCCACCATTGAGTTTTGACTTATAGCTAATTTTTTTGGTGAGATAATTAGTTCCAATTTGCTTGTATCTAGAAACAGTTAACTATGTGAAAGATAAGGATTAACTTGGCTAAAAAAGAAGTTATCAGCCATAACTGAATTTGGTAACTCCTGCAACCTGGAGAGGTAAGGGGATGGTTTGGGCTGATGATGGAGGGGGAAATGTTTTGGAAGGAAGCAAATAAACTATTACATGGTTGAGAAACCTCAAGGGAGTGTATTTCATCTGGTTCAAAAGTTTCCTGAAGCAAATGACAGAAATGATTAGCGGAAGTATTTTTAATTAGCTGAGCTGAATCCAAAAGAAAAGAAGGAATACAAGTCCAAGTCAACAGAGGAAGTTTATTGGACTTCCTATTTAAAACAGATGTTTTATCAGAACTCTGATTAATTTCTGAATGTGATAATAACAGAAATGAATACTGAAATAGTTTATTAAAATGAGAACCTGAAAAGTAAACACTCCTAATTCTTTCTAAAAGGTCTAGGACATTTTTTTAGGTGAATAAATCACTCTGCAGACAGTGTGTTAAAGCTGGGGTTTGGTAGCTAGTGGAGAGGAAGAACAGCACAGCCCTAAGCCTGTACATTGCCTGTTAGGCAGGGCCCACGGGGAGTAGGGAGCCATGAAACAAGGGAAACAGGTCATAAGCCAGCCAAACCGAGCAAAATCCAAGAGGAAGTGTTTTCTGTAGTAATTTGGTGGCAGTTTCCTGTGGATGAAGCAGCCCTCCTTTGCAGAGGGTAAGTCCTGCTATAAATTGAACTCCTACTATCTTAGTCTTTGGTATGTGAACTTAGAGGCTATCTATTAAAGTGATCTTGTCTTATTTACTAGAATAGACTTTTAAAATTCAGAGCTCACATGTCCCCTTGCAGAGAGTTTGGCAGAGTATAAATATATGTCCTGCTTGGGAGGAAGACGTTGACTTCCCAGGGAGTACATCTTCCTACTCCACAGCCAAGGAGCTCTCCTGGGAAGACTCAAACTCACAATTTTTTTGCCATGTTGCCACACTCTAGCACTCAAGAGAGTCTTGCCCAAACCTTTCCCCAAATCCCATCTTGCATATACAACTTTGGATCTCAAGTCATTTGGCTGGCCAGTAGTTTGGGATTACCACCCAAGGAGGATGAATCATAAGATCAAGTGTAATTAGGAATTGATAATATGTTAAACTTCCTTTCCATGGACATTATCTAATAGCTGGTGTGTTCATGTTATGAATTCATGTTACTGTGAACAATCTTTTCACAATAATATCATAGTTACAAATAATATATTAATGTGTTACCTGAAGTTGTTTAAGGAGAATACACCAAGATAACACTTGAAAGAAACATACAGAGGAAGGTGTCTGTAAGAGGTTTTGGTAAACTGTTAATGTCAAAAATACGTAAAAATCCAATGTCCTCATGTGTGTATGCTGATTAAGATTTAGAGTTTTTTCCTTCTTCCAATTAGGAAAAAAGGAAATGATGTTATTAACTGTTGGCACATCAGAAGATCCTAAATTTAAGTACTTTGCTATTTTGAGTTTGCAGTAGAGGTAGAAACTAACTATGGCCTTTGGTCTCAACCTATTATATGCTCTACAAATTACTAACGTCAGAAAAATGGTATCTGTAAAAAGAGAAAAGTTATTATAGAATTATTCCTGATTTTATTCAGGTTACTTCAGAAACCCCAAATGATCTATATTTGGGTCTTATTTTGAGATGAAATGAAGACAAAGCAGGAAATGGAATAAGATTTGCTCACGGAATTTGTAACTTCAGTAAAATTTACACCATCATTTTATTGTACTGAACCATAAAAAAATGCCAGGGAAAGACTTGGAAACTCTGTACTTTTTCAAAAAAACATAAATAATGGTATAATCCCTAAAGCATTTGGGGGGGGGGGGCTGACAACCAAGGATTCTGTATGCACCAGATAGTTTTTCTGTGTAATGAGTCACCCCAAATCTACTGGCTTAAAGTGACATTTCTTTTTAAAGTTTATTTATTTATTTTGAGAGAGAGAGAGAGTATGTGGGAGGGGGAGAGAGAGAGAGAGAGAGGGAGAGAAGTAACATTTTTTTCTCTCACAATTTCTGTATTGGCAGGGTGGTTATTTTCTGAGTCAGTTTACAGATTTGGGGAAAACATAGATAATAAGCAGATGTAGATTTAATAAATATGTTTAGTAAATTTCAATTAATAGAGCTTCTATTATATAGATCTTTTCTCACTAGCTCTAGAAACAAGATGAACTATGTCTCCATGTGCATAAAACAAAATAACTTGCGCTTGATTGTATTCCTTTAAATAAAGCTTATGTATATAAAAATGAAATATCCTCTTTTATTATTAAAGTAGAATAAAGTAAACTGTTATTTAACATTGTCAAATATTTCTAAGATAGTCATTTTATAATGCAGTCTGATTAGTAGCATTAGTATATATATCATGCGGGATTGCTGGTTTGCTAATTTAAATGTAATAATAAAATGTAATGATCCAACCAAGACATTATTTCTTCTATATATGGACCCTTTTGCCATATGTATTTTCACCAATTACTGGAAATTCTGAATTCTGAAAATTCTAAGTCTGAAAAGCTATTATTATGATGAGGATCACAAAATATTAAGATTAAGGCAGCTCTAGGAATTTTGAGGTTTGCACACTCAAGGTGAGAGAATTTTTTGTAGCAACACAAAATATTTGCACTGCAAGGAACTGTACAGAAGATCTCAATATCCTCATTTTGTGGTGAGGAAACAAAGACATGCCCATTCCAAATCACATCTAGAATAAGAACAACTTTGTATTTCACTCTTTTAAATTTAAGTTCTCTATACTTTCCTAAGGGAGGAAAATGGGCCAGATACTTTAATTCTGCTAGGGAGTCTTGAGATCTATGTCTTTTCACTCTTTGAAAACTACTATGGAAATTTTAAAAAAGAAAAAGTGTTGAGTGGGAAACAGAATTTGAATCTTAGACCCTGATTTTTCACTGCATAAAATTTTAATTAGTGTTCTTAGTTTTTGCCTAAAGATTTCAATATATTTTTAGGCATTGAAAAAATTTAAAGCTAGAGCAATTTTCCAATGAGAAAAATGAGATGATTTTTAAGGGTGTCTTGTATTGTGAAAAATCATATGTAGGTCTTAAAAGCATTTCAAAACCTTCATAGCTAAATATTATTAGGTATATAAGACTTTTATGGATTTCATTTTACTTTGCTTTTCTACCTATTTTATCCCAAATTCAAACCGAAAGGTGGAGGGAAGGAATGGGAATATCTCCACCTAGTGGTCAGCATGAAGTCAAGTTAATAAAACCAAATTAAAGAAACTTTTTGACAAAGTACCAACCACTGTACGTAATTAACACAAACCTATAGGTCTATGAAATAATGCGCTTTAATTAATGTTTACTTAGATGTTAACTATTTAAGTAAAAATAAAATGTAAATATTAATTATTTGATATTAAAGTGAAAATAATAGGGAAAATGTCCTTATCATTGACTAACCCTGACATGACATTAGTTTCTACACTTACCACACTGCCATATGTTGACAGGGAGGTATTACATATTTCAGGTGAAGCAACCATTTGAAGCTCCGTTGTTTCTATGCTCTGTTCTTTATAAGCTCAGCAATGGCGGGACTTGCTCTCATTTTGATCACTTATATAGTTCCAAGCTTAGCACAGTGATGGGCACATAGTAGTGCCTCAATAAGTAGTCCTTAAATGAGAGAATAAAAAAATGAAACATTTTCATGAAGGCATATAGGTTACAATAAAAGCAAAATCAAATAAGTACAAATATCACACACCCATAACATGGCTGGTACTATCTCAATCTACTTTTTTTTTTACTCTTATAAGAATGAATTTATATTTAAAAGCATATACATAACTTTGAAAAAGAAGCAGTCCAAGACAAATGTGAGTTATCTGTGTTTATTGACTTCTTAGGAGTAGATAATGAATATTTCCTTATTAAAACTCAAATCCACACACATAAAAAACAAAAATATGTGAATATTGCTCAGATTAGAAAGAGTAAGGAGATGCCTGGGTGGCTCAGTTGGTGGAGCGTTCAACTTTAGTTCAGGTCATGATCTCGCAGTTTGTGAGTTCAAGTCCCGTGTAGGGCTCTGTCCTTACAGATCAGTGCTTGGAGCCTGCTTCGGATCCTGTGTCTTCTTCTCTCTCTCTGCCCCTCCTCCACTCACCCTCTGTCTCTCTTTCTCTCAAAAATAAATAAACATTACAAAAGAAGAAAAAGTATGGTTGGAAGAATATAGTTATTTCTGGAAAATAGTCTAGCTTCCCAGCATGGGGCTTAAATGTAGTAATTAATATCTTTGTGTTCAGGTCTTTCCTGGGGTAAAATCAACCTTATATTATTAGAATATTTGACATAGTTTCTAAAAGGCTTTAAGAATTTTGGAGGTAAAGCACATATATCAATATAAAGAAATTACCCAAGACTAGTAAAGAACTGCAGGAGAAGCTATTGGGCTCATGTATCTGTTTTTGTTTGTTTTGTTGTTGAACATCTATAGTCTTTTAGTGAGATGATATAGTACTGATCCTCACATACTACTGATTTTTCAGTTTAATTGAAAATACTGTATTTTTCTTCTCTTTATAGAAAGCATCGTCATTCACCAGTTACGTATGAACTCCAGATGAAATGGTAAACCAAGCACATACTGGGTGTGTGTACTTCCTCTGAATCCTTGTTGAATGAATAGTATTTCTACAGCCCTCCATCATCACTAAGGTCCTCCGTGCTACTGATCACCACTGGAAATATTTTTCTACTTCCAGTGATTTTTTTTGAGGATATAATATAAAAGCTGAAAATGGCATTGCTGATAATATGAAAATACGTAGCAAGAGCAATTCACTCTTTGTGTCAAAATAAATTTCTCTTCCTTTTGCAAAGCTTTCAGGTCCATGGGCACATGCTATGTAATTTATTTTTATAATACACTTTGTAATGTGAGTTTTTTCCTAAAGTGTTTCCTTTTTCGTTGTCTATGGCACATATATCTGTAGAATACACACACTGTCAGTTATCCAAAGTATTGGTACTGGTGCATTCAAAATGGGAACCTATAATTATTTTCCTTTATCAATTTGTTGTTTCTGAAGGAAAAGAAAGTACAACACTCTATATATTTCCTGGGTTAAATTCAAAACATAAAATAGAAGCAGG
Organism: Cryptoprocta ferox; assembly: GCA_028646485.1. Classification (NCBI taxonomy): domain Eukaryota; kingdom Metazoa; phylum Chordata; class Mammalia; order Carnivora; family Eupleridae; genus Cryptoprocta; species Cryptoprocta ferox. The sequence continues at coordinate 79,504,806 of CM053577.1, forward strand.
AGATTCTAAAAGAAGTTTTATTATTGCTGTACAATGCTGTGTCTGATCATGGCTCAACAGCAATAAATAATGCTGATTTAAGCATTTAATTTTAAATACTTAGAGCCAGTTTTAAAAGTTGCCCTTTCTAGTATTCTGTGCCAAAATCTCTAGATGAATTGAATTTCATATGGAACAAATTAATAAAAGGAGATATATGAGTTTAACCAGTAATGGTTATTGGAACTGCTTCTACTGACAGTTCAGTTATATTTCTGTTTTCATTATTTGCTTATATATACAGGACTTATATTAAGGCCTGTGATATCAATATATTTCTCACAGTCTGCCCAAATGAAAGCCCAAAAAATAAAAAACTGATGTAGGTAATATCTGTATCTTTTAAAAAATGGTAAGAGAAATCCCATGATAACATTTTTTTCTTGATAGGATTTTGATATATTTTCATAACTGCATATATGTTGCAGAATATATTCTTTGAAGATAAAAGCACAACATGCATTACTCAAATCTCAGTGTCGAGCTGCTGTTGAATTTAGGTTGATGGGAAAATGTGCATCTAATCTACTTGAAACCCTAATAACACAGGTTTTTAAAGAAGACTTTGCTAATGTGGATATGTTTTTAATAAGGTCTTTAAAAAGATAACTTTAAAGATAAATGAAGAGTTGACATACCAGTTTCTGAATGCAGAAATCATATATCATGTAATTCTACTGAGATTAAAGAAAGAAGGCTTCCCAGTGTCACACGCATAACTAAAAACCATGCAAACAACGCTGTTGGCTCCTTTCTCTGGTTGAGAGGTATATCCAGGTTATAAGCCCATAGAGGCAAGTCCACACTGAGTCCCTGGAATAGAAAAATTAATTTGATTTCCTCCCCCTACGTACCTTTGGAAGGTTTTAAGGTACACTTTGTGGAATTAGCAATCATATTTGGTAGATATTATAAATTAAATTATATTTTATGTAAAATTAGTTTGATTTTTATAAGTAAAAGAAATGCTATGGTAGGCTTTGTCCTCGTTTGAATGATGGTGAAAGTATCACACATCCTTCAGAGCTTTTGATTAATGATTAAGAAAACTAGAGTGTGTATGTGTGAAGATTTGAAAAACTGTTGCTGAGAGTTTTGTTTTCTGAAAATGTTTGTGAACTGTAACTGCGTTTTCAATTAGAAAAGGGTTTTATCTTGTATTGTTACCTTTTTTGACACACAGTTAAGTTCCCTATTTGCCAAGGGTTATACTTCTGATGGCAAAATATTCTGATATGCCACAAATTAGCATTTGATGCAAATAACTTTTTCTCAACTTGTGGGAATACTATTAAGCTAACAGTGAAAAGGCTAGAGGATGAGACTTTACTTCTGAACTTTAAAATATTACAAGTAATTTACTTGGATCTGAAGTTTTAATTTCTCTTGTCTTTATAATAAAATTTGGTACTTGCAATAAAGAATAAGGATGGTGGTGCAGAGTCACTTAGGTGGATGCTGAAACTGTTTCTGATCATGCTGTGATTAAGTCCTCTGTGCAAACCTAAATGGAATCTGAGTGACAGATGAGTACAACTAATAGAAATTAATAAAAATTGTTCTGAAATAAAAGAATATTAAAAATTAACAGAAAAGTGAAAACACCAACTAGTTGTATCCTTACCTAATGAACAAATACGATCATGAATAGTGTTATCCCCAATATCCACAACCAATTGAAAAAATTGCCTCCACGTGCAATCCTGGAACCATCCTAGACTCACATAATTTCTATATCTTTTATTATAAGTAAATCTCCAATCAGCAATATGAAAGATAATCAGTTTTGAATGGAATAATTGTATTTTCTGAAATGATTCCAGTTTAAAGTACAACAATTGAACTAACCCATTATTTTTACCCTTTTCTTTTTGGCAAAAGTATTTTTTGAGGTATCTTCTGTGTAGATTTTTTGAGGTATTTTCTGCAGACAGTGGATAAACTTTCCAGATGATAGATGCCTGGAATGTTCACAAAATGTGAAGAAATAATTGTCATTTGGGACAACCATAAAAAAAAAATCATGATGTGGAATACCTAGCTTAAGCATTAAAAAAGACATTAGCACTATTGAAGTAATTCACAGGTTCTAAAAACCAGTGGTAGAGCAAGAGTAAATGTTGGGTCAGACAATATGACAGACAATATTTTGACGATATCAGACAATATTTTGTCCTTTCTCTTTCTGCTGTGGTTGAATTTTCCTGGAAGTGAATAAAAAAATGGCAAAAGTTGGATGTGTTCATGAATCTGATGAGGAACAATTCTAAAAATAACAATAATGCAAAATGAAAGTTTAAAAAAAAACCCACAACTGGTACCTGAGGCATACAAACCCCTTTGGACCTCAGTGCCAAACTCCTGCTAAAAATACTAATTAGAAGGCAAAGAGGGAAAACAATAAAAATTATTGTAATAAACTCAAAAAATTAGGAAAGTTTCCTAGAATTAACTTTGCTTAGTGACCACTAATATTATATTGTCTTAAATTTTCAATATTTACTCCATAACTATATGATAACAACTGTGTTACATAAGGAAAATGCTGTAGATTAATAAGTTTGAATAGAAATGTTTATAGGTGTCATCACATAATACATTTATTTTTTGGTGTTGTTTTTTCATTATATCATTTAGGCAATTTTGCCTTTCCATTCACAGATTTTGTTATTTTTTACCAGTGCAGACTGTATTTATTTAGATTTTGTTTAAAAAAATAATCAGATGTCAGCCTCTCCATTATAAGAGGCTTACATTGTGATCAGATACGCTTAGAAGTCATGCAGTTTAATGGATTTACAAAAGCAAAAAGTGCATTGAAAATTTTTGGTGTTACATTATATTTTCACAGAATTCTCAGTTTTGTCTCCTTTAAGTTTTATTAAGGACATGAGAAGTTTATTATTTTTCACTACAGTCAAGTGAATTTATGGGTATCTACTTGTCTTTTATATGAATGTAATACCTAGCTTTCAGTTCTTCACAGGTTATTGAAATTATTTAGCCAATTAAGACATTCTCTTTGTGTTATTTCCAAAGTCAAACATGTTTATCCAAATCTCACTAGAGAGTGAGGAAAATAACAATTGTGATATAAAAACATTGTGCAATATTCTTTTTTTGAGTTGGAACATAATATTCATAAAATTAAAATCATTTAAAATGAGTATTCAACCTTCACCTTCTTTTATTTAAAATTGTTTGCTTTAAGATAGTTTTCACTTCTGCATTTCATGTTTTCTTAAAAATATGATGTTTTTCACTGTGAATAAGCAGAAGTGGTACAGCAGATCTGCCAAAATGAGAAACTTTTTGTCTGAGTTACATCATAGTCCGATTCTTTAATAAGATGAAAACTGCAAGACACCAAGAGATGGAACTCGTTATAGGGTTTCCCTCAGCCCATTTATCTTCACCAAATGCAATGCCAGTCAATATTCAGATATTACTCTACTGCTTTCTGCTGTCATTCTGAAGGTAGATTGCTCAGTAGAGCAAAGGCTCCTGAGATTTTGCCAGCAATCCACAGCCCATCTTCTAGAGAGACAGTGGGTAATGCTTGCAGCAAGGTGGGACAGGGGGACAGTAGGGCTATTCTCTGGCCCCTTTTATTTATGAGTTTGTGCCAGAAATGGTGGTCCATAGCCAATCTCTACTTATCTTTGCCTTATTTGGGACAAAGGAATGGCTTTCTCCTGTTTATTGTTTAACAATGTACATATCAAAAAAGCAGGCAAGGATGATGTCTAAACAAAGATGCTTTCTACAGGGACGTTGCAGATGTTAGGGGTCTCACCCACAAGGCAGCTCTGTGGCCCCTTTTTGGAGGAGTGGAGCCCTTTGGTGCACATGGTTTAAGAGCACTGGCCAAAAGTCATCATTTGTTTATTTTGTGATTTCCCAGGAGAAGGAAGGTCTCAAGCTTTCTACCATATTTGCTTAAATGAATTTGTTCCCCTTGAGCCCTGGGCTAGAGTCACTTTTTTGTTTTTAACTGTTTATTTTTGAGAGAAAGCAAGCACGAGTGGGGGAGGGGCAGAAGGCGGGAGACATAGGATCCAAATTGGGCTAGCAGGGAGCACAACGTGGGGCTTGAACTCATGAACCATGAGTGAGATAGTGACCTGAGCCAAGGTCATACACTCAACTGACTGAGCCACCCAAGTGCCCCTGAAGTCACTTTTAAAGAGTGCCAGATGTAAAAGACCTGTACGATGAAAACTATAGAACACTTATGAAGGAAATTGAAGAAGACACAAAGAAATGGAAAAGCATTCCATGCTCATGGATCGGAAGAATAAACATCGTTAAAATGTCATTATTACCCAAAGCAATCTACAATTTAATCCAATTAAAATTGCACCAGCATTCTTCTCAAAGCTGGAACAAACTATCCTCAAATTCGTATGGAACCACAAAAAACTCCAAATAGCCAAAGTAATACTGAAGAAGAAAACCAAAACAGGAGGCATCACAATCCCAGACTTTAGACTCTACTACAAAGCTGTCATCACCAAGACAGTATGGTACTGGCACAAAAACAGACACATAGACCAGTGGAATAGATTAGAGAGCCCAGAACTGGACCCACAAATGTACGGCCAATTAATCTTTGACAAAGGAGGAAAGAGTATCCAATGGCAAAAAGATAGCCTCTTTAATA
>CM053577.1:79510007-79734555 GCA_028646485.1 Cryptoprocta ferox
AAATCTGGCCATTCTTAGCAAAGTGGATGGACCTCGAGGGTGTCATGCTAAGCGAAATAAGTCAGGCAGAGAGGGACAGATACCACATGTTTTCACTCATAGGTCTAACAGGAGAAACCTAACAGAGGACCATGGGGAGGGGAAGGAGGAAAAAGAGTTAGGGAGAGGGAGAGAGACAAAGCACAAGAGACTCTTGAATACTGAAAACAAACCGAGGGAAGGGGGGAGGGGGGAGGGGGAAGGGGAAGAGGGGTTATGGTAATGGTGGAGGACACTTGTGGGGAAGAGCACTGGGTGTTATATGGAAACCAACCTGACAATAAACTATAAAGTTAATAAAAAAATAAATAAAATAAATAAAGAGCGCCAGGCTATTCTCCTATACAGAGAAAATGGAACAAGTTCCCTGGGCTCCATGCATGTTTACAATAGGGCACATGGCATCATACTGTTTGTTTGTTTGGTTTTTTTTTTGCATGTCATTCAAATTTACTTTTGAAATTTATATTTAACAATATCCCAAGGAACCTCTAAAAGATATCAAGCTTTGAGACCTACCTTCAACCAGGGCAACCCTCATTGTGCAGTTCCAGGCACATAGCAATCTGATCCACAGATAACAATTGGGTCCCAGTTTCCTGGAGATCCCAGATAACTTTTTTTTTTTTTTTTTAAGATAGTCAGTCCTCCTTTAGTTTCCCCTGGCATTATCTTCAGCATTTCTTTCAGAGATAAGCATCTCTAAGGAGAAAATATTTTTTTCCCTTTCTCTTCAGTGGTCCATTTTCCCATTCTTATATTGCCTTATATTGATTGGCATTGGTGTACAAAGTTCTCTCTCCAGTTGTACTAAAAGCTTCTTAAAGACAGGACTTGCATATTCCTCATAGTGAATCTAAGATACTGGATAAATGTTTGCAAAGGGCAATATAATTCCTTTTAGGGAGAGGCCTTTTCCCACTCTTCTTACAGCTGCCCTATCTCCTTTTCCCCAACCTTACAGACCTTTTCCATGACCATCATCACATTCTCATTTTTGGTTTCTGGCTCCTAGGGCACATTTCTTTCTCCTCTTTGACAGCAAGACATATGTTTGGTCAAAGTGACAGGGTGTTTTGTAGGCACCCAATTACTGAGTCCTCCTCAAAGTGTTGCTCATCTAGGTGTAGTACCGTAGCCACGATAGTCTGTGCCAGATCTTCCTCACCAAATTATTCTGGCTGCTGATCCTTCCCTTGTAGAAACCTCTGTGCTCACTGAAGGTTTTAGATGCAGAGTTTAGATGCAGAGTATTAAACCAGAAAAGACTCTCCATCACTGATCTTATGGGAAGTTAGTCTCTCTGCAAAGACAAAGGGACCCCATCTTATCAGACTACCGTTATGGCCTATGACATTTTAACAGGAAAAGTGTGTTCAGTCATTTTCAATTCACAAAGAGGCCAAGCGTTGGTTCCCACATGGAGCATCGTTGCAAGTAGATAAGTGGGAGAAATGGACTATATAAATTAATAGAGTATTTCCCAAGAATGGAGGGTATCAGAGATCTTGGTTTCCAGGGAAGCAACCTAAGCCCTTGAGAAAAAGCACATGGTCAGCTAGGGTATGGAGTCCTGCAAATCATTAATAATGAGTGTAGTATAAAGTTCAACTTTCCCTATTTTTTTTTTTTAACTTTGGATCCTATTCTTTCCTGCATGGAGAGCCATAATGTCACTCAGACCTTAGTAACATTTATCACAGTTTAGCTTTTGACATCACAAAGAGGATGCGGTGTGGCATCTCCTATAACCCCTTGTGCACACATCTCATATGGCACTGACCTCATTATATTTCAATTGTTTGTTGGCAAGATGTCTCTCCCACTAAAATATGAGTTGAGAATAGGTCAGGTTAGTTCAACAAGATTTATTGAATACCTTTAAGACCTTGGCATTTTTCCAGGTGTTGTAAATACAGAGGCAAATAAAAACAGTCTCTGACCTTGAGAAGCTTATTATCTAATAGGAAAGATAGAAAAAAAAAGTATTTTTCAGTACTATGGTTAAGTGCAAGAATGGAGGTATGTATAAGTTGCCTTGAACTCAGAGGCAAACTCTCTTTGTCCTCAGGGACAAAGAAAGACTTCTCAAATTGGCTACTGTCTTGCATTTTGAAGGATGAGTAGGAATTAGCTAGCAAGGCCGTTTCAGCAGAAGTGGGGTCTGAAGTGGGGGACCAATAGGTTGGACAGGTTAGGAACTGAAGACAGTGAGTACAGATTCTTCTTCTCAGAAGATTCAGTGAAAATAAAAATGTTGTGGAACAGTCTGTTGAACCCCTACCTTGTCTCTCACCGTGCACTGGTCAGAGGGACGTCCTAGGAGGTCTTGGTTATTTGTTGTAATACGTATTTAGTTCCATTGACAAAAAAATTGTTTCACTTCTCAAGCTCAATAGAAGTTGACTTTTGCATTTAAGTTCATTTTGTGAAAGTCATCCTTCAAAAATATGTTAGAGCTATTTTATTTTATTTTTATTTTTATTTTGTTTGAGCTATTTAAAAAAAAATAATGAATAACTTCATAGGTCATTGTGACCCAAGTATTTCAAAAAACAAATAATAATGAAAGGCCTGTTACTTCCCCCCTTCCCTGACTCCCATAATTTAAAGCTTGGAAAAACAGAAAAATGTAGGTATGTCTAAAAATAGTCCAAACATGATTTATAAGAGGTTTTTATTTATTTTTGAGAGAGAGACAGAGACAGAGAGACAGAGTATGAGTGGGGGAGGGGCAGAGAGAGAGGGAGACACAGAATCCAAAGCAGGCTCCAGGCCGCCTGAGCCACCCAGGCGCCCCAAGAGGTTAAACATTTCCCCTGTATCTCTCTATTCTCATGGAGTAATAAGTCTCTTCCTTCCTTTGCCTGTCCTTTTTAAAAACTAATTTCACTATTATACATATAACATCTGTCATTTGGCCATCAACTGAGAGATGGTAATGTCATATTTGAAGGAAAGACCTTATCTATAATTGATGGCACCTATTGGAAAAATATATCCCATGGGATGTAATCAACTGAGAAAGTCTATAGAGTGGAAGTCATAAAGTCTGAAATCTTACTAGAATTATATTTTTGCATTTAAAGAAAATGTGGAATTATGAGAAATGAAACCTTATTTCCTTCCCCAAACAAAGTTCTTAGGCTGTCTACTCTTTCTTCTGAGACTAACCATTAAAATATCTTGTTTGACTCATGTTTCTGACTACTGACTAAGATTATTATTCATGAACTTGCAAAAGCTTTCATCACAACACCAATGACCTCAGGCTAATCAGATGATCTCTCAGTGTGAAAATAAAAGAATTTTCTTAAATGCCTGACTGAAAAAGTTTAATAAATACACAACATAAAAAGCAGAAAGAAGTCACCTTAAAAGCAGTAATTTTTCAAAGTCAGTTGGAATCAATTTCTGATGCAAAAAATATAACAAATTAAATTTATTATACAAATTCTATATCATTTTTTCCTAATAATCTTATCAGATAATTAACAATGAATATTCAGTTCCACCAAATTTCTCTAAAGTAAGCTGCCATGACTAACTGAATAGAACAATTTTTTCCTTCAAAAATAAACAAGCAAAAATACTACCCAGTCACTGAAAACAATTCAAACCATTTCCAGTCTCTAACAACTTTCTCTTAAATTGATGCTGGTAAAAACTTAGGTCTCTTTTTAACTTCCCTGAACATTGTTACACTACACATGTGAATGAAATGGCTTGAATATGGCTAGAAGCTAGAGAGCTAAAGCAGATCCAAATACTCAAAAGAGTCTAACAAGCAAATCTAGCACTTTGGCTAAACAGTAAAACGACCAGTTTGCTTCCTCTTCTTAATTCTTCAAGTTACTCAATGGCTATTCAATATTTTTTACCTTAATGTTTCCAGTTAACTAGTTCAGTAACTTGAACACAGCAACTGAGCTAAAAAATAAAAAAATATATATTATAAAACTACCCTGCCAAAGGCTATTTATATACATCTTTTCAGATCATGGGGTTTGATCTGCTTTATCATTTTGGATTTACTTTTATATTTGGGTTCATGCATTCATTGCATACTTATTGCATTAACCTGGCAGTTGGCATTAATCAGAATCATTTAGCCACATGAATTCTTTTACTAGGAATCAGCAAATGATCATTTGAACAAAACAAATGTTATGTAAATGTATCATCAATGCCCACACATATATACACACACAGTCATGCCTACAACTACAGTAAAAAAATGCATATACTGGTAAGGTAATCCATTTTGAGAATAACCACTCTCTTTTGTTACCCTAGAAATGCTGAAGAACATTTTCTTTTAAGAATTTCTACTTTATCAGATTAAAAACAAAAATAAAAACAAAACCCCAAAAACTTACCTGATAACGACTATCATAAAACAATGTGTAACCAAGGAAATTATAAAATTCTGAGTCCCCTGAGATAATAATGTGGATGTAAAAAAAAAAAAATTAGCTTGGTAAAGCAGCATATTGTGATGGGACAGTACAGAGAGGAAAAGGAACTGTAAGGGCAGAAACCTCTTTGACCCTGGCCAGAGCAAGTTCTTACTAGACATGGAAACACAAGCAAAAATGAACTATTGGGACTTGATCAAGATAAAAGGCTTCTGCACAGTGAAGGAAACAATCAGCAAAACTTAAAGGCAGACTGCGGAATGGGAGAAGATATTTGCAAATGACATATCTGATAAAAAGTTAGTATCCAAAATCTCTAAAGAACTTATCAAACTCCACTCCCAAAAAACAAACAACCCAGTTAAGAAATGGACAGAAGACACGGATAGACACTTTTCAAAGAGGACATCCAGATGGCTAACAGACACATGAAAAGATGCTCAACATTACTCATCATCAGGGAAATACAAATCAAAACCACAATGAGATACCACCTCACACCTATCAGAATGGCTAAAATTAACAGCATAAGAAACAACAGGTTGTGGCAGGGTCCCCTCCCTCAGGAAAGAAAAAAAAGAACATCTCAAGGCAACCTTGTTATTCACGTATGTGACAATATCTCTCATGACCTTGTAACATGAGACCACTTAATCAGACTGCATGTTTGTGTGTTATCATATATGGGAGACAAAGAAGTAAAAAATATATAGAAAATCATGCCACGTGGTGTTTGGGGCTCAGTTCCTTGGGTATGTACACAACTGAGCGGTGCCAGCGGGGAATAAAGTTACTTCCTGGAAAGAAAAGCTTCGGTGTCACGACTCTCTGTGGGAGAATCCTACTACAAGGGGTTGGTGAGGATGTGGAGAAATGGGAACTCTCTTGCACTGTTGGTAGGAATGCAAACTGGTACAGCCATTCTGGAGAACAGTATGGAGGCTTCCTCCAGAAGCTAAAAATAAAACTACCCTAAACTCCATCAATTGCTCTATTAGGTATATTAGGTATTTACACAAAGGATACAAAAATGCAGATTCAAAGGGGGTACATGCACCCTAATGTTTATAGTAGCATTATCAACAATAGCTAAATGATGAAGAGAGCCTAAATGTCCACTGACTGATGAGTGGATAAAGATGATGTTGGTATATATATATATATATAGTGGAATATTACTCAGTCATCCAAAAAATGGAACCTTGCCATTTGCCATGATGTGGATGGAGCTGGAACGTATTATGTTGAGCGAAGTAAGTCAAATACCATATGATTTCACTCATATGTAGAATGTAACAAAACAAATGAACATACGGAAAGGGGAGGAAAAAATAAGAGGGAAACAAACCACAAGAGACTCTTGATGATAGAGGACAAACTATGGGTTGATGGGGAGAGGTGGGTGGGGAATGGGCTAGATGGGGGATGGGTGTTAAGAAGGGCACTTGTTGTGATGATCAGTGGGTGTTGTATGTAAGTCATGAATCACTGAATTCTACTCCTGAAACCAATATTGCACTGTGTGTTAATTAACTAGAATTTAAAGTTAAAAAGGAGGGAAGGAAGGAAGGGGGGAGGGAAGAGAGGTAAAGAACTGTAAGGTTATCATCAAGAGATTTTGAAAAAGGTAATTTCATCTATTTGGCCCTCATCTGAAAATGTTAGGAACCTAAGGAAGCTTTCAGTTTTACAACTCTGTTTCAGTCAAAATAGAATTTCTAATAAGAAAAAAAAAGAGACAAGGAGTTAATCTTTATTATGACAAACACAACTAAAGAAAAAACAGATAAACATATTGCCATTACTCAGATCACTAAAACAACAAAAATCTTAGGGCAAAATAACTGACCATTTATACAGAATGCTGAAATAGCAAATCTCTTAAGGAACTATGACAGTTAGTGGATGTGATAATATAGGCAGAAATGGGGAGGAAAAAAATTGCCTTATGCTTTACATTTTTACAGGACGTCCAATATTGTTATACACAGTTTTACTAACCAACAGAACTTGGCAAAATAGAAGTAATCCATGCCTTCTCCATTAACTGTGATAGATAAATGTTTTCCATTTGAGCCTTAGGTTGAAAGTAAACTTGCACTGATAAAAACAAACAAAAAAATAGACCCACCTATGTGAACAGTGCTAAGAATTTGACAGATACTAGATGTCATATAAGAGCAAAACCAAGCAAGCCAGTTATCTGCCAGATATTCAATTGGCTCTTCTTGAGACTTGCAGTCATTTTCAAAATGTATTTAATTTTAAATTATGAGGCCGAAACACTCTTTTCATTTCCCTTTTCTTGGCTTACCTTACAAAAGGCATAAACACAGGCAAAGCCCAACAGAAAGTAAAGTTTGGGTCATTAAGTAAAGTTTGGGTATTTGTTTTCAGATGCGGATTTACTTTCTGGTCTGGGTTTCAAAGCCTCCAATATAATGTGAATTGTATATAATTTAAAATTTTTTGGGGTGCCTCGGTGGCTCAGTCAGGTGAGCATCAGACTTGATTTTGGCTCAGGTGATGATCTCACCGTTCCTGAGACGGAGCTCCCCATGGGGCTCTGCGCTAACAGCCTGGAGCCTGCTTGGGATTCCCTTTCTCTCAGAATAAATAAATTCAAAAAATTACAAATATATGCTTATTGCAGGAATTTTGGAAAATACAAAAAAGTGCAAAAAAACAACGAAAAAGTATCCTCCATCCAGTCAATGGATATTACCATTTACTTTGTAGTTGGGTTTTATACTATTTAGGTATCATTTAGCTACTTTTTATATCTGGAGTATTTCCGTGGGTCATTAAGTACTTAGCAGTTTTAAGGTGTCTACATAGTATCTCATTTTTTAGTGTTGCCATAATGCATTGAGTTTTGATTATCATAGTAAAATAAAGAGCTACAGCTTCTTACAAGAGACTTAAATCATGTGCAAAGGAGAAACGCAGACAGAAAATAAGGTAAAAGTTAACATGAAGACCATTAATGAAGGAGAAAACAGCTTAGAGTCAAGATAATAGGGTTCACCTATTATAATAGCGTAGGATTCTTACAGTACAAAAGGGTCACTCACCATACATCGCACTGAATGTTTACATTTGTGCCTTGAGTGGAGGCTTATTTAAGAGAAAGTCGCGGTTTTATAATCTAAGCAAATACTGCCAATCCCACAAGGCTCAAACTCCGTTGGTGTGGTCTTTTAAAAGCTTCAATACCCCTCAGAGGGCTTCGAGGTAAGACAAAAACCTATTTGGCGCCAAAGCCACCAGAAAGACTTCTTTGTCAGCAGCTAGAGGGCCGAGGAGGGTGATTTGGGCCCAGTGGGTCGGACCTGCACCCTGACGGCCGTCGCCATAAAAACCACAGCAAGAGTTAGCTAAGTGAGTGTAGACGCTTCAGCGCGTGGAGCAAAGACAAGCGTATGGCGTAAGCGTCGAGACACCTTTGCTCCCAGGGCCGCGCAGGCGCAACGTAGCTCCACGCTCTGGGGGTTGAGGCCCTCACTTTGTCGTCACAGGTCAGATGATCAGGGCGCGTCCGCCTCTTCCCTTCCCCTACTACCCTCCTCCCTTTTCCCCTCCCCTTGTCCCTCAGTCTTCTCCCTCCTTCTTCTCTCCCTCCCTCTGGCGTCCCCAGCCGACTCCCGCTTCCGGTCGGCGGCCGTCTGCGGAAGGGTGTCCCGCCTCTTCCGCTTTTACAGCGGAGGTGGCGGCCGCAGCGGCGCCTGCGCGTCTTCTGTCAGGGTCAGCAGGCGGGTCCCCTGGGTGGTCCACCTGCGCGTCGCGGAGCCGCGCCGTGGGGGTCGATGGCGATGAACTATAACGCGAAGGATGAAGTGGATGGTGGGCCCCCGTGTGCTCCTGGGGGCACCGCTAAGAACCGGAGGCCGGATAACACGGCCTTCAAACAGCAACGGTTGCCGGCTTGGCAGCCCATCCTTACGGCTGGCACGGTGCTACCTACCTTCTTCATCATCGGCCTCATCTTCATCCCCATTGGCATCGGCATCTTCGTCACCTCCAACAACATCCGCGAGATCGAGGTGAGGGGAGGGAGCGGTGGTGGGAGTTGGCTCTTCTCTTGAGCGGGGTCCTCCCGGTCGGCTCCACTCCAACCTCAGCTACTTGGAGGTTGACAGGCGGGCTCCGCCCTCCCCCGCGTCTTGCCCTCTCTTCTGTTTCTTCTTTTTCCTTTTGTGTGTTTTCTGTATTTACAGTTTTGTCCACGTTTCTTCTTGGGATTTACAGGGTTACAGATGGAATGGATGTTTAATGCAGGGGGTGGGTCAGGTGAAGAATGCACCTTTAATGCCCGGTTTGTGTGGTTCGGTCGGGGTTTTCGCCTCCAACGGAGGTTAAAAAAAAAAAAGTAGAAAAAATTTAAGTTATGTCTAGATGTAACTCCGGGAGAACTGACGTGGTCAGAGTGTCATTACTTGTGTAGAGATTACAGAGATTAACACGTTGGCCATTGTTAGGAAAGGAGCCAGAGTCATATAGAGGTATTGAGGATTTTTATGTAAAGAAGTTGTCGTGTTACTAGGTCCCATATTAGGACATGTAACCGAAGTGCGCACAGAACTTTTCATTTTGGGCTAATAAATGCTTTTAGCTCTAAGGCATGTTACAGGTAAAAGGTAACCAGAATCTTCAATTCTGGTTTTGCTTTTAAGCTGCGTTTAATAACTGTGCAGCACATCTCTCTAGTACCCGCCCCCTTCGAATTTAAATTTGAAAAAGAGTCAAGGGCAACACGCAGAGAATTAATTGTACACTATCTATTGAACATTTTATTGTTATAAACATGACAGAAACTTGGGAAAGCATCTTGACTGTCAGAGCGGTATCATAGTATCTTCATTTATCTGTAGTCGTGAAGACAGGTAGATACTGGAATGTAAATTCTTTGTAGAGATATCCTGTATTAAAATCTGCTTATCCTCTTGTATATCAGAGGGTATTTTTATCTGTTTGGAAGGGCAAGAACTGGTACCTTCTCTTGATTCCTTCTGCTCTATTAGGTTATGCCATTTTTATTTTAATTTTTTTAAATACTTTACATAATGTGCGTGTGATAATGGGACTTTCAGAGTAGTTTTATTTCAGCTACTGGAATAGGCACAAAGATACCTATTTTACAGTATAATTTATGATGTTACTTCTAAAAACAAAATCAGTATATCTTTTAATTGTATAATGCTCACTTTGATGTTAGTAATAGAATAGTATCAATAGCATAGTTTTTAAATCTTTTACTAAAAATTCATTTTTGGTTTAATAACTGGGGAAAGCGCTACAGTACATTTCTTAAGCATGTATTTTTATTTGTTTTATCCTTTTTACCTCCCTAATAGTCCTGCACATATAGTACTTGCTCACCCAACCACACTAGGATCACACATATCAGGATATGAGCAAAAACAGTATAATGCAAGGACCCATGGGCTCTGGATTGGAGTTAGGCAGAGTTGGTGTTAAATTCCAGCTCATCTACTAACTAACTAGCTCAGTTTCTTGGAAAACTTACTATGTCCAAGCCTAAGTTTCCTCACCTGTAAATAGGTGAATGATGCCTGTCTTATAAAATGTGAGAATTAGAAACAATATGGGTAAGATTCCTGGCACTAAGTTTTCACAATAAATAGTTCCTCTCAATATGATAATTACTGATTAGGAGATGAGAAAAGGAGTTAGATTGATGTTTGTTACTGAGCTATCAGAGTATTGTAAAATTAAGACAAAAACCTAGATGTCTTGATTCCCAGGCTTAATCTTTTATACTACACTAAAATCCTTGCCCCAATGTTAGTAGTTAAGTAGTAGAAAAGAATTTAACATTAGAAATTTGATCATTTTACTTAAAATTAAGATAATAACATGAAAGTAGCAATAATTTGGAATTTTATATGATGGGTATTTACTAAATTATCAGAACTCAACTTCTGTTAATATTTACTATACTATGAAAATAAATATTTACTTTCTTTAAAACTTTTGGGTTCTTTAATAAGTAAGCTTCACACTACGTAGTTGTTGAAATGGAAATTTCTTAACAAGCTCTCATGTATGTAATTCTGAATCAAGGTGGCTAAGGGGTCTGATGAGAAGGGCACTGGAGATTCAAGGCATTAGAGTTGAGGTCTCAGCTCTTGTTACTCTCTAGATTGTGATCGTGGCCATATTTTTGGGTTGCAGTTTGTTTTCTCTGAAGAATCAAAAGATTCAGACTAGATGATCTCTGAAATGCCATTCAACTCTAAAAATCTATGACTTCCAGCTTTAATGTGATAAAAAAAATGCTGCATATTCAAATTGTATCACCTTTAGAACCAGAGGAAGTGAAAATTGGTAATGATTAGGAATTTTGTACCAATGCTGACAGTTGTGTAAATAGAATAACTTTTTTTTTTTTTAATTTGGCTGTTAAGTATGTAGAAAATTGGTTCTGGATTAGATGTGAGATATTAGAAAAACTAGGGAACTGTCCCAAAACATACATGCTTGTTTCTGCCACCTCTTTGCCTTTTTTGTTAGCCACTAGTTTAGGTTAAAATATGTTGAGGGTCATTAAAAAGTAAATGGGTAATGAGAAGTTCTTGCCAGTCTCTACACTCTAAGTTGTTTACACCTCTTTAGCGTATTTCCTCAATTTTAAAAATTAAAAAAAAAATTTTTTTTAATGTTTATTTTTGAGAGAGAGAGGGACCGAGTGTGAGTGGGGCAGGAGCAGAGAGGGGGGGGGGGGAACACAGAATCTGAAATAGGCTCCAGGCTCTGAGTTGTCAAGTGCAGACCTTGAACCCACAAACTGAACTGTGAGATCATGACCTGAGCTAAAGTTGGACGCTTAAATGACTGAGCCACCCAGGCACCCCTCAGTTTTGAAATTTTAAGAACTTTGATTACTGTATTGTATCAACTTACTAGGCCAGAGGAGACTTGTCAAATAAGAATGCTTTTGTAATTTAGCTTAAAGTGCTGATTAAGTTCAGAAATCCATATGCTTTAGACACAAAAATCAGTGGGTCTTTACCCTTCTCCCGGAAATGTTATAGTAAAATATTACTTTTATAAAGTACATTGGACTCCCCTGAAAAGGGTATAGAAAAAATATTTTTAAATTTTAATGCTTATTTTTGGCAGTATTATCTTCCTAGCTCTATCCTGTTAGGTTTGTATATCTTGTTTAGTTGGTTTTTAGATTTTCCACCATCTAATTCAATGAAGTTATTCTAAAACTAAAGTTGTTAATTATATCATTCATAAGAAAATAGTTCACATTTTAGTATCTCACTTAACACTAAGGTTTAATATCTTCATTTAATATTAGCAGCAAGGAATGAATATTTCCTTTAATTTGGCAGTTGTAGGAGTCAGCCACATCTTTTTATGACAAAAATAATGATTTTCTACTCTAGGGCCCTTGTTGGTGAGGCTGAGATATTTATTGAATAGAGTTAACTTGAGAAAGGCAATGAGATATTCTTAACTTTTGCAAAGGCATTTATTAGTGTGAAGTTACATAGTTTTAAGTTAATGGTTAGAACCAGATGAGGACATTTTTCAAAGTAATATTCAGAGTAAATTTAAAAACTAAATATTTACTTCAAATTAATATTGTCAAAAGGTTCAAGATATGTTTTCATTAAGTTTTAGTGAGATAGGACTCCTCTCACCCCCTACCTCTTGCTACCAGCATGTTTGATAGAGAAATTCCAATTCTCCTCTGCTTTATCTTATGTCATTTACTGCCCTCAATTATTTAATTCTGGTTATTTTCTGTTTCCCTAATTTCTGATAAATATATTTTTATCTGTTATTTGTACTTCTGTGTAACTTAGATTCTTAGATAATAAGATTTTTAAGAGGACTAGATTTCTCTTTTGCATTTAGTATTATTCTTTGTGTATGCTTAGCTTATAGCTAAGAGTCAAGGAAAAATAAGTTGCTGTGTAGAAATGATTGTTAAAGATAAGGCACTTTATGTGAAGAAGTTTAAAATTTCTATATACAAATGAATTGCAGCTGCTTAGAAGCTGACTCTTGGAAATTAAGAGGTTTGTGGTGTTTTAATGTTTCTCAAGTAACTTTAGTACTTAGAGCAAGATATGACAGAGTAAATATGGGTGGCCCAGACCATTTTGTAAAGCTCAGGAACCGAGGATGGTCTTATAAATGAACATTTGCAATTGATTTGATGATAGGGAACTCTTAACTTTGGACGTCACCTACGTGAAATATTATCCCCCCCCCAATAATTTCACATTCTTATTATTAGACCTGTATTACCAGAGTATTGTATACAATTGTTATTATATTTTGAATTTCATCAATAAAAATTTGTGTAAAGTTGTTTTCTTTTGTTATGTAGGAACCTACATAATATCCTTGACCTTGCTTCTTGATTTGCAAAGTCCAGAGTATTTACTTTCTGGTCCTTTATAGAAAAGAATTTCCTGCCCTTGACTTAGAGTTTTAAAGAAACATACAGGCAAATTTAGCATTTGTTAAAAAAATAGCGGTGTTTAATTTACACATTCTAATCCTCAGTTATCTTTCAAGGTAAGTACAATGATCCCTGATAATTGCTTGTGTTCAAACTTCTTTGTACACGTTTAATAGATATAAAGTACCTTAGCTAAACTTAACATTGATCTTGACTCAGGTGATACCATTCTTCATTTTTTGGTTACGGTCAGATAAAGTTCAAGCTATGTAAGAAAAAATTGCTTTTGAAATTTTTACTTTGAAGAAAAGATTCCAGATAAATTCTTTAGCATGTAATTATTCAAAGGTGTACTTAAAATGCCATTTTGAAAAATTAATCTAATTAATACTTAAAATGATTTACCTTATTACTCAGCATTTTGTGGGTGACCTGTTTAGGTCTTAACATTGATTTCCTTTAAGACAAATTTACATTCAAAAGTGGAAGTTTTCCAATCCTTCTTATATAGTGTAAAAACTGCATGTCCTTCAAATTCCACCTTTCCCAGCACATTAAATTCAGTTTGTTTCTTAGGAATAGGATGTATTTTTAGAATTACTAAGAAGAAATGGCAGTTTGATCTAGAGGAACGATTACAATGGTAGCAAAACAAAGCTGAGAAATATGGTAACTCTTAAACTAATCTAGTCATCTGTTGTTCTATTTTACCTCTGGTTCCTTGTTTTTTGTATTTAAGCTAATAGGCAGGTCTACAGTTTATCATCGTATTCTGTACTGTGCTTTGTATGCTTTTGATACTTAATAAGTATTAATTTTTTAAAATAAGGGAACTATAGTTCCTCTTTCCCCAGTAGCCTCTTTCTTTCTAGGATAAGTTATGGACTCTTGTCTTTAGTATAAACTTTTTCCCTACCTTTATTGAGGTATACAATTGACAAATAAAAATTGTATATTTTAAGGTTTTTAGTGTGATGATTTGATATATGTATGTATACATTGTTAAATGATCACCATAATCAAGCTGATTAGCTCATCTGTCACCTACAGTTACCTGTTTAAAAAAATTTTTTTGGTGTAAACACTTTGGTGAGAACACTTAAGGTTCACTCTCTTAACAAAAAGATGAGAAATGACAACTTTTAGAGAGGGTGTTGAGAAAAGGGAACCCAGTGGAATGTAAATCAGTGTGACCATTATGGAAGATCCTCAAAAAATTAAAAAAGGAACTATCATAGGATCCCACAGTCCCACTACTGAGTATATATCCAAAGGAGATGAAATTAGTATCTGAAAGAGATATCTACACTCCCATCTTCACAAACTGTGTTTATATCCAACAGATTTTATTACAATCTGGACAGTAGGACAGGCTACCCTTGAATTTTAGCTGATCAAGGATATAATGGGTTTCGGTGGTAAAAACTCATAGGCTGAATTAAATTTATAAAGATTTTTAATTGACATTGAGCACATTCTGTATGCAAAGTGCTGTTCTGGATATGGTGAACGTTAGAAAAATGTTTGTGGACAGACCTCTTTAAATTTTTTTTTTTTTTTTTTTGCTCAAGCATAGAGCCCTTCTTAAGTAGTCTAGAGTGTTTGGGGGTGGGGGAGTAGACGAGATTATACACGTAAAAGGAAAAGTAAGCATTTCTAGGTGAGCAGCACAAATAGAATATTTCAAAGGGAGATAAGATCACATCTGTCTTTAATAATCATGGAAAGGTTTGTGGTGGAGGTTGGCTTTGAGCTAGAACTGGAAGGATAAATAACACTTCTAAATGGGAGGTTGGATGCATTCCAAGAAAGAAGATTAATATGAACATAGGTGTAGTGACAGGAAATCAAAAGGTATAGAGAAAATCAGAATAAGGGCAAATAAGCCAGTGCTAGGTTGTGGATAGACTGGAGTATTTGACAATGAGTATATGGAACTAGGGAAGTGACATGATTGATACAGTGTGTATCCATTAGGATTGGGTTCAACAATAAGGAATTCAGATTTTCATTCTCATGTAAAAATCCTTTAGAAACACAGTTTCTGGCTAGTTGTAGAGGTTGTTTTACTGGGTCCTCACTGCATTTAGTTTACTGCTCTGCCATTCTTAGGGGTTGGATCCAATGCTGACAGTCCAGAATGGAGGAGAGAGTTCTGTTGTCACATCCTTTTCCAGGCAGCAGTATGAAAGAAGGGATAAAGAACAAAGGGATAAGCCTTTTAAAGAAGGTTCATGGAAGTTGCCACATACTGTCTCCACTTAGTAACAAGGCCACATGGCTGTAAGGGAGGCTAGAAGCTAGAGACATGGTCTTTATTTTGATAACAAGATTGGGGTATGTGTCTGTTTTGTTTTGTTTTGTTTTTAGAGAAATTGCTTTTTTTTTTTTAAAGTTTATTTATTTATTTTGAGAGACAGACATAGCGCAAGTGGCGGAGGCACAGAGAGAATCCCAAACAGGCTTTGCCCTGCCAGAACAGAGCCTGATGTGAGACTCAAACTCATGAAACTGCAAGATCATGACCTGAGCTGAAACCAAGAGTCAGATGCTTAGCTGACTGAGCCATCCAGGCGTCTTTTTTTTTTTTTTTAAATTAAGATTTTAAATTTTGGGGACATCTGAGCGGCTTATTCGGTTGAGCATCTGACTTCGGCTCAGGTCATGATCTCGTGGTTCGTGGGTTCGAGCCCCGCGTCGGGCTCTGTGCTGACAGCTAGCTCAGAGCCTGGGGCCTGTCTTTGAATTCTGTGTCTCCCTCTCTCTCTGACCCTCCCCTGCTCATGCTCTCTCTCTCTCTCTTTCAAAAATAAATAAAACATTAAAAAAGTTAAAAAAAATAAATTTTGGTGTAGTTAACATACAGTGTTATATTAGTTTCAGGTATACAGTATAGTGATTCAACTAGTCTATACATTACTCATTGCTCATCATGATAAGTATATTCTTTAATTTCCACTCCCTATGTCACCCATCCCCCCTACCCAGCCCTCCCTCTGGTAATCATCAGATTGTTCTCTATAGTTAGTAATTGAGATTTAAACTATGGAAGAAAGATAGCACAGAAGTTGAAGTTGGAGGATGTTAGGAGTCTCTGCAAAATTGTGGTATATATAGGAAGATTTGTCTGGTAGTAATATGTTGGCTAGATGGGAGCTAAATCATCTTGTATGAGCCTAG
This sequence comes from Cryptoprocta ferox, assembly GCA_028646485.1. Lineage (NCBI taxonomy): Eukaryota > Metazoa > Chordata > Mammalia > Carnivora > Eupleridae > Cryptoprocta > Cryptoprocta ferox. The sequence goes on from CM053577.1 coordinate 79,526,091, forward strand.
TAGTTTAGATGCTGAAAAATAGATTGCATTTTTACATTGATTTTAATATTGAGTTGAACTTGATTTCATAGTAAAAGGCATTATGTGTTGTTTTGTATGTGAAAAGCAAATCAGGTGTATCACTTTGTTGATAAGTTTTTAAAAAAATAATAGAAGGAATGTTGAATATCATTACCTTCCTCTTACTTTCTTCAGCCTTCTCTTTTTTTCCTTTGCTGTTCAACATATAAGTGTGTTCTAGTTCTATCTCTTAAAAAATGAAAAGTCCTATCTTAATTCTGTGTAGTAATAAAAATATTAATGAGTTAACTTTGAGTGTTTACCATGCTAAAAATTTTATGTACATGTGTCATTTGACATACTGACACATGGTAATGTTATTATCATTCCTTTTTTTTTTTTTTAAGAAGGGGATGTTAACTCTGAGATTAAGTCGTTTGTTAGTCACATAGCTAGAATTCATATCCTAGCACTCTTACCCTTTGTTTTGATTCTTTTAGGTGCTGGTTTGTATTCTATTTTTCTACACAGTCTGTTTGAAAAGAAGGTTCCACACTTGTTGATAATGTCCATTCTCATCTTTCATTAACTTACTCCTTAATTCACTGTATCTGAAGTATATTGGATAGTTGAATCTAAAATGCTATGAAGAAAAATGAAGGAAGGAAAGGGAATAGGAAGGGTTGAAGAATGATTGACAGTTTTAAAGAGAATAGTCAGGGAAGGCCTCAGTAAAGTTGGTATTTGAATAAAGATCTAAAAGAAGTCAGGGAATGAGCCATAATGATAACTGAGGGAAGGATGTTCCAGGCAGAAGAAATAGTAAGGGCAAAAGTCCTGAAGAGTGTGTTTAGTAGGATGTTTGAGGAACAGCAAAGAGGCCAGTGTGGCTGGAGTAGAGTGAGAAGTGGGGAAGAATAGTAGAAGATAGGGTTAGAGTGGTAAAGTAATGGGGTACACATCATATGGGATCCATAAGGATTTTGGAAGCTATTGAAAAGTTTCACATAGATTAGTGACATGATCTTATGGTTAAAAGTGTCATTCTGGCCGTGATATGGAGAATATTACCTGGGGGATAAGAATAGAAGTGGGTGTAGGGAAGCAAGAATGTCCTGTCTTCTTCAGAGTCCTTCTAGCTGGACTAAGAATCAAATTGACATGAGATCATCCAATTTTACAGTGTACATATGGGGAATCCATACAGGCATGGAAATTCTAAAAACAGGCAAAATGAGGTATATATGTAATAATAAACTAAGGAGAAGGGATAGGGGTTTGGAACTTTAAAGGGAAGAAATGTAGTTTACAGAAAGATAATTGTTTGGTAAACAAATGTTTGTTGGGCCAGTCAGAAACAATAGGGCATAGAAGACTTTGATCAAACAGGTCTTGGTAGGTTCCTCCCTGTCTACCATATCTAGTTCATAGTATAATGCAGTTTTCTATGATCATAGCTCTTTTCCTGGAGCAGGTCCTCTATCTAAATTATTTTTAGGCAGTTGTGGTGGAGGTAAAAACCTTTTCCTGAATCTACTGGGTTTTGATGGCCTTTTAACTCCAAGTAAACTTTTAGCCAGAGTGACCCATCTTGGAGCAACTTGCCTTTGGCCCCTACACCGGGAAACCAGATAAGTGTCTATTGCAATAATTCAAGCAGGAGGTGATGGTGGTGACAGTAGAATGGTTTCAGTGAAAAGCAGTTGGATTTAGTATATATTATGAAACTAGAGCTAATAGAATTTTCTCAGGTAGTAGACATGTTGGGGGTGAGAGAAATTGTAGAATCAAAGATAACTTTAAGATGTTTTGACCTGCCTTGGAAGGATGGAGTTGTAGTTTATTGAGACAGTGGAAGACTGTAGGAGAAGTTTTGGTGTAGTAGTAGGGGGTTGAGCGTGAGAAGCTGAAAAAAGCGTTCTATTTTTGACTTGCTAGGATGAGATGCCTGTTAGATATCCAAGTTGGAAATAATGAGTAGGCAACTGAATATATGGGTGTAGGGGGAAGGTTGAGACTTTGGTTGTGTATTTTGAAGGTTAATTAATACAGATTATATGTAAAGACAAGATAGAATGTAGTCAAGAGAGTGGTTATAGGGCAAAGAAAAGTGAGAGCTTCTAGACAGCCCTGAGTCACTCCAGTGTATATAGAGGTTGGGGAGATGGGAAGGAATAGCTAAGGGGATTGGAAAGGAGCAGCCAGTGAAGTAGGAGAAAAACAAGGTTAAGTGTGGTGTCTGGAAACCAGTTTTGAGGAAGAGCATGTGAACAATAATAATGCCCAGGGCTGCTGCTTCTAGTTCATATGAAGGGAGTATTGAGAGCTGACCTTTGTATTAGCAACATGAAAAGCATGGTGAACCTGTCTTACAGTGAATGCCATCATCATCCACCTTGTTTTTCACACCAGAAATCCTGTAAGTCAAACTAATTTGTCATCATCCCATCTCTAAGTACTAAGTTCTGTAGATTCTAGAGTCTACGTGTTTTGAATCTGTCTTTTCCTCATTTCCACTGCCCTTTTCTTAGTTTGTGTTCTCAACATTTCCCACCTGGATTATTGCAGTGGCACTCTATTTGCTTTGCTTCTAGTCTGGTATTTTCTTTTTCTTGTTTAAAAAAAGAATGTTTATTTATTTTGAGGGGGGAGTGGGGCTAGGACAGAGAGAGAGAGAGAGAGAGAGAGAGAGAGAGAAAGAGAGGGAGGGAGGGAGAGAGAATCCCAAGCAGGGTCTACACTGTCAATGCAGAGCCTGACATGGGGCTTGATCTCATGAACTGTGAGATTATGACCTGAGCCGAAATCAAGAGTTGGATGCTCAACACACTGAGCCACCCAGGCACCCCTAATCTGGTATTTTCTTTAGTCTTTCTGTACATTACTGACAGTGTGATCTTTTTAAAAGACTATATTTCATTTTCTTGCTTAGAGTTTCTCCTATGGCTCCCTCTAGTATTCAGGCTAATGTTCAAACTCCTTAACATGGAATATAATTTTCTTTATGCTATCATAAATACTTCTCTAACCTCCCTCCTACCACTCCCCTACCCCTTGCTCTAGTCATAGCAGACAATTATAGTTTCTGGAATGTAGCTTGCTGCCAGGTCTACCTGAAATGTCCTTTCTTTTCTTATTCTGCCATTTGTTCCAAATTTCATTTCTGTCAACACTGTGGGAAGTGTGCCTGATTCCTCCCTTTTCCCACCTGATATATATGTTTCTCAGGTTCCGTAAGTACTAGCTTATGGCCTGACATTATCAAATTATATCCTGTAATTATTAACATGACTTTCTATTTCACTAGTCTAAATTTTTTTGTAGTATGAACAATGTATTTTTCCATTATGTTTTTCCATCCTATAGCACAATGCTTGGCATCTAATAGGGGGTAAGATGTTTTAATGAACAAATTAATTAAACTGAGTACAATCAAGACATTTTAAAACAGTTTATTGATCATCTGAATGGTACTGTGGGTCTGAAGGAATTATTGAAATTAGCCAAGGAAAGTGTTATAGAGTAGAAGATGAAATTTTTATGTGATATGATTTCCATTGTCATGAGCACCCTATGAAGTCACACACATGAGTTGTCTCCACAGTGTCAGCTTTATTCAATCATAAAACAAAGTTAATCACAATTATAAAGCAGGTTCAGGATTCCAAACTCAATATCATTTCACCACATGATTAAATTTGGCTTCTTACACAGCATACAGAGCGGAACATAAGATAAACCACACAAAAAACAAGAAGGATATAGGAAGTTCAAAGTCAGCCTGTGGATGTGGAGTTGAGATAAGACCTCATCTGGTCCAGGTCAGCTCTGGACACTTACTGCTTGTTATGTTCAAGTGGTGAAGGATCTCAGTTCTGTTTGGAGATAATCGGGCAGAGCGTTTGGCAGCAGTTGCCTTTTTTGTGATCAGACATAGAGGTCAAGTCTAAAGAGTGACATTTTGCTGCAAAAATCCTCCCCCTTTTAAAGGAATTTAAGTGGTTTTGGGCCCCTGCAGACCTCCTCTGGTTCTGCTTATTATCAGTTCTGGAGTGTCAGCTGATGCTGGTCCTGGTGATATCTCCTAGCTGCAGGACCTTTAACTAGCATCATTGCTTGACTCAGACCTCCTGCTTGTCATAAGAAACTCCATTTAGCTGTCTACACCCCTCCATGTTTAAAGACAAAACAAATTTGCTTGTTGAACAGTAACCTAGATAATGCCAAAAATTTAGCAAACGGGTTGATTGGCAAATGTTGCAGCAAAGGAGGGAGGTGCATGATTTAAAAAATGGCATAAAATACACTCGCTGCTCTGCACAGCAACACAGATTTTTTGAGGTTTATTTTAAAGTAAGTGCTGTTGTATACATATTAGTTCTGAAAATTTGGAAGCCAAAGACCAACCACCAGTTACATGGATTTGTAGTTTAATTTCTTAATTGAACTTTATTTAAGGATGATTGTATGATATTATAGCATCTAATAGCATTGTTCATCAATACACTAAGTTGGCTGTTGTTCTAAGCTGTCAGGTCTCACATTATATATGATTATATTTAGTGTTTTTTTTTTTTTAAGTTTATTTATTTTGAGAGAGAGGGGGTAGCAGGAGGGTCAGACAGATAGGGGAAGAGAGAGAATCCCAAGCAGGCTCCACACTGTCAGTGCAGAGCTTTATGTGGGGGGGGGGCGGTTGAACTCATGAGGTCATGGCTTGAGCTGAAATCAAGAGTTGGACACTCAACCGACTGAGCCACCTAGGTGCCCCTAATTATATTTAGTTTTGAAAAAAATTTTATAACTTATTTTTACTTGATTTTTTAGAAGATATAATGTAATTTTTTTCCTTCCTTTAAAAAAATTAGCATGAGGTCTCAAAGTTTGATCTGTAGTGGAAGCAATGAGGGTCAAATTCAAGGATATTAAATACATTGCTAAGGAAGAATTAGGAGAACTTGGGGGCTAATGCCAAAGTCGAAATTTTGAGCTTAGATACTTGGGGCAATGGTGATGCTTTATCCAGGGCACAGGGGTGCAAGAGCACCTGGCTCCGGGGGTCCTAAATAGATCAGGTTCAGCCAGTGGCTGCTGACAAAATCCAAAGACAGAAAAATGAGTGGTGGTGAAACAAGAAAGGAATTTTAGTGGGGTCAACACCGGGGAGATAGTGGACTAGTTTCCCCAAGGCTATCTCCAAACTGCTGAAAATACTTCTAGGTTTATATAAGGAAAATGTGGGACAAAGGTCAGTGGGTACATACAGATGGGCAGTAAAGGTCAGGTCTGTCATTGTCTTGGAGTCAATCTTGTAGACTCTTGCTGGCTCAGGGCAGTCCTTGTTGCTTAAAGGGGGGTAGTTTCAGTTCCCATCTCAGGGATGCTTTACCCGAAGGGTCTTTAGCTTGAGTTAAGAGATAAACTGGAAAGAACTTAATCAATTAGAAAGTACAGACTGAGGTCAAAATGGAGGTAGTTGAAGTCCTTTTTCAGTACTATTTACAGATATCAAAAAACAATTGGGTGTAAGATTAAGGGGTTCAATGAATCATTATTGATATTTTTAAAGTCAAATTTTTAGGGAAGCAGAATCAAAAAGGATTAAAAAATCATAAATGTATGAATTAATTTCCAAAAGATCACCATAAATTTGAAATAGATAGAGATGGTCAGAGTTTCAAGTAGGAAGGAAAAATCTCTACCAAGGGAATATATCTAGGAAAATAAAAATGGGACTGAGGGTGTTGATAAGACCAGTGACAATTTAGAGAGGGGAGTATAATGGATGACACATGCTACAAGGTAGCATGAGGAGGTTATTGTCAGAAAGTAGCGCTTGAGACATAAGTAAAAGCCACTAATATTTGGGCATCAATTGTATGACTATACAAAAACAGTATTTTATACAGAAGTGATCATGTATTTCCTCAAAATAGAAAGCTCTGCTTTATTCATATTAATTTATCTGTTCCTTTAATCTACCCTTTTATGTAGATTGGAGCATAATTAGCAAAGCCCTTTTCATTAGTTTTATCCTAGGGAGTTTTTATAACTTGATACTTTATAAGACTTTTAAGGGATAGACTAAAACTTTATGTTGGAATTAATTCTTTTTTTTGGTAGAAATGGGTTAAATGCCATATATAAAAACTTTGTCTTATAAAATTCTATTTCAAGCTCTAAAAGTTAAGATGGTCCTGCGATGATACTGTCAGGGAAGAAGAATTTCTGCTACCCTTCAGGGTCCTTCTAGTTGGACTAAGAATCAAATTGACATGAGACACATTCACGGAGAAAATAAAATTTGATAATATACTACAGGGAATCCATACTGTCGTAGAAATTCCAGCAGTCAGGCAACATGATGCTTATATATGAGCTAAGGAGAGGAGTAGGGGTCTGAGGATACAAAGGACAAAAAACCATTAGCAGGAAGGTGAAAGGAGGTGTTTGGAAAGCAGAGGTTGCCCTGTTGTGTAGATAAGTTTCTTAGGTAAAGAATCTGTTAGTTAGGTTAGAATCTCTGTTAGATTCTTAGATTGGAATCTCTGTTAATAGCTCTCTTTCTGGTACAAGTAGACATTTGAGGGGGAAGTGAAGGGCATTTCCTCAATCTGCTGGGTTTTGATTGCTTTTAACTTAAATAATGTTCATGCCAAAGTGGCCCATCTTGGGGCTGCCTGCCCTTGGCCCCTACAATATCTACTTATCATAACAAAGTTGTTGTTTTTAATCTATAATTTAGTTGAAAAGTATGAAGATATGGTAGCAGTGTTTAAAACATTGGTGTATTCACAATCAAAACCAATTTTATTTGTAAAAACAGTGACTTTAAAATTGACTTTTGGGGCATCTGGTGCCTCAGCTGGTTAAGTGTCCAACTTCCGCTCAGGTCATGATCTCACTATTGGTGAGTTTGAGCCCCGCATTGGGCTCTGTGCTGACATCTCAGAGCCTGGAGCCTGCTTTGTATCCTGTGTCTCTCTCTCTCTCTGCTCCTCCCTCGCTCATGCTCTGCCTCTAAAAGATATATAAATGTTAAAAAAAATTGACTTCCCTATTTGTAAATTGTCGTGTGGTGTATGCTATTCAAGATTATAGGCAGCAGCAATGCAGTGTAATGAAAAAAACAGCAACTTTGGAATTGGACAGATACGAACTTATCACAGTGATGGATTGAATTTTGGCCCCCCAAAAAGATATGTTGAAATCCTACTCCTAGAAACCCAACAGAGGACCATGGGGAGGGGAAGGAGGAAAAGAGTTAGGGAGAGGGAGGGAGACAAAACACGAGAGACTCTTGAATACTGAAAACAAACTGAGTGGGGGAAGAGGAAGGGGGAAAGGTAATGGGGGATGATGGTCTTGGTGGAGGTCACTTGTGGGGAAGAGCACTGGGTGTTATATGGAAACCAACCTGACAATAAACTATAAAGGTTAAAAAATAAATAAATAAATCATTAAAAAAAAAAAGAAATCCTACTCCTAGTACCCATGAATGTGACTTTATTTGGAAATATAGTAAGATGTAATCAAGTTACATGAGGTCATTTGGGTGGGCTCCTATACAATATGACTGGTGTCCTTATGCAAAGAGACAGACCTGCACAGAGGGAAGGTGATGTAAAGACACAGACATAGGGAGAATTATGCAGCAACCGAGGCAGAGGTGGAGTGATGTAGCTGCAAGTCAGACGGAGAACACCAAGAATTGATGGTCACCACCAGAAGCTAGAAGGAGGCAAGGTAGGAATCTACCCAGGGTCCCAGAGGGAGCATTGCCCTGCTGATACCTTGAATTCAGACTTCTAGCCTCCAGAATCGTGAGAGAATAAATTTCTTTTGCTTTACGACACCCAGTTTATGACAGTTTGTTACATCAGCCATGGGAAATGAATATAGTCACATACCAGCTGTTTGTTTAACCTCTGAATCTCCATTTCCTCTCTGTAAAAATGTTAAGAACGGTATTGGCATGGAGAAGATATTTGGGAATTAATAGCTAGTTTTGCTATTGTTGTCCTTTCCTCAAAGATAATTTACATTATTTATTACTACTTCATCAATTTATCATTTCCAAGTGTGAGGTTGAAACTCACTGATTGAATTAGAAGTAAAATCCTTGTCTGTGGTTCCTACTCAGGTTCTCTAATTTATAGAAACATACAACAGATTTCATATGACCCATAGAGTTTGATTAAGATATAAAGGACTAAATTGTTTTGTAGCTATAAGTTTAGAATTAAGCTTTTCATTTAATCTTCAAAAAAGATTAAAATGGAGTGATTGAATCTAAAAAAAATCATTCAACTACTTTTAAGAGGCTGTAAATTATTTAAATATGGATGTTTATTTCTTTCCTTCACTCCCTTTATCTGGTGAGCATTTTTGACAGAATTTTTTCTACAGTGATATATTACCTATTAATAAAAAAGAAGCATTTTAAATACTTGAAAACATATTATTCAGTACTCTAGGATACCTTGCTGCCTTATTGTACCCCTGTTCCTTCTCCCACTGGCACAATGCAGACCCACCTTTCCTACTAGGGTGAAAAAAACATAGATTTTAGAGAAAGGCAGAGCTGGGTTCAAATTCTTGCTCATCATTCCTAGCAGGGTAATCTTGTGAAAATTATTGAACTTGCCCAAATAACAGTTTCCTAGATTAAAATCAGGAAAATAAAAACAAGCTTTGCCAGGACTATTGTAGTGTTTAATAGACAATGTGTGTTAAGTGCTTTTAATGCCTGTGCTCTCTACTTCCTTGCTTCTCTGTATTCCCCCTCTTTCACTTGAACAAATGTTATTTTTTCTTCTGTTTTTTTTAATGGCTCAATTCAAATTCTTTTTTCTTCTCATTAAGAAAGTTTTGGTTCACTTAGTATTTACTCTCCTCTCTACCATTCAGTTGGCCCTTAGCATTTATAGTAGTTTCCTTTGTATTCATGTGATATCTTTGCTAAAATAGTCTTCTAGAAGCAAAGGGGACTGATGATTCTTCTGGAAAAGTTTAGTGGGAGAAACATTGGGCTTGGAGTCAGAAATCTTTGGTTCTAGCCTAGTACCAGCTATTGCTATTTGTATGACTCTGGGCAGGTTTCTGAATATGTTCTTTTTGCATTCAATGGAGATAACAATATAGGCTTTTGGTGAGGATCAGATGATATCCAGTATGTGTATAATAGAAAGGAATGTGTAAAATGTATTGAAGTATAAGATATGATTGCTTTTATATTTACTTTGTACCATATGTTATGCCTTGCATGGAGTAGGTCTTAATATGTTAATGATATGATTCATTAAAAATTCCTTTCAGGGGCATCTGGGTGGCTCAGTCTGTTAAGCGTCCCACTTTAGCTCATGTCATGATCTGATCTGTCAGCGCAGAGCTTGGAGCCTGCGTTGGATTCTCTGTTCCTCCCCTGCTTCCCCGATCTCTCTCTCTCAAAAAAATAAATATTAAAAAAATAAAATAAAATAAAAATTCCTTTCAGATTTCCTAAAATCAAAAGATATGTGATTTTTTGTGCATTTTGAAAATTGTAATCAAAAGATTGTTATGTAAATGTTATGGCTATCTCTTTACTTCGTTGAAGTATAATTTAATATTCAGCAGTTATTGTTGGTTCCAATAAAATGTTCAGCTTTAATATACTGTACTATAATTCTGTCATATTAATGATATGATAGAATATCATTCTATCATATTACATTCTATCGTATTAATTATTTTTAAATTATTTTTGTTCAGATAAATAATGTATATCCTTCTTTCCTACTTTGCCCTAGAAACTAATTTGAAAGAGAGTGATTTGAGAAGATTTTGTTCAAAGTTATACAAAATGGTGGTAGGCCCAGCTAGCAACCTTTTTTAAATCCTTAAATTTGTCTTAAAAAAGAGAGAAAGTGTGCAGAGATTTTTTTAAAATAAAAATTTGAAAAAAATATAGTTTATATTAATATAGATTTTAAAATATAGTTCTGTCTTCTATATGGTCTCATCTTTTCAGAATCATAAAACTTGGCTTTCAAGTGCAATACTGTGCATGTACAGGCCCTGAGTGGAAGGTTGTGGCGCAACAGGTCTCATGCTACATTACGTATGCTTTGCCTCTCTTCATTTAGGAGACCTGTGTTTTTAGCTTGTTTTAGTTATGAGCCTAACTTTTCCTAGATATTTTCAGTGAATAAAAATTTTCTCTAAACAAAGTTTCATTAGTAAACAAATAAGCTTGATGGAGAACATTTCAGTATCAGAATTTGACAAAATCAAGATTAAGCAGTTTTGTGTTTTTTGAAAAGCAGTCAGATGTTGCAATTAGATGCTGGCTCTTTTTTCTATATATTGATTTTAACCTTTTTTTCCAATTATAAAGAAAAATTGAACATCCATATATAAAGTTTAAATGTTCGGTTTCAGAAATAAAGATTAAACGGCTATTTTTGTACTTTATTAAGATAAATTAAATTCTTATTTATCGAAAGAGTGAGAACACAAGCCACAGACTTAGAAAAACATTTTTAAAAGACATATCTGATAAAGGACTATTATCCAAAATATGCAAGGAACTCTTTAAATTTAGCAATAAGACAATGGAAAACCCAATTAAAAAATGGGCAAAAGACCTGAAGAGATATCTCACCCAAGAAAGTATACAGTATCTTAGCTTGGCCTCTTATAACAAAATACCATAGACTTGGTGGCTTAAACAACAGATAATCATTTCTCACAGCCCTTGAGGCAGGGAAGTCCTAGATCATGGTGCAGGTAAGATTCATTTTCTGTTGAGAACCCTCATCCTGGCTGGCAGAAGGTCACCTTCTTGCTATGTCCTTAACAGGGCAGAGAGAGAGCTCTAGTCTCTCTTCCTCTTTTTATTAAAGACACTAATCCTGTCATAGGGGCCCCACCTTTATAACCCTCATCTAAACATAATTACCTCCCAAAGGCTCACCTCCAAATGCCATCATAATTGGAGATTAGGGCCTCAAGATTTTGGAAGGGATAAATTCAGTTCATAGATTCCACCCTTGTGCTCCTCAAATTCATGTTTTTCTTGTATGCAAAATATACTTTGATTCCATCCCAACAGTCCCCCAAAGTCTCAACTCATTCCAGCATCAACTCTAACATCTCATCTACATATCAGTTCAATTAGATATGGGTGACACTTTAGGTTCATTCATTTTGAGGCAAAATTTCTCTCCAGCTGTGAACCTATTTAACCAGATAAGAAGTTTGTGCTTCCAAAATACAATAGAGGAACTGAGAGAGCGTAGACATTCTCATTTGAAAGGGGAGAAAATGAGAAGAGAAAAGGGGTGACAAGTTCTAAGCAAGTCTTCAAAACCTAGCAAGACAAATACGACTAGGATTTTAAGGCTCAAGCGTAATCCTCTTTGGTTTGATGCTCTGCCTTCAGGGCCCACCAGGCTGGCAGTCTTCCTGCAAGGCTCTTTCTTGGCTGCTGCCATCTTTTATCTGGCCTGTTGAACGCTTCTTCATCTTTGAGCTGAGGATGAAGTCCTGATGGTCTCTGAATCATCTTTGGGGTATTTCTTCCCTTGTTTTGAAGAAAAATAGTACATGTTTGTAGTAAATTGGTTCTATTGCTGAGTCTTGTAGGATCTAAGAAGTCCCACAGCCCTCTTCATTTTGTCCCAACTCTTTCCTCTTTAGTTCAAACTGGCGTCCTTTCTGCTGGAATGGCTGCTTAGGTCCATGGTTCACACCCACACTACTAGCTTTATCTACTGGTTGTTCAGCCACACCCTTAGTATTCTCTTCAGTACAACATTTCTCTTTTTTTTTGCAATATGGATAGTTGAGAATTTCCCAAATCTTTTAAGTTTTGGTCCCTTTTTGCTTAACATTATTTCTACTTCTATTCGTTTCTCCCTTCTTGCATTTAACTATAAGCAGTCAAGTGGAGCCAGGCCACTCCTTCAACACTTTGCTTAGACATCTTCTAACTAAAAATCCAACTTCATCCCCCACAAAACACCCTTCCATAAAACACTAGAACACAGTTTAGTCAAGTTCTCTGCTACTTCATAATAAGGATCACTTTTTTTTCCATTGCCAAATAACATGTTCCTCGTTTCTTTCAGAGACCTCATCAGAATGGCCCTTACCATCTATTATTTTGACCAGTATTCTGTTCATGGTTGTTTATGCATTCTCTAAGAGGATGGTAGCCTTCTTTCTAACGCTTCAGATTTCTTTCTGAGGTCTCAGCAGAATTGCTCTTAATGTCTATATTTTTAGCATCCATCTCTAATTTTTTGCAGCCTCTACCCTTTACATGGGTCCAAAGCCACTTCTGTCTTTGTAGGTATTTGTTATAGCAGCACCCCACTTTTCAGTACCAAACTCTGTTTTAGCTTGGGCTGCTACAAACAAACAAACAAAATAAAACACCCAAACCAAAAACCAAACAAAAAACATAGACCAGATAGCTTAAACAACAGACATTTATTTCTCATGGTTTTGGAGTCTAGGGAATCTAAGATCAAGGTACTGGTAGATTCAGTTCCTGGTAAGGACCTTCTTCCTGACTTTGCAGATGCTGCCTTTTCAATTTGTTCTCACAGGACAGAGAGAGAGAAAGAGAGCTCTGGTCTCTGCTCATAAGGACACTAATCCCATAATGGGGGGCCCTACTTTCATGACCTCATCTAAACCTGATTATCTTCCAGTGGCCCCACCTCCAAATATAATCACATTGAAAATTAGTGCTTCAACATGTGAATTATGGGAGGATACATTTAGTCCTTAATATACAGATGGCAAATAGTATGTGAAAGATACTTAACATACATCATTAGAGAATTGTAAATTAAAACAAGATACCACTGTACACCTATTAGAATGGTGAGAATCCAAAAAACTGACAGCAGCCCATGCTGGCAAGAATGTGGAGCAACAGGAACTCATTCACAGCTAGTGGGAATGCAAAATAGTACAGATAATTTGGCAGTCTTACAAAATGAGGCATGCTCTTACCCTATAATCCAGCATTCCTAGTCTTTGTTATTTACTCACATTGGCTGAAAACGTAGGTTTACACAAAACCTGCACAAAGATGTTTGTGGTAGATTTACTCATAATTGCCTAAACTTGGAAGCAACCAAGATGTCCTTTAGTAGGTGAATGGAAAAATAATCTGTGGTGCATCCAGAAAATGGAATAATGTTCAACATGAAGAAGAAATGTGCTATTGAGTCATGAAAACACATGGAGCAACCTTAAATGCATATTAAGTGAAAGAGGCCAATCCCGAAAGGTTACATACTGTGTGATTTCAGCTGTACAACATTCTGGAAAAGGCAAAACTGTGAAGACAGTAAAAAGATCAGCGGTTGCCAGTGGTTAGGGGAGGGAGGGATAAATAGGTAGAGTACAGAGGATTCAATTCTGACACTAACCACTGTGGGCTTGCATCAAACTCCACAGGTGTAAGGGCATGGTTCTCAACAAGACTGCCACCACTTTAGACAACAGCTGCAAGTCAGGTCCCCAGGCTACCCACACTTCTGGTGAACTAGCAACAAATCCAGGGGCTTCCTAAGACCTCCCCTACACACACACACACACACACACCCACAAGACTGTCCTTCAGATGCCAGTTGCAAGTTTAGAGGTCTCCAGGTCATCTGCACTTGACTATAAATCTAGGGTTCTTGTGACCCTTCTCAGATTCAATAATTTGCCTGAATGACTCAGCTTGAGAAAGTGCTATACTTAGGATTGCAGTCTTACTGTAAACAACATTAATTAGGACTAGCTAAATGAAGACACACATAAGTTGAGATCTGGGAGGGTCCTGAATGCAGAATCTTTTGCCTTTCTGTAGAATCAGGGCACATCACATCACACTCTCCTGGCACATCACAATGGGTGAACCAACCAGGAAGCTCCCCTGTGCTTCCATTTCCAGGGTTTTTATTGACATTTCATGACCAGGCATGATTGATTAAACATTAGTCCACATGATTGAACTAAATTGCTACCCTTCTCCCTCTTCCCAGAGGTCAGGCTGGGCCAAAGTCCCTAACCACATATAGTCTTTCAGGTGACCAGCCCCCATCTTGAGCATGTCTTTAGCACAAACTCTTGTGTGGCTTATGAAAAATAAATACACTCCTGTCATTGGGGAAATTCCAAGGATTTTAGAAGCTCCCTGCCAGGAAACCAGGACAAAGACAACACAAATTCATTATTTTACAACACCACGTTTTTGTTTGTTTGTTTTTGTTTTGTTTCGTTTTTTAATGGTAGCTCTTGAGACACCTAATAGTTTTTTTTTTTGTTTTAATTTGAAAATGTACCATGGAAAGCTGAGGTGACTGGAAAGTATTAAAGGTTGGAAGATTTAAGAGTAATAATTGGTTTACTGATCTCTGTATCAGTTTGGTATTTTAATTGTTTAGACTTTTTATAGCAATTTAAATCTTTATACATCATGTAGTTAAAATTTTATATCTGGGGCACCTGGGTGGCTCAGTTGGTTGAGCGTCCAACTTTGGCTCAGGTTATAATCTCACCTCTTATGAGTTCACCCACATCAGGCTCCGCGCTGACATCCTAGAGCCTGCTTTGGATTGTGTCTCCCTCGATCTCTGCCCCTCCCCCACGCATTCTCTCTCTCTCTCTCTCTCTCTCTCTCTCTCTCTCTCTCTCTCTCTCTCTCAAATAAATAAACATAAAAAAATTAAAAAACAATTTTATATCTGATTTTATGTAGAACTATATTTCACTTGGAAAAAAGGAGAGAGGAATTTACTTGGAAAGATGATCCAGCAGAATAATATAGGACCCTTTCCAGTTTTTATTGCCTTACTTTGTCAAAATGAACAGATTACCTTAAAAACAACTTTTTTCTGTACTATCACTTGTTTCATTGGACTCATTTTTCCTTTGAATAGCAAGTTATTTCAGAGTATATCCACTTTCTTCAAGAGACTGCTTACTTAAGTTTTTCTCTTACAGATCGATTATACTGGAACAGACCCTTCCAGTCCCTGCAATAAATGTTTGTCTCCGAATGTGACACCTTGTATTTGTACCATTAACTTCACACTGGAACAGTCATTTGAGGTCAGTATTCCCAATGTGTTAGAAAAGCCTGCTTTAAAAAATATTTTATCACATTTTTTTTACTAGTTATTTTATTTTTTGTGGAGTAGTCACTTTAATTTATTGAAGTATGTACACTTTTGAGCAAGATTGTTCTGTCTGGCTGTTGCATTTTGCTCTCTGGTAATGAAATACATGTATTTATTTAAATAGTACTTTATAAACTAAAGTTAAAACATTTTACCTTTTCACTAGAAATTTTATTACTATACAAATCAAGGCTGTATCATGTTTATATAAAATAGTTTCACCTACTTTTAGTTCTAAAGAAAGTTTTACTTTAGAAAATTTACTAATTCATCATCATTTAATTGTATTATTTTTCTATCCGGTATGAATTACCATGAAGGCAAACACTTAGTGAAACCATAGTGATCTTTTATGTCTTGATAAGCAATTAGAACACTGTGTGTGTGTGTGTGTGTGTGTGTGTGTGTGGAGTGTGTCTTTTGCATTCATACTTATCTGTCATTGGAAATTGAGCAGATGCTATAAAGGACATAAAGATTTAGAATAGGCATTATACGGCCAGTTTGTGCTTTCCTTTACCTAAAAATTGAGCTTAAAAAATTATTGTTTTATTATTCAAGGAGCAAAACTACTTTAATACATGTCAACTTTTTAGATTTTTCCACACTTAAAATTTTTCTTAAAGGCCTCGGTGACTTTTATAGTCCCTGGTAGATGGTTGCCATCTAGTGGTTGTAGATGCTCTTGCACTGAGATAAAGGATAATAACACTATCTTAAAAAAACATGAACATAAATTTGGGAAAAGACAGTAATTTAATTATTTTACTGTGTTTCAGCAGGAATAACATATAAATTTAAAACATCATAAAATTCTGTTTTTCACTGTGATAAAACTGTAAGATCGGTGCATTAAGTTCTGCTTTTGTCAGAATAGACAGAATTAAGGAGATAAAACAGACTTGTAATGATTAGAAGCTTCAGTAGTTTCCTTCCCCATTCAAAAACACTTATTTCAGAGCTTCTCCTTCTGAAAAGCCCATTTTTTTGTGGGCTCTGTATCCCTTCACAAGACCAAACTTTGAAAATTGGACTAACTGCCTTTTCAAAGTTACTTTGTCTCCGTATTCATTGAAAGGATTTCTTTTTCAGTTTATAAGTTGAATTTACTATACTGCTTCTTAGTTGAGATATTTTAAAGAATATTCTTTGTTTCTGTGATATTTTTGGTAACCAAAAATAAAGACTTTTTATGTATGTAAACATTTTCTTTATATGGAATGGGAAAGTTTATGTAATTTGACATCTGAAATCAAATTTTAAATAATTGTGTATGTGGAAATAGCAAATTGTGTATGTGAAAATAGCAAATAGAAAATAAAGAATACTTGAAATGTTATTGAATTTTTTTAATTGAGCTACTTTTGATTATAGACTATGGAGGTGGCAACCAGAAATGAGAAAATAGCTTAATGTTTCTGCTACCTCTTATAACCTTAAGTCATTCAAGATGGTTTTATGGTACCTTCTCAATAATTGTAGTGTATGTAGGTTACCCTTCTTGCCCAAGTTATTCCAATTGGCTCCTCCAGCTATATTAAAGTATTTTTTTATTGTTATGCATTGACTCATTATCTTAGATACTTTACTAATTATTAATTTATTAATTATATTATGTGTAGTAGCTTGTTGAGAAATGTATTATGTCTCAATTCAAGTTCAGAATTTACTTGGGCAATAAAAGTTGACAATTATCCCTTTGAAAAGTTGACTCTGGGTGAAGACCAATCTGAATTGGAGAAAATTTGAAGTTGAAGGTAGAGAATAAGCTAATAGGTTCCCTGAGGTATTTTATTAATGCAAATAGTACTTCTTTGTAGTCTTTAAGGATATTTTCAAAGTTTACTCTTCAATTTTTGTAACATACCTTCTTTAACTTTATTTACAATTTGTACTGCTTTAGATTGTTGAGGATTGGTAGGATTTGCTCTAGTACTTGTTTTAAGTTACCACAAATTCTAAACTAATAAAGTCCAAATGACATAGCCTTAAAGCATGCATGAAGCAAGTTTATACTTAGTAGTTTCATATGAAAATTGTTTCCCTTTCCTTTCTGTAGGGCAATGTGTTTATGTATTATGGACTGTCTAATTTCTATCAAAACCATCGTCGTTATGTGAAATCTCGAGATGATAGTCAGCTAAATGGAGATATTAGTGCTTTGCTTGTAAGTAAAATGATGAAATATGAAAATGTGATAGATAAAAATAAGAATATGTAGCAATTGTTCAGTTATAAATGTTAAATTTAATAATGTTAGGATGAAATTAAAGTGTTACTCGTCATTTATACTTGTTTAGTGAGGGTTTTTAGTTAAAAATTTTTTTTCACCTGGAATTTGCACTGATTAATGATTTCTTACAATCAGGATATATTACTACCTGCTTCTTTCTAATAGTGTCATTGGATTTTTGCTGTGTTAATTGTAATGAAATTTTGATCAGTCTAGTATTCTGGGTATGTAATTGGTTCTTGTTTGAATTTGCTCATTACTATTATACTTGGTAGGAATGTATAAATAAACTACTTTTAGTTTCTGAGGTTGTGTTTTAGAATTGAACATGTATGCTGTCTGTTTTTTAACTGTGGAAAGCCTGAGTAGTAAAGTTCAAAGGATGGATTACCAAAAAATTGAGGAACTTTTTGAAAATACAGATTCCAGACTTCTCCTAAGTGTAGTAAATCAGTCTCTGCAGGGGTGGAGCTCTAAAATATCTTTTTAACAAGTTCCCCTTCTGATGCCCACACTGATTTGGGCTAGAGGATCTCGTTTCTTGACTGTTGTTCAACTCTAAATAGTAGTGGTTGGTGCCCAAGTATTTTATGTAATGTTGCTAATGCAGCAAATCTTCAGAGTTCCAGAGCTATTTAGGATTTCTTAGAAACAGTGAATCTCGGGATGCCTGGGTGGCTCAGTCGGTTATACATCTGACTTTGGCTCAGGTCATGATCTCACAGTTAGTGGGTTCCAGCCCTGCATTGGGCTGTGCTGACAGCTCAGAGCCTATAGCCTGCTTCTGATTCTGTCTCCCTTTCTCTCTGCCCCTCCCCCACTCGTGCTTCATCTCTGTCTCTTAGAAATAAATAAACATTGGGAAAAAAAAAGAAACAGTGAATCTCTTAGAATGCAATTTAGGACTACATTGTGACCATTCTTGCTCTAAGTTATCTTTACTGGTTTTATTATTAGTCCCTGATGTTTGAGATCATAAGAAATAGCAAATCTGTTGAAAGATTCTGGTTAGGTCTGCAATATTTTGCAATCCATGTGGTGGTTAGGACTCAAATCCAGAGAAGGTGATGTTCTATGAGACTACCAGGTTCTTAGACCTTTCTGAATTTGTTGATTGGGATTATAAATTGGGTGTGTTCAGAGACCCAGAAAATGGTGGTTGATTTATAGTTTTTTTTTTTCTTTTTAGATACACCCTGTCTTTAGTGAGGGCAAAAGGAGCAGAGACTGATTCTTTTCTTAAAGGCTTCAAGCAAAGCTTTTAGACTACACTAGGAATTATGAATTTTTTTCTGTAAAGGGCCAGACAGTAAATGTATTGGGTTTTGTAGGTCTTGGGGTCTCTTGACACAGCTACACCCTTCTGCCACTGTAGAATGAAAGTAGCCATAGACAGTACTTATAATGAATGGGTGTAGTGTAGCTGTGTTCCAATAAAATTTTATCTATAAAAACAGGTGGTGGACTGGATTTGTCCTGCAGTCTATCATTTATTGATCCCTGAGCTAGATCAAAATACATGATTTTAAGACTAGGTGACTTTCAAAAAATTTTAAAAATTTAAGAGTGGACAGATTGAAGTCCAAGTTACTTAATATTATACGTAAGATCCTTCACAGTCTGCTATCAGCCTGCTATTCTAGCTTCATTGTTTCATACTCTGCCTTTAATGTACCTATGATCTGGCTGCCCTGGGCAACATATGCTGCTCCCTAACCATTCCTGGGACCTTGTAATCTGCCCATTTTGGCATTTACATTTTATTTGCCTAGGATGCTGGTTTAACTCTTGCCCTAGGGGCCCTCTCATCTGGAGGCCTGCCATTATCTTTAGTGCCCTTTGATACAAAATAACTTCTTTACATATTTAGTTTGTTCATACCTTATCCCAAGTCACTTCTCACCTTGCTTAACAAACTCCACATCATTCATTCCAAACTCTCTCCACATCATCTGTTCTGGCCCTACTTTGAGGCCATTTTCTACATAGTCGCTATAGTGATCTTTTAAAATAATGTAAATACCACTTTTCTGCTTAAAATCTTTCAGTGGTCTACTAGCACTTGGAGTAAAATCTCAGGATGACCTGAATTATGCATAATTCTCCAGTGTCATCATGTCATTCTCCTTGTTCCCATACGCTAACTCCATTTACCTTTTAGCTTCTCAGAAATACCCAGTTTTTTCTCAATGACATGTATTATTCTCTGCTTAAAACCCTCTTCTGCCTGCTTCTCACATGCTTGTGTCCTATTCTTTAGGCCTTAACTTATATGATACTACCTCCAGAACCAACTTTTCCTTATCACAGATTCTAAAGTAATTTATTTTGGGGCGCCTGGGTGGCTCAGTCGGTTAAGTGGCTGACTTCAGCTCAGGTCATGATCTCACAGCTCGTGGGTTCAAGCCCCATGTCAGGCTCCATACTGACAGCTCAGAGCCTGAAGCCTGCTTCTGATTCTGTGTCTCCCTCTCTCTCCGACCCTCCCCTGCTCACGCTCTGTGTCTCTCTCAAAAATAAAAAAACATTAAAAAAATGTTTAAAGTAATTTATTTTGCCCTCCCCCCATTAATTACTTGCACACTGTTTTCCTAACACTTACTGTAATTTGTAATTATATATTTAGTTATTTGTCTTCTGTTTTCTGAGCTACACTGTAAGTTCATGAGGGCAGGGAGCATGGCTTTCTTTAACCACTATATACCAAGCACCTTGCCAATGCTTAGCACGTGGAAGACATTTAATAAGTATATGTTGAATGAATAGAGATGCCTTCATCATGGCTCTTAGTTCATATAATAATTGGTTGTGTATAGATCTATTTCCTCTGTTACACTGTGACTTTATTATTTTTAAAAAATGTTTTCTGTTTCTAGCACCTTGCATGGTCCATGATATATTAGGTACTCATGTGGCTTTCCTAAACCAGTTACTGCAAAGTATCTATCATTCAGTACCTGATGCATAGGTAGTAAATAATATTTTCCTTTCTTTTAAAACTTATTGAAGAATTTAGTGACTAGGATAGATTTGCCCTTCTGAGAGTTTATTTATATTTAAAACCTTTTTTTGTGTGTGTGCATTGCAGTTTTCATCAAGACATTCCAGAAGTCATAAGCCAGTTATATACCGTCTACCTTCATGGTCTCAGAATGCTAACTTTATAAATCTAGATGGCTTAGGGAACAGAAAGCTGAGAAGTCAGATATTAAAGAGACTTTATGAGATCCCTGCCACATGTTTCCTTGGCCTTCGTTTCCATGCGGGCAGTTCTTTATCCAGTCTAGACACAGAGAATGTGGATACAAGTTAGTGTTGGTTAGTAATAGAATAGCCCTAAGAGGACTAACTAGGGTCTAGTTAATTTCCAAATGAGAATATCTTAGTCTGTGTGTGTGTGTTTTTTTTTTAATGTGTTTTGAGACATGGCTTTCCTGTAGCTTTGGAGTTTCAGAACAACCCAGACATGTACACCTCATCTCAGACTTGGTAGAATATCTAGTTTTACCCTGCAACTGCCGCATCTCCTTGAAATCTTCAGTAGGGACTAAGTCAAAACATTTTTGTTTTCCTTGTATCTGGATGCATAATTCAAAGAAGAGCAGTATATTCTAGGAATCTACATTAGCGCCCTCCCATCCTTCCCTCCTTCCTTCCTTTGGCATGGGACCATGGGATTAACCTAGAATTACACAATTTGAGATTATCTAGTTGAACATGTTCATTTTGCGAGGCCCAGGTAAATCAAGGAAGTTGCCCAAAGTCACATAGTATATAGCTGAGCCTGGAGCCATCAGTCTACTTTTGGTTTAAAATTGACAGCAGACTGCTTCTTAATTTTTCTTACACAGAAAACTCTTTGTGGTATTTTTGTGTTCACATGAAAATTTTTTTGAAGAGTCAATTTGATATATGCCTGTATGACAAAATATATGCAAGGAAGGGTTACATTAAAAAGGTAATACAGTTATTACCTTTATGTAAGCTAATTATGTTAAGAAATAATTTGAGTATTTAAATGTGATGTTATTTATAGTCTTTACAATACAGATCTATTCTGTATGCATTGCAAGTGAGACACATGTAGGGATTGAATTTTTAATCAGTAATTATGGCTGGCTCATAGTTCTCCTGGAGGCCTGTGTAATAATTTCTTTCTTCTTTTCTTTCAAACATCAGAATCCCAGTAAAGAATGTGAGCCTTATCGAAGAAATGAAGACAAACCCATTGCTCCTTGTGGAGCTATTGCCAACAGCATGTTTAATGGTATGATATAGATATAAACAAAAGATATGGATTATAAAATATATAATTAGGAAAATTTGTATAATTTATTGATATTGATTTGATAATCTAGTAAACATGAATGAAATTGAGAAATTCAGCAACTTTAAAATAAATATATCATTTAGTTATTCAATGGAATGTCATAATGTTTTGTGACTTTTTTCAGAATTCTTATATTTTAAGAATGAATTTCTCTCTCTGGGAAGAAAGGAGCAGAGACCTTCCTCTAACCTTCATATTTCATAGATGATAAAATAAAAGCCACGCTGCCTTTTTTACCAACTTCAAATATTTATACCATTACAAAGGAGCTATGGTTGATCATTTAGGGTAGCACTGTCTGATACAAATATAATGTAAACCATCAATATGAGACATGTGTATAATTTAAAATTTTATAATAGAAACATTAAAAAACAATAAATAGAAATAAGTAAAATTATGTTTAATAATATATTTTATTGAACCCAATATGCCCCAGATATTATACCTTTTTAGTGTATAAATTATGTTCAGTATATAAAATTTATATGTGAGATATTTTACATTCTTTTTTAATTTAAATTCAAGTTAAGGAGATATTTTATATTCTATTTTTTTGTACTGAGCTTTTAATTTCTGAAATATTATTTCAAAAATATGATTACATTATTATAAAACATATTCATTTGGACCAGCCATAATATCAATGGCTCTGTAGCCGTGTAGCTAGTGGCTACCATATTGCACAGTGCAGATAGAGAAATGGATAAGCCAGAAACTATTTAGGAGTGCATTTTTTAGAGGAAAGGAGGAGAAGCAGATTTATCCTGCAAATTATTTTATTTGGGTTAATATTAAAACGTTTCACCTTATCATATACCAGCTAACTATATAGGAGAAGTGACCTATAACTATATTGAGGGAAGAGAAGTCCATCTAGGATTATAAAGTTACCATAGATAATTCACATATAAGTAGTCAAGAGCAAATGTGTGTCATATGCCTGCCTACCTATTACAACCCCTTTTGGGACCAGATACCAGATCCTCATTTCTCATAGAGAATAGGAAATGCTATGGATTTTCAATAGATACTTAGCAATTTCTTCTTTTTTGTGTGTTTAGATACATTAGAATTGTTTCTAGTTGGCAATGAATCTCATCCTACACCTATTCCTTTGAAAAAGAAAGGTATTGCTTGGTGGACAGATAAAAATGTGAAATTCAGAAATCCCCCTGGAGGAGAAAGTCTAGAAGAACGATTTAAAGGTAAAATTTACTAATATTTCCTTAAAATATGATATAAGAAAGGAGTTTTAATGAAGTACCTAAAATTTTGTTTTTAGAATCTTAAAAACTTTTATGCTTTTTTAAAAAACAGCAACTTTTCTTAACTTCATACCAAGTTAGGTAAAATATGTAGTATGTTCTAATGTACTGAAATTCTAAAGGAAATGTACATGTACTTTTAATCTTTGATTTTTCTGGTATTTTCTTATAAGTATTTCAGCCCCTGTCTTTTAAAGTTGCAGGCAAGTTTCTTTTAAACAAGACCCAATTTTTTATTATAATTACAAATTTAAGTTTAGTTTTGATTCTTTGCCTCCTAAATTTTTCAAAGTAAGGTTTTTTTACCATTATATCTTTGCATTAAATCATCTGATTTTTGGTACGTACCCCATAGTGTACTTTTAGTATTTCCTTAATGGCCATCAAATCTTTGTAATTACTTCTTGTTACATGAGGAATTGGTTTGTCTCTACATTTCAAGACTTTCTTAGAATATGAATATATTTATGCCTTTGAAAATAGGAAAAATACTCAGATTGTATATTGCATATCTTTGTTTTATTTGAGTGTGAATTTCCAGTGGAACTCCTAATAGAATGGAATATTTTGTCCTCTCCTCCTTCCCTCTTTTTTAAGATACAACTAAGCCAGTAAACTGGGTTAAACCAGTGTACATGCTGGATTCTGAACCAGATAATAATGGGTTCATAAATGAGGATTTTATTGTTTGGATGCGAACTGCAGCATTACCTACTTTTCGTAAGTTGTATCGTCTAATAGAGCGGAAAAGTGATTTACATCCAACATTGCCAGCTGGACGATACTATTTGAATATCACATACAGTATCCTTTTTTGGCCATGTGCATAGATTCATAGAATTTGAAAAGCATATAGTTCAGTTTTATCTCAGTTATGTGATATGCTATTCTGTGTTTTAGTTTTGATCTCATTTTTATAAGAGTATGTGTGTATATACATGAGAGAGTATCTTTTCACTTATATCTTCCAGATGTCTTAAATTTTTATAAACTTTGTACTAGGATTGAAGCATTATTTGATAAAAATTATTTAAGATGCTGGTGCTAGATTTATTAATAAGCTAGATATTTCTACAATGGAAATTTTAACTGAGCTTAACGCAAAGGCCAGTGAACAAAGTTGATGCTAAATTAGCATTTAGCTTATTTAGATATATGTATCTCTATATATTTTTATATATTCCTTAGATATTAAAAATCAGTATGTGTTAGTTAACATCAATATAATTATTTGTATAACTATTATGTTTATAGTACCAAAACATTTTTATCATTAGCTGTATTATTTCACATTAATAAGTCAGGTGTACTTTTCAGTGCTGATAAATATCATTTATTTCCTTCTGATTATATGTCAACATTGTACCAAGTACTGTTCATGCATTATTTTATTTTATTGAAGCATTACGAGATGGGTATCGTAGTCTCCATGCCCTAGCCAAGTATACAGCAACACAGAACATTTAAATAACTTACCCAAGGTTATGCAGATAATAAATAGAAGAGTTGGGGTTCATAATCAAGCTATTGACTCCAAAGGCCATGACTTTGCCATCAATCACTGCTACAGGCTGCACCCCTAGATGGTTCACTCAAGTAGGCAGACCAAGCCATATTGGCGTGGATACAAAGTCTTTGTAATTGAAAATAATTGGACATTACCCTTTATTCTAAACAAAGTCTTTACATCTTTTAATCTGTAGCCCATTGCTTACATATATCCTTCAAATGTTAGCATTTTAATGTTAACTAATGCTTTGCATTTTTTATTTTTCATAATCCAAATTAGGCACAAGTATATAGTTTTAGTTTTATAATGTGTTAGTGAATGGCTAAGTTAATAGACCTAATTTCAAAAGAAATGTCTTCTTAGATCCTGAGCCTCTTAATTTTGCAACTAACTATGCAACTGAAAATGACCTGATAGTGACAGACTAAAAGTACCCAAGTTTTGGAAACTAGGCCCACATAAAAGCAATTCTGGACAGACAGACCCAGTTGAGGTGCTAATAGAACATTATCCTGAGGCCAGTGCCAAAGTAGAAGGCAGCTCTGTCACAGTTAGCATCCAGAAGATCTAGTAAAGAGTAAGGGCATATACCGGCCTGTAGCCTAGAGCATAATTTAGGTAAGTCTTTGGAGTACATAGTACTTTGTCTTAGTTAACAGACTATTTCCATCCAAGGCATTGAGAAGAGAACTCAAAGAATGTAGGCTCTCAAAGACTGATGAGACAGGAATTTGGGTCTGCAAAGCATTAAGGGTAATTATAAAAATAAGGTATAAAGTGGGAACTAGATACTAGAATTAAGACAGAAGCCCATTTTGGGGGGTTGGGATACAGAGCATGGATGATTTGATTCTTTGTCCCCCAGACTGTTTTATTAGTTAGAACTCTTATTATAATCATTCCTGCTTCAGGTTAAGATTGATTTAAGAAACTGGCAGAGTCTGCCATTTGGAATAATAGGGTCCATCCATGGGGATGAAAAATTGCAGAGAGAAACAAATGGGGCCTAAACTTGATTCGAAAGATGTTTTTGAAAAGGTTGTAAACCTTTCACATAGGGATTCAGTTCTGTCTTCTCTGTTCTAATTCTTGCCAAAATCTTAGAATTGGTCCATGTAGATAACTCATCCTATATACTGGTGTCCCATTTCTTAAATCTCTTTAACAGTTCACCCTTCATTTCTACTCTGTTTCAACCATCAACTCTGTGTCACACCATGAGTTTGTCATTGCTCCAAATCAACAAGCTAAAACTTCAATATCATACTCTTTGACCTTGTGCTCGGAGTCCTCTTGTATTCTCGTAATTACTCTCTTATTACACATGCTCTTTGAGCTCACAGAGTCCTCCAGTCTCTTCATTCTTCCTTTTTCTCCTGGTCTGTCAATCTTCTCTTCTTCTATTGGTTTTATTGCTGTTCATCTGAAATATTTTTTTCACATTACATTTCTTTGTGGCCTTTGGCCCCTTCTGTGTAATGAGAGTAAAAAGTACCTGAGAAGCCATATAACCCTTAAGTTCAGTTGTTTTTGCTTGTAAACTATTTTGGTTTTCACTACTAATGTTTAACTTGCTAAATCAGTTGCTTCACGGTAATAGTCCTATAATTATTTTGTGGTTCAGGAAATGTGAGTAAGGTGCCTGTGTATCATAGAATTATACCAGTGAATTACAGGCAATTAAATGCCAAATTTTTAAGTTGTGTTTTAAAAATCAAGTAACTGGCCATGGAAAAGTCTTCCTATACGTTCTTCAGATTACCCGGTACATTCTTTTGATGGACGAAAACGGATGATCTTGAGCACTATTTCATGGATGGGAGGAAAAAATCCATTTTTGGGGATTGCTTACATCACTATTGGATCCATCTCCTTCCTTCTAGGAGTTGTACTGCTAGTAATTAACCATAAATATAGAAACAGTAGTAATACTGCTGACATTACCATTTAATTTTATATTCTGAAAACAGATTTACTGCATGTGCATCAAGGCCAGTTCTATTCAACCTAGCTTTCGAATGCTGATGTCTGGTTAGTATGTCATTTTTGAAGTTGGCACATAACTTCTTTTAAAAAAAAAATTTTTATCCTTTGCTTCTTCCTTATGGATGTCTTATGGAACTATATGACGGGTATGAAACAAATTAACTATATGGATCATATCAACACTGTAACTGCTGAAATGGCATTCTAATTAATGTTTGTTTTTTGTTGGGTCAGGCCATATGCATAGAGCCTCTTTTATGTGAAATGCATCTATTGCTTAAATGTCTATGCTGTGTTGATAACATTATATTGACGTGATGCTGTATATGTGTGCCTGTTGTGTGAAGAAAGGGATTACAAGATGTATGAATATAATGACTTGCTAACCTTGCAGGACTCAGAATTACAAAAAGATCTAAGGCTAAATCTAAATAAAACACTTCATCATTTTCATGTGTCGTGTGTAAAAGCTTAAAGTACCATCTTTGTTGAGGTGGTTAATGTATTCCATTTTTCCAGTACAGTTCTTTGTCAAGTATAGCTCTGATTTGAAAGGACATGCTTAACTTGTCTAGCATAGGAATTAGTGGTCGTGTCTGAAGAGGTCAGTTGGGTCTCATGTGGGAGAATTTAAAATTCCTTTTTCCATTTAATTAAGATGTTGTAGTCAGGAACCCCAACTCACTTGATAAGTTTTTATGTGTGATCATTTCCCTTGAAGTTTATACTTCATAAGGGACAAAGGAATATAGGTGAGATGGGAAAACTTCTTGGCAGACCTTCAACAACTGCCTCAACTATAAACCAGATGTAAATGTTTAAAGAGACTGTTTTCATTCTTGTGGTATTTAACATTCAGAAATTTGCTTCAGCATTGGAAATACCTCAAGCTGTTTTTATTTTGCAGGTAAGTTTTGATCTAAGTACTAATATTATATTGCAGAAAATTTAGAAAACAGTAACTTCTGTATTTCATTCAATTTTTACATATAGGTCAAATATGGAGGTGTATGCATATTCTCTTTAGTTAAGGTACCAATTATTTTGGTTGGTTTATTCTAAGACACACTTAAAAAATAAATTCTATAAATTTCCTAATTAAATTCTGGAGATTTTGTAGTATGCACATGATAAATTATAATATATATGGTTGAAGTTATTTTATTTCCTATTAACTGGAATTATTTTAATATTCCTTATTGAATAAATGCTGTAATTTGTTTGCTATGGAACTTATTCTTGAATGTAAACTTATTTTTTCAACATGCATGAAAATGTATGTCTTAATCAGAGGGGGCTTAATTGCATTGAAATGGCTTTTTTTTTTTTTTACTAAAATAACTCCTATATTTGTATAGAAGAATGGTTGTTTATTCAGAGTTTGTGATGATTTTGTTCAGTTATATTTTAAATCAAAAGGTCTGAGTAATGTATCAATTTTGATTAATATATGTTTTTTTAAAAAAAACAAAAAATAATGTAATGGTTAATAGAAATGTGCCACACTTCTTAAGTTTTGTATAACATGAAATTCAGTTAAAAGAACTTGTAGTTCATAATGACTTTTAACTGGTAGACTATTACTTGCATGAAGTACTTACTGTATGATTTTCCTGAAATTTCTGAGTTCATAAGGTATTGTTTGTCTCAAAATATTCTTTGTCTTGTCCTTCAGAATATTGTTATTTATTCTGACCATTGACCCTCTTCCACATAGCAGTTTATTTTCTGGGACACCTCACTGGGGGAGAAGGTTTTTGCCAGTCTTTCCAGATTGAGTTTGTGTTGTTCAAGGAGGACTGCCATCCTGCATCTCTTTTTCTAATTAGGGGACCAAAAGTGCCACTAAAGAAAAGTTGAAGCCCCTTCCAACACTTTCTCATCTGGGGTGAAGACAGAATCTTAAAATATATTTGGAGTTTTATCTATTTACAAGTTCATTGACGGCCTAGTTTCCTTCCCATCTCCTGCCATTTGAGCACTAAGGGATTCCTGTTACTAATTACGAAGAATGTGGAACATTCATACGGCCTCTGCGAAGCCTGGTGGGAAGGAAAAACATTTCTTTTTTATGGGCTGTATGCTCATCTTTTGGAAATATTGATGTCATATTCAACTTTTAGAGAATCATACTGCATTTTACTGCATTTAGGTTAAGTAGAAGGCATTGAAGAATGAATTGACTTACAGGAAGTATTTTGATGTATGAAATTTCCCAATTGAAGGAATTATTTAGTATGTAAAAGCTAAGAAGTTTCACTGAAATCATAAGGCAGTTAAAAATAAATTGGTAAAAATAACTTTACTACCTAATGGAGAATTATTCAACCAAGAGGAGAGTCAAGTGAATATATTTTGTTTATTGGTTAATATCAATTTGTTTGTAACCCTGATTATATTTAAAGATAATGTTCTGTTAGTATGTTCTGTATTAATAAAAATGACAAAATTAATTTTGCTATGTTCAAGTGTTTTGCTAAAAAAATAATGCCCCATTGTTGTTAATGTTTAGCACTAAATTTTAGCCCAAGGACAATAAGGCCCAAGTTTTAACATTTCCATGTCTAGATTTGATTGCCATTATGGATATATATTAATCACTATGGCATCATTAACTGCAAGATTTGTCTATATTACTGAGAAACATCTGTTCTTACCAGGAGGTGGTCATATTGTCACCTGAGTTATAGGTAGATGGACTAAATTTGGTATTAGATCAAGGAAATGTCTAGTAAATAGAAAAGGAAGAAGTAGTAGAGAAGCAAGAATGATGAAATTATGAAGAGGGCGTGGCATACAGGAAATGAAAAGACCAGGAAAGAGGAACAGCTGATGGAGGGTGAATGAATGCTCACCTTCTATCTTCAGGGAAACAATGCCTTAGAATTATTTGCCCTTTGTTGGTTAAGATGAAAAGTTTTCTTCTTTATAAACATGTTTTTTTTTTTTTTTTGAAGCTAGGGTGGAGGGAATAACGTGCTGTTTCAAGAGGAGTTTTGATGCATAAATGTTTGTTGTAGAGTTTGGATGATCTAGTAAAGTATTTTAGAGCTTTTTTTTATAGCCCATGCTCCATTCAGTAAACATAAAAATCATATTTCCCCTAATGTCATTTGAAATTTCAAAATAAATATCATGTCTAAAATCAAATCGACCATGGTGACCTTATTTGATTTTATAGATTTAATGCAAATATATAAATTTACATTTTATCAAAGTAACGTGTATATATAGTTAACAAAAATTAACAGGCCTTAGGATGAAAACTGGTAGTTCCTGTCCCAACTTTCTTTAACTTTCAGATATAATCACTTTGAGTCCAGAAGTTTCTTTTGGTATATGTTTTACTGTATCTAAATGATATACCTAGTCTGCTATTGCTTGATTTAATGGTTTTAGTCATCATTAAGATCTTCTTGATAATGTTCTCTGCTGATTAAAGCTTTTTAACATACCTGTCTCCCCTTCTCCCATAATTACAGTTAATATCATATTTAGGAAACACAGTAGCTATTATTTTGTTATAGCTGTAGGGCAAAGCATTGCACCATAACATTTTACATCATTTTATTTTTCCTAGAGTTAATAATTGCCTCATTTTTAACACATAATTTCTAGAAACCTAGCTTAATCTTTTTCCAGTTACTCTGTCAGGTCCACCATCTTCTCATCAATAGTTTTAAAGGGCTTTAGTCCCCAAGTATTAGATAATCTGATTCCCTGTTTTTACTAGGGAGATCTGTTCTGTATTTGTCCTTCTATACCAATCTGAACTGGTTGTTTTCTTGACCAGTTACACAGCCATTATCCCATGACCTCCTCTTGTCACCTTTCTATGTTGGATGTGTTTCCTAGTTTATTCTCTAATTTACTGGAGTACTTCCTAAAGCACTTACAGCGTCCTATGAAATAGCTGAAAGGCAAATTTTCTGAGTCCTTACATGTCTAAAATGTCTTTTTTTGATTCTCACATCTCATTGATAGTTTGACTACATATACAATATTGTTTAAAATAGTTTTTTAAATAAAATTTTTTAATGTTTATTTTTGAGAGAGAGACAGAGCCTGAGTGGGGGAGGGGCAGGGAGACACAGAATCTGAAGCGGGCTCCAGGTTCTGAGCTATCAGGACAGAGCCCAGTGCGAGGCTTGAACCCATGAACCGTGAGATCATGACCTGAGCTGAAGTCAGATGCTCAACCGACTGAGCCACCCAGGCGCCCCTCCCCTAAGAGTTTTGAAGGCATTGCTCCACCCTCTTCTAGGTTTCATTGTTGCTTCTGAGAACTGTTTCTATCCTTAATCAGATATTAGACCTCCTAGACTGATGCTTAATTTTCTTCTCTTTTTCTCCAGTTGTTTAGACATTATTGTCTGTTCTTTCTAAAAGATTTCTTCATTTTAATCTTCCAGCCTTATCTTCTACTGAGATTTATGTATATTTTAAAAATATTTTAATTTCTAAGACTTCCTTTATTTCTATTCTCTTTCTAAGAAATATTCATCTTAGTTCACAGATAAAATATTTTTCTAAGGGGTCTTCTGGGTGGCTCAGTTGGTTAAGCGTCCAACTTTGGCTCAGGTCATGATCTCTCCATATGTGAGTTCAAGCCCTGCTTCGGGCTCTGTGCTGACAGCTTAGAGCCTGGAACCTGTTTTGGATTCTCTATCTCCCTGTCTCTTGGCCCCTCCCTTGCTCATGCTCTGCCTCTCCCTGTCTCTCAAAAAATGAATAAATATTAAAAAATTAAAAAAATAATTTTTTGAGAATATATATGCTTTTCTTTCCTAATCTGTTAGCATTGATTTTTGTTGTTGCTGTTTTAACTTTTAGGGTTTTTTTTTTCTCTTGATCATATAAGTGACTTTTTTGTGTTTCTGGCTAGTCTTGACCATCTGTCATATATGAATGGCCCCCAAAAGACTAATTGAAAGCTCTTTGTTTGTGGTCAGTGCTTGACAAATGATAGGCTTTACTAGCACAGTGCTACTCAGAAATGCCACTCAGTGAATTATTTGTTCCTGTTCATTATAAAAAGCTTAGACAAGTAATAAAGAGTTGGCAGGTCAGCAACTGTAAGGGGACCAAATGTTGAGAAGTACTGCATTAGGGAATGATTGTCAGGGGGCTGGTCATTTGGCTGGAGGCCTTTTCTTTGACTGGGACTGTTCAGTTTCTCTAAGGAATTTGCTGGTCCTCTTCAGAAGGAAGGGGTCCAAGGAAGGTCTGTTTTCTCTGCCTTTACCTCTGCTTCTGCCCTGTCCACCTCACCTTCTGTTTTCCACTTTATACGTATTTATTTTGTTTTTTTAAAATTTTTTAATGTTTTATTTATTTTTGAGACAGAGACAGAGCAAGAGAGGGGGAGGGGCAGAGAGAGAGAGGGAGACACAGAATCCGAAGCAGGCTCCAGGCTCTGAGCTGTCAGCACAGAGCCCGACGTGGGGCTCGAACCCACGAATGTGAGATCATGACCTGAGCCGAAGTCGGAGGCTTAACCGACTGAGCCACCCACACGCCCCTATACGTATTTCTTTATACCTATCCCTCTGCATATCCTTTCCACCGGGTTGTCTTCCATTACTTTATACAGATAAGAATTATCTTCTCTGCTGCCTGTGCGAGACAGTGAAGGAGGTGAGAGATTGTATTTGGCTGAGAGGGGGAGGGCAGAGGTCTTGGGATCTGACCATTCTGTTGTATGTAATTTTCAACCAGTCATTTTCAGGTCTATTTCCTTGTTGCTATAACTTTTACACCCAAGTCTGAGTTTCTTAGGGGCTGTGGGCCAATCAGCATGCTTCTTACTGGTGTCCCCTTTACAGTCCGTTTAGATTACAGCTTCCTGTGTCCTGCTCAGTCATATTCCATCTGCTTTCTGTTTTCTAGAAATCTGCAGAAAGTGCTTTTCTGTTTTTTTTTCTCCCTGTCAACTCTCTATCCTTTTTGACTTCTATCTTAAAAAAATTGTTGCTTTATGGGCGCCTGGGTGGCTCAGTTGCTTAGGCATCTGACTTTTGATTTTGGCTCAGGTCATGGTCTCACAGTTCATGAGTTTCAGCCCGGAATCAGCCTCTGTGCTGATGGTGCAAAGCCTGCTTGGGGTTCTCTCTCTCTCCCTCTCTCTCTGCCTCTTCCTCGCTCATTCTCTCTCTCTTTCTCTTTCTCCAAAAATAGGTAATTAAATTTTTAAAAAAGGAAAAAAAAATTTGTTTTAGATTATCATAAAATAGGGGGTGGGGTGCCTGGGTGGCTCAGTCATGTAAGCATCTGACTTTGGCTCAGGTCATGATCTAACCTGAATTCAAAAAAATTTTTTTTAATTTTTTTATGTCTTTATTTTATTCTGAGAGACAGAGACAGAGCAGGGGAGGGGCAGAGAGGGAGGGAAACACAGAATCTGAAGAAGGCTTCAGGCTCTGAGCTGTCAGCACAGAGCCCGACACGGGGCTCGAGCCCATGGACTGTGAGATCATGACCTGAGCCGAAGTTGGACGCTTAACTGACTGAGCCACCCAGGTGCCCCTGATCTCACCTGAATTCAAGCCCCACGTTGGGTTCTGTGCTGACAGCATGGAGCCTGCTTCAGATCTTTGCCTCTCACTCTCAGCTCCTCCTCAGCTTGCACCCTCTCTCTATCCAAAATAAGTAAACATTGAAAAAAAGTTGGGTAGAGACAGATTGTCATAAAGTGAACTTTACTTTTTTTCTTGTGTGTAGTTATGTACATTTTAACTTATGTATAGATTCGTGTAACCATCATTGGATACAGAGTAATACCATCACCCCTACCCCTCAAAACTCTCTTACACTACTCCTTTATACTCATACTTTATACTCATACTCTGGGCAACCACTGATCTCTTTTCTTTCCTTATAGTTTTTCTTCTAGAATGTCATAAATGGAATTATACCATATGGAACCTTTTGAAACTGGCTTCTTTCATTTAGCATGCCTTTGAGATTCATCTAAGGTAATGATGCCTATTGATACCTCCTACCTTTTCAATTTCCTTTTCATGTTACTGGAGTGAAAGGGAGAAGAGGTAAACTCTTGGGGCCCATCTGCTTTTTTAAAACCAGAAAACACCTCAAAGTACCTTTTGATGCTTTTGTAACACTTTTAAAAATCTTAAAAGATACACTTGTTACGTACTGTAAGTGATATTAATGGGAGCTTGTCTGTTGATGTGTGACAAGCTTTTTCATGCAGAGTAATGAAGATTGAACTCACCATATGTCACTTCCACTGTCAAGATTTGTGTGTCACTTTGTTTTAAGGAACAGAATACAGAAAAAATAAATTTAAAAATACATGTTAAATTTCAGGTGAATTAGTGGTCTAAAGTAATCCCTGGGATGTATTGTCTTTCCTTTTCACAACAAAGCTTGTAAAAGAGTAATTTATATTTTATTGTCATCTTCATCTTTAGCTAATGATTCATCTCACAGTCACACTATATTCTGTTTACTATCATCTGTGTCTGAAAGATACAGTAAGAAAGAGTATGGGGTTTAGAAGCAGGCTGACCTGGCTCTTATGTATATAAACTGTACCTTCAGATTATTTAATCTCCTAAATCAGTTAGCATTTCCAGTCAGTAAAATGGGAGGTTTAATACCCTCTTGGCAGATTTTTGTTTTGAGGAATAAGGGAAGTGATAGATGACAAACATTTAACAGAAAGTATAGAAAAATGACAAACAATTCCCACTCTTTTTTTGTCACAGGAAGTAAACTCGCCCTTATCTTGAACTTTTTGCTCCATTTGATAATTTGGCACCTTCCTTCCCTCTTCATTCTTAGCATGTGGCTTTGTGAATAACTCCTGATTTTCTTCTTACTTATCTGTCCTTAGTCTCCTTTATATATCCCTTGGTTAGGCTCACCATGTAAAATGTTGGGAATTCGTTGAAATTATGTTCTGGGCCCTTTTCTCACTACATACACTCCCCAAACAATCATAAGTTCCTAATCACTTCTAGTACCATCTTTGCACTGGTTTCTTTATCTTTTCTTGTGTCTTGACATTTCTTCTGAGCTCTAGATTTTTCAGTATGGATCTCTTCTTGGATTGTCCTTGGATTTCTCAAGCTTAATAAGGCCCATACAGGAACCATCCCATTCTAGCCTGGCTTTCTCTTATAATTTTTGATATAGTGGATGGTATGGTCAACCACCTTAACATTTAAGTCAGAAACCTTGCATTCGTGTCCATATCATAATTTATTATTATGTGTTTATTATCTTCCTGATTAGGTTATATGGTCCAGAAGTTCAGGGATTTAAAAAATTTTTCCCCTGAGCATTTTGTGAAGTGTTAGTTTCATATTAAGTAGTCAATAAATTATTGTTCAGCAAGGGGTGAACTCATTCATATATTTTATGTATTATTTTTTCATACAAAAATATTTTAGAGCCAGAGATAAAGATTATTAGTCCAAAGCCACCCCTTAACTTTAATGATGAAAAGAGTGAGGCTTGTAATTAGATAACTCATTAATTCAATAATAAATACAGCAATTAAGAGATAGCCAGTGTTTCTTGACTCCTAACTGTAATCAAAGAACATAAGAAATTATGATGTTCTGTCTTTTACCTGACTAGTAGTTTTTGTACACTGAACTTAACACAAATCTGTTCTGCTATATTTGCTTTTGTAGAACTGGAAGTGGATTAAGCATGGTTCCAGAATTAAAACATACATCCCAATCACACAAAACACTATTCTGGCTTTCCTTTTTTAATTCATAGATGCTATAGGCAGGATCAAAGTAAGGGTTGTAATCTTGTTTGTTTTCTAAAGGAAAAGAAATATGGAGTAACTGTCATTTGGTAACTTCACATTAGTAATTGTGAATTATTTTCACACAAACTTACCTCAGGCTTTAGTTAACCTACCTCAGATTTTCCATATATCTAAATAGAGTACTACCAGTTGTTACAATGTTCAAAAACTTTCTGAAGGAAATACTTCCTAACCATTTCTAATAATCTAATAATAATTTCTAATATTACAAAGAAACTCGAACTGATATTTTGGAAAGGAAACTTTCGAAAATAACTCTTCTGGGTTGCTGAGTGGTTCAGTCAGTTAAGCGTCCAACTCTTGATTTAGGCTCAGGTCATGATCTCATAGTCTTGAGATCAAGATCAGCATCAGGTTCTGCACTGGGCATGGGGCCTGCTTAAGATTCTCTCTTTCCCTCTCTGCCTCTACCCCAATTGTGCGTGTGTTCTCTCTCTCCCTCTTTCTCAAAAAAAAAAAAAAAAAAAAAGGAAACAACTCTTCTGCTACAGAGTATGAATTTACAAATCTAGTAACAAATTTCAACTGTGTTTGAGATGATCCAGTAAAGTTTGATAGGCACCCAAGCAAATTTCAGGTATATTTTTCTGTCAGAATAATCACAATTTATGGAACAGGAGCAAGGAGACAGGAATCTTGGGACTAAAAACTGTTTGAAAGTAGTACAATGAGTATCAAAGATGTTCTGAATTTTTATTCTCAGTAAGTTCATTCTATATGCAGCATACTGTTCCTTTAATGTATGTATGTATGTATGTATTTATGAGAGAGAGAGAGAAAAAGAGAGAGAGAAACAGAGTTTGAGCGGGGGAAGGGCAGAGAAAGAGGGAGACACAGAATCTGAAGCAGGCTCCAGGCTCTAAGCTGACAGCACAGAGTTTGACGTGGGTCTCCAGCTCATGAACCGCGAGATCACGACCTGAGCTGAAGTTGGACGCTTAACTGAGTAATCCACCCATGTGCTCCCACACACTGTTCCTTTAACCAATAATTACTGAGCATTTTCTATCTGCCAGTTACTATTCTAGATGCTGCAAGTACAGCAGTGAAGAAAATTATCTAACTTTAATCTTTAAAAGGATCGTTGCTGTGTGGAAAATTGACTGAATATAAAAGTACAAGTAGGAAAACTAGTTGAAAAGTCTTCTGCAGTAATGCAAACAAAAGATGATGATGGATTGGCCTGGAGTATGGTAGCAGTGGTAGGAGTGGTCAGATTCAGATTATATTTTGAAGGTGTATGTATTCAACAGAATTTCCTAATGGATTAGTTTATAGGGTATGATAGAAAGCAGTCAAAGTTTGGTGCTTGTAATGAAGAAAATTGCAGAGGAGAAGCCTTGGAAATAAAGAACTGGAAAGTAGAATTCAGTTTTGGTCACAAGTTTGCAATGCCCATTAGACATCTAAGTGGAGATGTCTGGAGTCAAAGGGAAAGGTCAGGCTGGAGAGTTGCCAGCACACAAATGGTCTTTCATGGCAGTAGATGAAATCACAAATGGGATTTCATGGGATTCACAAATGGGATAAATGTAAAAAACGGTGGTTCTCTGAAATTTAGAGATTGAGAGGATGAGGTTTCGGGAGACTAAGAACACTGCTGAAATGGAGAACCATCAAAAGAGTAGTGGAAGCCCCTTAAGCCTGTATATGAAACTATACATATGTGTTGTATATTATACTGATGGCATTTATAGCTTATTTCCAAATTAAAAACAAAGCATATTGTGAAGGAGTGATCAATTATGTTAAATTTAGTTGCTGATAGATGGTGAAAATGAAAATTGAGATTGGCTGTTTATTCAACTATGTAGAAGCTATTGGGGATCCTAGGAAAAGCAGTAAAAGCCTGCCCAAAATGGGATTTAAAAAATTAGGAGAGGAAGGGAAGAAGAGAAATAAAAGAAATCTGTTTTATTTTTATTTTTTAAATGTTTATTTTGAGAGGACAGGGCAGAAAGAGGTGAAAAGAGAGAATCCCAAGCACACTGTGTGCTGACGGGATTTGATTTCAAGACCATGAGATCATGACCTGAGCCAAAATCAAGAGTTGGACGTTTAATCGACTGAGCCACCCAGGTGCCCCAAGAAATCTTTTTTTTTTTTTAAGAGAAATGGTATGGTAATTGAAATCAAGTCCTGTTTGTTTAATACAGGAATATGTTTATATGCTGATGGAATGATCTAGGAAAGAGGGAAAAATTGTACTATGTGATGTACAAATAAGGTTCTGCATCTATTTCAGAATCTATTTTATGTGAATCTTTGGTTCTTTTTGGACAGAGCCATAAGTGTCCTTCATCCAGTATATAGATCTGTCATTAATATGTATCATTAATTCATCTGCTGGTTAACCTTTAACCCTTTAAGCAGTACTAGGCGATTGGTAAAAAATTAAAATAATCTCTGTTCTTGAGAGGTTTAAACCTAGTTGTCTAGATGGAGAAAATGTAAGAGAGCACATACAACTTTAACAAGTTCAGATTATAGACAGTACCCTTTTTAAAAATGTGTATGCTCCAGCTGTTGGTGTCTGGTAATTGTCCTCAAGGATTTGAACATAGTGCTTAATGCAGAAGGTGGAATAAGCAAGAACCTTTCAGTCCCTATCTAGGGGAGAGATGGATAGGGTATTTACAGACCTTGGTGAGGAAAACTGAGGACAGATAACTTGGTGGGTCTAACCCAAAAGATTAGAAGGAATAGTAATTTTGATATTACTAATTTTTATCTACACATTTCACCTATGCTGAACCCATATATCATCCACTTTCTATTTGAAATGACAACGGAGTAATTATAAGAGTTTTAAAAAAGGTGGAAAGATTTATTTTTGTGTTTACATTTATACATACTTGGTGGGCTCAAAGACTAAAGATCTTTGTAATGTGGCATTATTTAAGCAAGACTGTTAGAAGCAAGATACAGACAGCCTGTCTATCCAGTATTTGCTCTGCCTAGCACCTCCTAGCACCATTTCCAGTCATGGAAAATGCCTTGGGCCAGCAAGACTTAAGAGTCCAGATGTGCCATCCCATTTCTTGTCCCACAATTACAAAATTTCCCCTCTTTTCAGCATTTTCCCAGACATGGAGAAACAAGAGAACAGCTTTCACAATTTCGGGACATTGGTAGCGTTTCTTGCATGGGGAGTTCTGCAGCATCCAAAGGTACAAGAAGATAAAAATTGGTATCTGGACGCAGCTCTTTACATCATATTCTCAGCACAAGGAACAATAACGCCCTCACAAAGTTTCTTCTACTGAAAAAAGATTGTATTCGTGTAAGAGGAGTTAACCGTTTTGCTTCGTATTGCATCTAGCTTCATAGCTTACAGTTAGACCAACCCAATGTTCTTTCAGCATCAAAACAATGGTTCAGTTTGCTCAGAGTTTTTAAAACACCTTCTCGTTCAAAATACACTAATTTTCTATGATAGCCTAGTCTCACATTAATTTTATCTAAGCTAGTTAAAAAGTACATAACACGTCACTCCTCGCCTCTCCGGTCTCAAAAGTTGCTTCTCCCAGCCTTAGCTCCAGGGACCAGCCGCCCCAAGGCCATCGGCCCCGTTAGAAACGAATTCAAGGAACGGAAACGGCCAATCGGCTAGAGCG
This sequence comes from Cryptoprocta ferox, assembly GCA_028646485.1. Taxonomy (NCBI): domain Eukaryota; kingdom Metazoa; phylum Chordata; class Mammalia; order Carnivora; family Eupleridae; genus Cryptoprocta; species Cryptoprocta ferox. The sequence goes on from CM053577.1 coordinate 79,565,014, forward strand.
GCCACAGCCGTACGGCCGCTCTCACTTTTCTTTCGCTCTCTATGGTTAGAGCCTCAAGCCCCTCCTCCTCCCGAAGTATTAAGTTCCCTGACGCTTGCGCAAGGCCAGAAGGTAGTTCCGGTTCCGGTGTTGCCGTTCTTGTTCCTGGTGTTCGGTTGTCGCGGTTGGTGGGTAGTAACCGAGCCAAGATGCTGCGGAATCTGCTGGTGAGGAGCCTCTCGGCTTGCTTTCTTGATGTGGGGCGGGAAGGTTGGGAGCGGAGGCTAAGGGGCCATGACTGAAAAGCCTCACCTGGGAGGGAAGGAGGGTGGGAGAAGGCGGCTTCTGAAGTCACCTTGGTACGTGTCCTTTTCGCCTGACGTTACTTTCCCTTCCAACCGTTCCTCTCTCTTCTGGCTGTGCTGGGTAGATCTAGGGAATGGGGAGGCTGGGAAGATGACCAGAGGTTGGTGGGTTGGACAGCCTTGGCTTCTTTAGTGGTCACCTCTAACCCTATAGGTCATTGATGAAGTCGGTAATTTTGATAGGGAGTAAAATCAAGATCGAAGTGGGAAGTTTCTGATACCCGGAAGCTTCAGATAGATGTTTCACTGGTACATTGAAAGACCTTAAATTTCAGTGTTTCTGATGCTTTGTGAGCCTTAGAATGCCGTTTAAAAAGCAAGTCATTCAGTTTCGGTTGGGACTTTAGGAGCAGTCATGGCTGAAGTGAGGCGGTTCTTCAGTGCCCTTCACCCCTCCACCGGCTTTGAGCATGTGAAATACTTTCCTAAAATTTCGAAAAAGAGAAGGAAAATGTAACAGTGACCATTATTCAGTAAGGTTTTACTTAGCTCACAATATGTCATTTGTTTTGGAATATTGAGTGCATATGTCTCGTTATTTAATTAAACTGGCTATATAATGCAAGTCACTTTTTAAAAGGAAATGTACCCCATTAATTATTCCCTATTTTAGGAAAAATGTAGTGGGGAAAGCATTTTGATTAAGTAGGAATCATGTCAGTTTATTTTGGTATCGAGTAGTAGACTTTTAATAATATGGTAAAGTTTTAAATGAAAATATTTGAACTTTTATTCTATTTTGTAACCATTCTTTATTCTTGTAATATCTGTATGTCAGTATGTTTTACTCAAAGATTATATAATGCTACTAGTTCAACTCAGGTGAAGATGATTTTTAAAAAAAATTTTTTTAATGTTTATTTTTGAGGGAGAGAGAGTGCGAGCAGGAGAGGGGCAGAGAGAAAGGGAGACACAGAATCTGAAGCAGGCTCCAGGCTCTGAGCTGTCAGCACAGAGCCTGCTTGGGATTCTGCCTCTCTCAAAATAAATAAACTTCAAAAAAAACTTAGAGTAGTGGATGGACAATAAATTGGAAAACCTGGCTGCTGGTTTAGGGCTCTGTTACTGACAAATCGGGTATCTTTTACTGTCAGTTTCTCTCTTCTGAAATACTAAAGATTGAAAATAGTTGGTTTTCAAAACCTTCAAGGTTTCTTTAAGACCTAAATCTGCTCAGTATATATGGATTTTTTTTATTTCAGGCTCTTCGTCAGATTGCCCAGAGGACCATAAGTACTGCTTCACGCAGGCAGTTTGAAAATAAAGTTCCAGAGAAGCAAAAGCTATTTCAGGTACTGAAATATTTTCTAAGAGATTGATACTTGTAATAATAATAATTACCAAAAGTTGGAGATAGGAAGTAAATCTGGAGATGTTTGGTGGTTACTCATCTTACTGTATTAGCAATATTGTCTATTGATAGTTAATTGGGCATTTACTATATCCAGGAGGCCTTTGGGGAAGCAGAAGAAATGAGAGGGAAAAGGTGTAGGTCAAAGACACTTTCTTTGGAAGAGTTACATTGGGTTGGCACTCTGTGGGGTAGTTTCATAAGAATAGACAAATAGACCGTAGAAAGGACCCAGAAACAGAACAAATATGTATGTAGAAATATGTTACAGCTGCTATTTCATATCAATGTGGAAAGGATATGATAAATTGGTATTAGAAAAATTGGCTATTTTAAAGAAAGTAAAGTTCTATCCCTTTATATTGTGTATTAAAAGGTAAATTGCAAGTACAAATTCTTCTCCTGCCAAAAATATTAGAATATATTTTTCCAGTTTTAGTGAGGTACGATTGACAAATAAAAATTGTATATAGTTAGGTTGTAGCTGATGGGTTTTATTTTTAAAAAGGTGTACAGTGTGATGTTTAATGTGTCTATGAATATTTATCATAATTAAGTTAACTAACACATCCATTACCTCAAATACTTGACCTTTTTGTTTGTTTGGTGAGAGCACTTAAGATCTACTTTCTTAGCAAATTTCAAGTGTACAATACAGTACCATAGATTATAGTCACCATAGGACAGTATTTCTTATATCTTAGGGGTGGGGAAGTCTTCCTAAGGAAGTCTTTACAAAGCCTAGAAGCTGTAAAGGACAAAAATTGCATTTATGAGTACAAGTGACAAATTGAGAGCAAATTTTTAAAATATAACAAAAGATTAATATCCCCAGCATAAAAAGAGGTCCTACAGGGGCGTCTGGGTGGCTCAGTAGGTTGAGCATCCGACTTTGGCTCAGGTCAAGAACTCCCGGTTTGTGGGTTCAAGCACCGCATTGGGCTCTGTGCTGACAGCTCAGAGCCTGGAGCCTGCTTCAGATTCTGTGTCTCCCTCTCTCTCTGCCCCTCCCCTGCTCATGCTCTGTCTCTCAAAAAATAAATAAATGTTAAAAACAATTTAAAGAAAAGGTTCTACAGATCAGTAAGAAATGCAAATTAAGATGACAAATTACAACTTTTTTCCCCTATTGGATTGTCAGAATTATAGAAAGATTTAAAATAGGTTATGTAAGCCGCGTATGGAAGATAGTTAATTCATACACAGTACTTTCATACATATTAGTTAGTAGTATAAGTGGTATAAAAGTTATAAAGGATTTTTGAGAGTAGTATTAAAAATAAATCAGATACCCTGTCATCGGGGACATCCACTTTTTTTTTTTTTTTTCCAAGGTAGGCTCCATGCCCAATGTGGGGCTTGAAGTCACAACCCTGACATTGAGTTGTATACTTTACCGACTGAGCCAGCCAGGTGACCCTGGGGACTACGTCCCACTTTTAAAAATCTTTTCTGCAGACAGACACAGTAGCTTAAACATGTAAAGGAAAGGATAGAGGTTATTTGTCATAGGATTTTAATACCACTAAAACTCCAATAACCATTACTAGAGGACTGGCTTACTCAGTTCTGATATTTTTGCACAGTGGAATCCTATGTAGCCATTAAAAGGAATAAGGTAGACTTAAAGGGCCTAACAAAAGTTTAAGGTAGCATTAAGTGAAAAATAGATTATGGCATACTCTTATAAAGCATAGTCTCATTTGGTATGTTAAACAAGGTGTAAATTAGAAGATTAAGACAATGTAAGCGTTAAAAAATCTTTAAGGATACGAACTATGCTGTTAATAGTGGTTTTCTCATGGGGAAAGATGGTGGGACAGAGTGTTTACCTTTATAAGTAGTTATATTATTAGTGCTTTGTTTGTTTGGTGATACCTGGTTTTTTCCAAATACAATTTTGTATCCTATACAAATTTTCCTTGACTTATGATGGAGGTAGGTCATAAAACAGTAACCCATCATAAGTTGAAAATATCTTCGATTGAAGATTCATTTAATACACTTAACCTACCAAATATCATAGCTTAGCCTCGCCTGCCTTAAATATGCTTAGAACACATACATTGGCTTACAGCTGGGCAATATCATCTAAGCAAAGCCTGTTTTATAATAAAGTGTTGAATATCTCATGTAATTTCTTGAATACTGGACTGAAAGTGAGAAACAGAATAGTTTCATGGGTACAGAATGGTGATAAGTAAACTGGTTGTTTAACTTCGTGATCGCGTGGCTGACGGAGTTGTGGCTGGCTGCCACTGCCCAGCGTCACGAGAGGGTCGCACCTCATATCGCTAGCCTGGCGAAAGGTGAAAATTCAGAATTTAAAGTACAGTTTCTCCTGAAAGTGTATGGCTTTAGCACCCTTTTAAAGTTGAGAAATTGTAAGTTGAACCGAACCTACCTTATGATTAAATCTAAAGTGTGAGGAGAAGAGTGCCTGGGTAGCTCAGTGGTCTTAACCCTTAGGTCCTACTCTTGATCTTGGGCTCTGGTCATGATCCTGCAGTTTGTGAGTTAGAGCTCCACCTCTGCCCTGATAGCACAGAGCCTACGTGGGATTCTATGTCTCCCTCTCTCTGCTCCTTTCCCACTTGCTTTCTTTCTGTTTGTCTCAAAATCAATAAAGAAATAAAAAAGTGAGGATTACTGATCTTTTTTACTGAGGATTACTGAGGATAATTCAGCTGATAAACTGACTCAGTACATTTTCACAGCTTAAACATTTATATATTCCTTGGACAGCAGATCTTTATTGGATCTCATTAAATGTAAGAAAAAGAATGTTCTTATTTTATTACTTTAGTGGTAACAGGTACAGAGTCAGGAAAATTGTAGTCTTTTAGTTTGATATTTACAATATTTTAATTCCGGGGGTTTAAGGAAGCGCTTAATTTTATATGAATGGATTAGGTTAGTCTTTTGAACTTAGTTGAGAACGAATGACACATGTATTAATTATTATTATTTTTTTAATCTAGGAGGATAATGGAATTCCAGTGCATCTAAAGGGTGGAGTAGCTGATGCCCTCCTGTATAGAGCCACTATGATGCTTACAGTTGGTGGTAAGATATCTGGAATGCTCGACTTACAGATAGGTAACCATAAGGGTTACTAACAACGTCCTTTCTTTTACTATGTCAGTGTTTGAACATTGGAAGACTGTCTCCAGCATCTGAGATCTTACTGCTTTGCACATAAGGATTCAAGATAATGATTGATACATGCTATATAAGAGCATCTTAATGTCTTAAAAAAATAAAGCAGTAAAGTTTGATAAGACCTGTCAAAATACTTTTCTATGTTCCCAAAAAAGTAGTCTTAATGCCAAACTCCCCTTTCTGTTAACAACTTTTAGCTGGAGTATTAGGTCTATACATGTAAATCTCAGAATTTCTTATAAGTTCTTTCTCTGTTTCTTTTTCTTTTTCAGGAACAGCGTATGCCATATATCAGCTAGCTATGGCTTCCTTTCCCAAGAAGCAAGACTGACTTAAGTTTATTATCTCAACAGGCAGTTGGTTCAGTTTCATTCACCTCTCTCTGGACCAATAATTGATAAATAACTGAGTTCTTCTTTGGGGATCAGTATTTATTGACTTATACTAACTGCCACCAATAAAGCAGTCTTTACCATGCTTTGTCTTATTTTATCACTTTAGAATACATTACACCAATAGTTTAAGTTTTTGATCAGTCTTGTAACTCTTAGGTAGGGAGCAAAAAAATGGTTCTTTAATCATTAGCATGGTATAAAATACCATTGTGGTATTGGTGAAATTTTATTTTTATAAATAATGTAATAGAGCAGCTTAGAATTATACAGTAGATGGTTTTCAGCTGTGAATGAATGTGACACTTGAAAGCATATTTCTTCAAATCCCTCCCCTCCCTGCTGTACTATATCTTGGGATATGCTAGAACCTGGATTAGTGGAAGCAGGTCATTTTTGGTTCCTGGGGTTCAAGCTTCTTTTTTTCTCTCTCTCAGCTATGTTAGCATAATGTTCAAATATTGGATTTATTCCACAGCTTTAAATTAGACTTTAGCAGAGAAGCTATAAAATAATTTATGACTTGTTCTTACACACTAACAATGGGCTTGTATTATGTTACTTTAATCCATAACAGAGTTTAAAATACTTAAAATACTTAATTAATTTCTAAAAGCTATCTTCTGGGGGAACTTAAGGAGTCATACTTTGCCATCTCTATTGAGTGTACATTTGTAACACTATGACGTTTATAGAGTCTAGGTGCAATTCGATCTAGGGGAAATCAATGAGTAATGGTTTATTATCTTAAGTTTCTGGATAAAGGAAAGTAGTATATTTGGAAAAAAATGAGTCAAATCTGAAATAGCCAATATCTAAGTCTTCATGTGGAGACATTGAGGCTTAAAGTATAAATCCATCTCAAAAGGTACCTAATAAAAGATGTCTCAGCCTTCAATCTCAAAGGTTTGTAAGGATCTTGATAGCCACATTATCTAACCTGTCACTAAATACAGGAATCTTCCCAACTTCTGGCAGCATCTTATTACGAATATCAGCAGAGCACACTGCTTTGGAAGGGAATGGGGTAAATATCAGACATTTCTAAATGCTGAGAAAGTTCTTAAGTTGGGCTGGAGTCTGGTCCGAGCTGGGGATTTGGAGCTAAAAAGCAACCACTGATATTATTTTGAAATTTACATCTGTCAGCACTTTACAGAGGAGAATTTAACTTCCATAAATGTGTTTTGAAATACTTTTATGACATGATGTGAAAGATACTGTTGTGTAGTAAAAAGAAAAACAGCATGATATGCTCTGATAGCCTTCATATCAATATTGTGAGAGGTGCTTTACTATTTCTGACATAACACAATTTATAAAACATTTTTCCATGTGAAAATGTTCTGTTTGGGCTATGTTACCATGGCAAGATGGGATAAAGTAAAAGGTTGAATGCTCAAGATACTTGAAGAATTTTAAAAATTAATGCTAAGTTTAAGTACTTGCCCTTCACTTTAAGAATCTGCAGTGTAACCAGGGGTGGAGATGGGGAGGGATCGAGGGGCAAGATCCCAGAATACGGGTTGCTGGACAAAATCCAGTGAAAATATGTCTGCTATACTTATGTATGCATTTAGTGAGAGAGCTGTTAACAATTACTGACAGATTTCAAGGCCTAACCAAAATCCACAGAAAAGTCCGTTAGAAGTGTTGAAATGTGGCCATCAGGAAACCACAACCTTCATTCAAATCTCTTTTTTAATCTTTACCAGATAGTATCTCTTTGAGATTAGTACCCTTTACTAAATAGAAATTACGTGATGTTATTCCATTAATACAAATACCACATGAGATATATTTAACTGATATTTTGTTATAATTAGTATTAATGCTCAAAATTACTTTTGTAGTCTGTAGCTGTTCTATATGAAGTTAAATTATTTACGGATGAAGAAATAAGCTCAGAGAAGCCATGCAATTTACACAAAGCTACAAATAAGTGACAGCACAAGGTATCAGATCCAGTTTTTTCTGATTCTTAAAGTTCATGGTCTTCACAGTATACTTTATCTTACATGTTTGATTAAATGTTGACTGGGATAACTTCAATACACTGCTAATAGCAATGTATCTATGAATACCCTACAAATATGAATACCCTACAGACTTCCATTTCACCTGTACAGTCAAGCTTCTTGGAAGAGCAATCAGTACAATCTCCAGGTCCGTTGTCCAGTTTCACATTGATTGCTATAATTTAAAATCTATCTACCTATTTAACATGTCTTCATATTCGATATCCAAACTAAGCACTCTCATCACATCTCCTATCGCTCTGCTTGGTGAATGCATACTCATTTTTAAAAACCTTATTTTTGAGAGAGAGAGAAAAGGGGAGACCGAGGATCCAAAGTGGGCTCCATGCTGACAGCAGAGAGGCCAATGCGGGGCTGGAACTCACAAACCGTGAGAACATGACCTGAGCCGAAGTTGGACCCTCAACCAACTGAGCCACCCAGGTGCCCCATGCATACTCATTTTTGACACCCCTGTAAAGTGCCCAAGATTCTGCTGGAAACTTTGACATTGTCCCCTCTGCTCCCTATGTTCTCTGTACTCCTCTTCATCAAGACTTTAATCCCTTTGAATTTGAGTTCAAATTTGCATTATAACTGATATGACTGGAAATCAGTATAGCATTGTAGTTAACCACACACGTGATAGAAGATCCAGCTTCAAGCCTTGGATTACCATGAGTAGTAACCTTGCTAGATGTGTATTCCCATCTGTATAAATGGAATAATACTTAATGCACGTGGTTATTCTAATGCGTGTAAAGCACAAAGAATGGTTTCTGGTACATACCAAGTATGTAACAAATGTTAGCTGCTCCTATTGTTGCCTCTCTGGGAAAAGGAACTCTTACCTTTTCATCTCATATCCATATCAACTTGACACAAAGCAGGGACTATGAGCTGGTCAGGGCTGTTAGGGCAGGCTCACAATTTCAACCACATCCTAAGTGCTTCTGTCTTTAAGCTCTCCTTAGCATGTGTTTTTCCATTCTTGTAAGGTGACCACTGCAGGTCCAGCTATTTTCTTTGTTTTCCGCAGGAAGAAGGATTGGTGAAAGAGCACATGCCAAATAAGTGAGGTCTCTTTAAAGAGCTTTAGAAACTCCAAACAAAGACCTCAGCTTAGATGTCTTTGGCCAGAACTTTGTCCCATGATCATGTCAGGATTCAAAGAGGCCCAGAAATGTCTTGGCTGGGCAGATTACCAAGTAAAATTGGAGTTCTATACAGTAAGGGGAGGAGACTGGGTATTGAGTTAGCAACTAAGAGTCCTTCCCCAGGTGTTTTTGTTTCTGTTTTTGTTCTTTACAATGGTATGAATCTCATTTATTTAAAACATTATTTCTCACCTTTCTCAAATTGAAGACTGCAAAAAATAAAAGTGTTTTATTAGGTTGTCATTTACCCTGGGAGCAGTGTTCCTGCGTGTCCACGGCTGTGACCCCTGTGCCCATGAAACCTCAGCTCCCACTAGCCCGATCTATCCCATCTCACTTTACAAAATAATCCTGAAAGTTTAATCAAAGCTATTGTACACATTTACATTAGAAACAGATGGCAGGATGTAGGAAAGCCAGGTGTATTCTCTTTAAAGTTTGCTTCACTCTTGGGGCATCTTTGCTTCCTGGAGGCAGAACCGCAGATGAACCCAAATGGGAACAAGACGACGGCCAGGAAGTTGCCCAGGAAGGTGAAGAAAGTTCTCCCAAACCCGACTCTGCAGACCGGGTGGCCTCCAACGACAATGGAATTGGCAGGGTACCTGGTGACATTTCGACTGTGGATAGAAATGTCGTAGACCTGGGACAGGGTAGGTATCCCTGTGACCAGGTGGGTGTAGGGCAGCGGAGGCGGCGGGAGCGCGGGGGTGACGGTGCTGTAGCGATGCGGAGCCAGGGACTAAGTCCCCCGGGCCGGCCTCCAGGTGGTAGGCTGGCGGCTGCTCCCGCAGCAGGGGCTGAAGCAGGGCCTTGCAGCCCGAGGCTCCCGTCCCTCACCAGCTCAGTCTCCGGGAAGGGCTTCTGGTTTATTTTTTAAAAAGAATAAAGTCAACACTGTAGGAGCCTTCCGGTTCGTAGCTCTAATTTCTGATGCCCACATCCATGCCTGTTCCTAGGCTTGGTTGCATTCCATTGGCAAATATCTTTTCCCATTTTGCTTACATTAGTTCACGTAGGTTTCAGTGTGGACCCTGATCTCAGGACCATAAGATCTTGACCTGAGCTGAAATCAAGAGTCAGTTGTCCCATCAACTGAGCAACCCAGGAGCATCATCTCATTAATGCAGAAAACCAATCAAAACCCAAGACAGTTTCCAAATTTTTGTCCTAGTGTAATACACCAGGGAAAAAAGTGATTACATGTTTATAATTAGATTGCTTGGAAAATAGAGAACTGTGTATTGAAATGGTGATTTCAAAGCATATATGGAGTATGCTACGTGAGGAAGAGGAATTTATAATATTGGATTTTTGTAGGCTTCGTGCCCAAATATGTGTGTGAGTAAATAAATTTGGATTTGATTATTGGCTTCCAATTATAAATGTGCCATTAATATATAATGAAAGATGTGCTGTTTCCTTGAATCTGAGATTATGTCAGATCTTTATTGACCTCTTATAGGAGGAATTCCTTCTGGGGAATTGCTAAAAGTATTCTCTTGGCATTATTCTGGTTGACTAAAGGCTGATGTTCTTGTTTGGCCTTGTTACATTTCTCCAGACCATTTTACCTCAACTAATGCACTTAGGCTAAAACATACAACAATGGTACATACAACAGTCATTCTTCCACCTTGATTCTATCCTACTGATCAGGATGACATTTTTTAGACCAGAAATGACTGCGAAGGATGAGAAACTAGGAGTCTCTTTTTTGTTTAACTCTGTCTGTATTGGTCAATAAAGATCTGGACAAAAATCAGCTAACAGAATCCCTCCATAGGACTGAAAGATGTCAAATAAAACAAAACAAAATGATACATTGCTCAGAAGCAATTTTAAATGTCGGTTTATGTTTCAAGTCTTAAAAGATACCCTACCCTCATTTCTCAAAATGGCAGCAGCCTAGCTTAGATAACACATCTGTGATCATTGATTTCCAAATCAAGCTTTTTCACTGGTAGATTTTTTTTTGTTATAGGTGATAATTAAGCATGCTGAGAAAGAAAAAAATGGATATGTAAAGAACATTTAGTAAGGACAATATATTACCATTTCAGAAACACTTTCTTTTTTTCTTTTTTTATTTTAATTTATTAGAGAGAGAGAGAGAGAGAGAGAGAGAGAGAGAATCTTAAGCAGACTCCACACACAGCATGGAACCTGATGTGGGGCTCCATCCCACGAACCTGGGATCATGACCTGAGCTGAAATCAAGAATCAGACACCCAACCAACTGAGGCATCCAAGTGCCCCAGAAATATTTTCTTAATGTGAAACCAATTCATGTATAGTAAGTACAAAAAAGAATAAAGAAGAATCCTTCTGTTAATGTTCTAATCTTTGTTCTATGTGTAAATAACTGGAGGACAGGAGTGCTTTTAGGACTCTCTCCGTCTCCTGTCTCAGCTTTATTCTTTTAGAATCCATTCTTCAGTGTGGCAGAAATGTGTCTTCTGTTAACATGTACTTTCCAGCCTCACCACCTGTAATTAGTCTGCTCAGGATGCCATAGCAAAACACCACACACTGGGTGGTTTAACAACAGAAATTTATTTTCTTACAATTCTGGAGGCTAGGAGTCCCAGATCAAGGTGCTAGCCAAGTTAGTTTCTGGTGAGAGCTCTCTTCATGGCTTGCAGATGGTTCCCCTTCTTGCCTTTCTTCTGTGATGTGGAGAGAGCTCCGGTGTAGTTTCCTCTTTTAGGACATCAATCCTATTGGGTCATGGCCCAGCCTTCGTGATCTCATTTAATTTTGGTTATCTCTATAAAGACCCTATCTTCAAATAGTCATGCTGAAGGTTAGGGCTTCAACATATGAATATTGAGAAACACACCTAAAAGAAAATGAGGGTTATTTCTAGTCCCATGTTCAAAAATTTTGGGAAAGGGCTCTGCCTAGTCCAGGATTCATCAACTGAAAGGTATCATAATTGACCCTATTTGTTTTAGGGTTCACTCCTTGCCAATCAATAGCTTCTGTTTAAGGACGTAATACTCTGAAGAGTTTTTCATGTAGTACTACATGAGAACTACATGTAAACATGTAGTATTCCAAACATATAGAATTATAGATTTGATACTGTATGCACCTGGTGTGTTCAATCAAGGGTGAGTAGGAGGTAAGCATACTTAAAAGTATATGGTCCTGGGGCGCCTGGGTGGCTTGTCGGTTAAGCGTCCGGCTTCGGCTCAGGTCATGATCTCACGGTTCGTGGGTTTGAGCCCCGCGTCGGGCTCTGTGCTGACAGCCAGCTCAGAGCCTGGAGCCTGCTTCAGATTCTGTATCTCCCTCTCTCTCTGACCCTCCCCCTGCTCGCACTGTCTCTCTCTGTCTCTCAAAAAATAAAAATTAAAAAAAAAAAGTATATGGTCCTTTTTCTCAGAGAGATGAAAAATATCTTGGTATGAGATAAGTTAATTCTAGAAGTGTAGAATATTCTGCTCGAAATTTGTGGTAGGAAAAGAGAAATTCTGAAGTGTATGGGATCTGAAATTTATGATATTTTGGTATCCGGAGATCCATTGCAGGATTTCTTGATTTTTTTTTTTTTTTTAGGAGGTACTCCTGAGTGCAGGAGGAGATATGATTGGGGACCTTCAGTAGGTTTAGACAGTAGCATTGAAGATGGACCAGAGTGGAGATAGAATGGCTAATGAGGAGGATATTATAGTAGACTAAGCAAGACTTAAAAATATTGAGGGAAGGGCGCCTCAGTGACTCAGTCGGTTAAGCATCCAACTCTTGATTTCTGCTCAGGTCATGATCTTGTGGTTTGTGAGATCGAGCCCCACATCAGGCTCTGCACCAACAGTGAGGAGCCTGCTTAGGATTCTTTCTCTACCTCTCTCTCTGCCCCTCCCCCTGCTCACACTCTCTCTCTTTCAAAATAAACAAACATTAAAAACATAAAAATATTGAGGAAAGTGAATTGTCATGTTGGGTGAGAGTAAGTTAAGGGCGGCAGGAGGTGTTAGTAAGGATATTTACAATAATCTTAAGTCTTATGAGTCACATTTTGTGCGAGAAGCTGAATAAGCACCATGAAGAGAGCAGAAAAGAAGAATGGGCAAATTTGTAAAGAAGGCCAGTGACATAATTCTTAGATTTCTACCTTTAATTAACAGAGGTAAAATGAAAGCTGATGGTGGAGATGATCTAGGACCAGAAATTATAATTTATAGTTACAGCATGTTCCTTCAAAAATGGGACCCAATGTCTATGGGACCAGAAGAGAGCTGCCCTGGACACATTAGCGGCTAGTGCTGGGTTGTGCTAGTTATGCTGATGGTCACCCAGCTTGGGAGCCCGTGGAGGTACAGTTACATTAGTGTCCAAATGACCAAAATTCCCACCTGTTCACACAGAAGCACTGCTGAACCTCAGGTGTCTTAGTTCATTTCTGTGTCATCACATATGACCAGGAATATGCTTTTCCATATTCCTCCCTTTTGCCCTTCTTGTCAGATTGCTTCACCAATACCATGAATAATCAACTCAGCCAGGCACTGCTCTGCCCAGGGTTCTGTCTTCTGTTCCCAAACCTATGCTTCCCTGTTGTCCCAGGGCAGAACTGGTTTGTTTGGGAAATGGGCAGCCTTCTTCCTTCACGTGTTCATTCAAAAAACATTGAAATATGCCTATTATGAACCCAGGAAGGTTCTAGGCCCTGGGGTGTATATCCATGGAACAAACTTCCTACTCGCAGTGAGTTACATTCTGAGCCACATTTCCTCAGTAGGGCAGCAATTCTGGCGCACAACGTGCAAGTCTTGCAAAGTTTCTGGTGAAGATGACTGTTCCAGTTTTGGGCTTCTGTTAGTGCCTCTCTGATAAAACCCTCATGAGCCACAAAAAGAAGCAACTATTTTTAGGCACACAATGTCCCAACCCACATTTAGAAAGCAAATATTGATATTTTTGTTTTGTTGATGGAATAGAAAGTATTCAAAGCAGTAATTCTGTCTGCTGCATTGACAACCTTTAACAATGATTCTAGAGCCTCAGCTTTGTCCTTGAACAGTCAATTGGCTTATCGTGGGGGTCCTTCCAAGACAAGTAATAGCCTGCCCCAAGAGGTACCTAAGCCATCACTTCTTGCAAAACCGAAAACAGCTCCACTTTTGACATGACAGGATTTTCATCTTTTGATACATGCATAAATATTTCAATGATCTTGGGACCATAACTCAGGGAAATATGACCTTCCTCTTCCCCTGAACAGTCTTTACCAGGAGGCTGCTCTCATCGCAGCCTGAGAACAGGAATCGGCCCTTCCATGAAGGCAGTGGAAGAGCTCTCCTTTTCCTTTTATATCCTTTTTTGAGGGTGCTTTGTCTTTTCCCGGTGTACTCTGTGATAAAAATACTAGGACCCATGGTATGTGACACTTTTATGGTAGAACACAGTTTTCCTGGAAAGGAAAAACAAGGGAAATGAAGACTTCACTTAAAATGGCTTAACTTAAAAGTAATGTTCACAAATCACTTCAGATTCTATAGCAACTTGTTGATGCCATGTTTCCATTTCCCTCTCTGTACCCCATTGGGAAGAGTTGAGAGGCACTGCAAAGGGGCCATGGCACCACCAGGAGGCAGTGTTGGATAGAGAGAAAAACTTCACATTCCTTCTCCAATCACTGTAGACTGAAATAACATTTCAGAAAACCTCAAATTTACAGTATCAGGCTCTTGGCAGTCAGAAGTTGACTTCTCTGCACTCCGATGGCACTGCCTACATGTACCTACATGTAACAGCAAGCGTGCCTTACATTCATCATTTTCTCCATTCAATTGCAAGTTCCTTGGAGATGATGGTCTTATGCTTCCTTAGTCTATTTTAGAATATTTTTTGAATAGGTATTTTATGAGCACCCTCTGAATACATGCCAAGTTCTTAACAATTGAAGAAAAGTTTAATAAAAATACAATTTTGAAGTTTTGACATAGAGTAGAAAGTATTAAATAAGGAAGACATAATGAACCCAACATTGGGCTATTTAACAAGTAACACAGCCATAGTTATTTCTTTGTGGAGTGTTGCCGCCTACTTTAGGTCATTTGATCCTCCTAATTACCCTGGGAGCTGAACTGAGTGACTGCAGGTGTTTTTGAGAAGCCACAGCCCTCAGGGGCTGACTCAGTCTTGTTTCTGGATGGGGAGGCTGTACTGAAGAACACCCCCCTCCTTTCTTCAGACTGTGTTACTTCCTTCTGTTCCTGAGCATTTGTGCATAAAGGAGGTGCCTAAAAGGAAGACAGTATTTCTGGTTAGTGAGGGCAGGAGGGATAAGTTGATGAATCAGTAGAGAGATGAAAAAAAAAATGAATAGAAATATGAACATGTTGGTCTTGAGCGATGTGGAGTGGCCTAAAGGATTCGATGTATAATAAAGGCTACAACTGGAGTAAGGGAGTATGTAGACAGCCTCAGCTAGCTTGGAGTGGAGGAAGTTCTTCTGGAAGGCAGAAGGATGAAGTCAAGACAGGCAGGAGTTAGGGAAGAAATAGGTGTAAGGAGGGAAGGGTGTCCCAGCTGCCCATGTAACCCCTATACAGTTGGCCAATAGTGCTCAACCTTGGGAATTTGTCCACTTAGATGCTATGAAAGACTTTAATAAATTTCTGTTGAACACTTGGCTTAAGGAAAGACTATCATAACAACCACATAGCTCAGTGTGTGCAACAGGCTTTATCTATCATAATATTGAAGCATCATCTGTAATGTCCAAACCAATTTATGGTACCTTTCCCTGAGTGCTCAGTAAATGTTAGGCATTATTATTACTATTTATAGTGTTACTCATTGCTATTATTGTTACATCATGACACAGAGGCTTATTCTGACCAATTGTTTCATTTAGTTTGGGAGACAGAAACACTGAAACCAATAAAGAGAGTCCAACACTTATTTATTTACTTACTTATTTAATTTTAGTTCCAGTATAATTAACATACAGTGTTATATTAGTTTTGGGTGTATCATATAATGATTCAGTCGTTCTATATATTACTCAGTGTTCATCATGACAAGTGCACTCCTTAATACGCTTCACCTATTTCACCCATCCCCCCACCCACCTCACCTCTGGTAAGCATCATTTTGTTTTCTATAGTTAAGAGTTTATTTCTTAGTTTGTCTCTTTTCTTTGTTTTGTTTCTTAAATTCCACATATGAGTGAAATCATATGATATTTGTCTTTCTCTGGCCGACTTATTTCACTTAGCCTCTAGCTCCATCCATGTTGAGAGTCCATGCTTTTGACCTCTGGTGGACTTGGTTGGTTCCTGGGGTAACTACACTTTGCCTTTCAGCCTTACATTCATGAGGGAAGCACAGCTGGCATTAGTACCCTCCACAGAAATCCAAGGGCGATTCAACATTTCTAGACTTGTTTCGTTTTGGTGGTGAGGGCCTTCGCCTCTGCACAACGGCCCTTTGGCTATATTTGCTAGCTCTTTGAACTTATAGGTCCCATCTTCTTAAGCCAACTTTAACATAACTTTCCTTATTATTTTAAGAATTAAAAAAATCTGGGACAGGAGTAACATCCATGTACTTGAAAAACTTTAATTTGAAAATTTTCAGACATAAAATTGGAAGAAAGAGGGTATTCAACACTTTAATAACCAATTGTTTTCTTACCACATATACTTCACTTATGTATTTTTTCACCAAGCCATTTTAAATTGTAGACTATATGAAGTTTACTCCAAAATATGTCAGCGTATAATCCTATATCACATGGTGCCATTATCACTCCTAATGAATGAACGATTATTTCCTAATATACTGGCTATGTTCAATTGCCTGAAGTGACCCCAAAACGTTTTTATATGTTTTCTCAAGTCAGGCTCTTACCAAAGACCATATCCTGTATCTGTTTGTTACGTCCTAAGCTAAAACAGTGTTCCTCCCCCCCATTTTTCTTTTGTCAATCTGTGAAGACATCCGGTCAGTTGTTTTTATAACATATTCTTAACACCCATAAACTTAAACTTCAGTGTAACTACAATGCTTGGGGTTGGAACTGGGGAGCACCCTCTGACAGGGTGGTGTTAGGAACCTTTTATGAGACACGGATTTCCTTTGTTTTCAGTTTTAATATTGAAGTGAGTTTTACACTGTCAGAAAAAAATAATACAATCATGATATATTACACAATTTCACTTCCTATATTTATCTCTTCATTTTCTATTATGTTTCTGAGTTTTCCATACCCATTTTTTCTTTTGATATTGATCCTCCAAAAATCCTCCAAATGTGCTTCTTATTTGGAGTTTGACATCTATTAGGTGGAATATCAGGAAATAAAAGAGACAGGGCATCTCACCAGGGCTCCATGCTAAGATTATGACAAATCAGGATTCTACACTGTGTTTTAAAGTTGGCTTATTAAAGTTATTTTGTAATATAGTTTTGTAAGTAAGAATGCTTTTGGCAGTGTTCCTAATTTTAAGAAACTGTTCATAGTGTTTTTGTTTTACTACTGACCAAGATCAAAAAGCAATGGACGAGTAGTTCAAGGTTGGTGGGTAAAATCAACCTTCGTTGGCAGAGTTTATAAGTCTCCATGAACAGTTTCCTACAACACTTTAACAAATGCAGTTTCTCAAAACAAATATTTATAACCTAAAGGTTACAAGTAGGAGTCCTAAAAACTAGTCAGATAAATTTTTGAAGATAATAGGAAACTCATAGTCACAGAATTATACAGAAATTCAATTTTGTGATGACAAAATACAGATTAAGTGTAAATTTTACTTATTTTTATGGTAACTGACACGTATATATGCTCAGTTCTATTTTATCCAAACAAAGCCAATTGTAAATCTTGTGGTTTGCATTCTCAAATGTGCTCACCAAAACAGCTTCCAAACATATCCTCAATGTTTCCTACGTAAAACAAAACAAAACAAAACAAAACAAATGAGCAAACAAGGTAACTTTAATATAAATTAAGACTGAACCAAAGATATTTGGGGTCTTGAGGAATTTATTTTCACATAGTGGATTCTATGTCCTAGATTAAGCATCACGGAATTTCTTTCCCTTCCTTTTATCAATATGCATAAATTATATCAGGTTCTTTTTCTTCCTAAAATGGTTAAGCTGTCACTGGAAATTTCATTTAATATTTCTTGGTGAAATTGTTTCTGAAGAATACTCATTACTCCAGGCTCTCACTAGAATTTTTTATTCAAGGAATGATTGATCAGCTTGACTGATATTGAGTGGAGAGGCATTCAAAGGAGAAAGAGCTAAGATTCCAGATGCTCATCTTTTCTGCTTAGGTGGACAAAGCAATATTCAAGCAGTCCACCTTCAGAGGTTAAGAGAAGAGGCAGGCTTTTCCTTTCACACTGACCTGCCTGCTTTTTATTTCTGTACTTATATTGGACAGCTGGTCAGTTTTGGCCTTGCTGGCATAGGAGAGCCTTCCCCATGTCCCTGCATTTTCCTTCTTCTTTGGAGACCAGAAAGCATGAGATGAAATAAGGCCTAAAATTTAACTTGAAACACTGGTTATGAGAGTCTTTGTCTTAGCTGGGTTGAATAATAACTGGGGGTTAACCAGAAATCCTGGTTCCTTTTCACAAAGACCATGACCTCTCTCTCTAAACAGTCCATCCTGGGAAAGGAGGTGTGTGAAATGAAAGTGGAAACTATCCACAAGAATAGTGGTGAGAGAGGAGGGCCTGGAGTTGCAGATGGCCACGGGAAGCAGCTTCTGTGGACTCACAGGTAAACTAAGCGTGGTCTAGCTGAAGACATGATGGGAGGGCCAAGTTTTAAGAAGTGTGTGGTGGTATTTAAAATATGTCCACCAAGTCTGTGAGACTTCTTCTTTCAAGACCACCTCTTGAACCTGGGTGGTCTTTCGGCTGCCTTGATGAATAAATGTGGCTGAAGTGATACTGTGTGACTTCGAAAGCTAGAAAAGTCCCTGCAGCTTCTGATCGATTCTCTTGGGACACTTGCATATGGAGCCTCCCCTGCTGTGCAAAATGTCCACCTGCGGTCGCCATATGGGGAAGCCTCCTAGAGAGAAAGATGGGGAAATGTCCAAGGAGCCCCAGCAGTTCTAGTCTGTAGCTGGTTGAGTGACTTGAGCCCAAGTGCCAGCTACGTGTGAAGAAGACTTCAGGGCTGAAGATCCTAAGAATCTAGGACTCTCTGTAAGGTCACCTTGAGTGGGTTTGTTGGACTTGGGTCAGTCTTCCAAGTCTGGGGCTCCTCAGGATTGGCCCTTTTGACTCTGGAGTGGTGGACCCATGGAGTGATACCTGTGACCAACTAGGGGTGGCTGGAATAATGGTATGATGCCCGGTCCACTGTGGTTTGAGAGGGTCCTTTATTTCTAATCTTTGACCCAGACTGAATCCCCTGGTGAGAAGGGGTGTACAGGGGATCCTAAAGAGATTGGGGCCCTCTCTATGGTATATCCTTGTAACTTATTTAGGGTGGCCCCTAAAGCTTGGAGTTGTTTTCTTATTCCCTTATCCCCTATTTGGTGTAGGTTCTCTGGGAGGTTCCCTAGACATGGAGGGGGCCTCCCATATATTAGTTTAAAAGGGGAGAAACCTTGAGTTCCTGGTGTGCAATGGACATGCAGGAGGGCCTGGGGCAACAGGTCTGGCCACGGGAGGTCTGTTTCCTGACAGAACTTGACTAAGATTCCCTTAATGGTGCGATTCATCTGCTCCCCTTTCCCTGAGCTTTGAGGCTGGTAAGCAGTCCAAGTGAAGTTGAGGGAGTTGGTTAAAATTTGTATAATGTCCGCCACGAACACAAGCCCATTATCACTGTGGATTGTGGTCAGTAAGCTGAATCAGGGGGCAGTTTCTTTCAGGAGGACTTTAGCTACTTCCCGGCTCTGTTCCATCCTGGTTGGAAAGGCTTTGACCCATCCAGAGTATGTACAGACTATCACTAGGAGGTATCTAAATCCTCGGCTTGGCTGGACATCTGTGAAGTCTAATCCGCTTTTCGAGCGCCGCCTGTACGACAGCATGGGGGACTTTAACATGCAGTTCTTGTCTCAGGGTGAGCTTATCTGCCTTTTTAATGATCAGAACTGTGTCTGCTAGTGCCCTAAGGCACAGTGGCCATCCTGCTGCCACTTGGTCCATACTCTTCAACAGATATGCTACTGGCCGTTGCCATGGGACAACTGTCTATGTGAGAACCCCGAGGGGGACCTTTTCCTTCTCATGCACAAAGAGATTAAAAGGCTTTTCTATATCTGGTGAGCCAAGGGCTGGTGCCTGCCCCAAGGTGGCCTGTATCCCTAGGAAGGCAGCTTCAGCCTCCTCTGTCCAAACAGGGGGTTCTCAATCCAGCCCTACCAAGAGATTATAGAGGGGTCTTGCTATTGCTGAGAATCTGGGAATCCAGATTCAGCAGAATCTTGCCCCCAGGAATTCTCATAGCCCCTTCTTAGTTGGGGCTGGGGTAGGGAGGTGATGACCTTCTTTCTCTCTGGCCCTAGTGCTCTTTTTGCAGCACGTGGCCTCCCTTGGAAAGCCGGTGAGGTCTCTGGCCAATGTCTCCCCAAAGAGGGTAAGTGGGTTTTTAAACCCCTGTGGGAGGCACATCAAAGTCAGTTTCATCTGATGTCCCATGTCTGATTAGGTCCATTCAAAGGCAAAAAAGGGTTGCCTCTGGAGGGCCGAGCAGAGGCAGATAAGGCATCCTTTAAGTCTAGGCAGCTAAACCAGCTGGCAGAGCCTGGAATCTGGCTGAGGAGGGTGTATGGGTTTGGGACCACTGGGTGCAAGGCTTGAACTGGTCAGTACCCTCCTCCCGGCTTCCTGACTGGCAAGAGCAGGCTGTTTCAGGGTGATTGGCATTCCACCAGCATGCCTGCTTCTTGGATGCCTGCCCTTGCCTCTTGTGGGAGGAGATATTGCTGCCCTCTCTGCAGTTGAGCCCCTGGGATTAACTCTACAATGACAGGGGTCTCGTTGTGGACAAGTCTGGGGGGTTTGTCCTCCTGTGTGTGGGTACACAGTGGGGAAGGCAGTCCTGGATTCGGGTGGGCCACTCGGTTGGGCCTGGGCGCAGAGTAGCCTCCATTTTTCCTCTCTTGGCGTAGTGATTGCCATTATAAGGGGGCCTAATTTTTCTTGTCTTGGATCCAGTCGGACCCTGGTGTGTGCCATTGGCTCAGAGGTTACTTGGGTTCCCAGCTTTGAGAGTATATCCCACCCGAGGAGAGGGATAGGGCACTCAGGTAGGTAGAGGAACTCATGCCTTACCGTGTGGCCCCCGAGTTCATAGCTTGGCCCCCTACTTTTGTTTTGACCATGGGCTCATAGGGGCCAAGAAGAAGTGAGCCCGGTCCCCCTCAATCTGAATCTATTCCTGCTAGGTCTATGAGGTCTTTTTGCCGGGTTCTTGTGCATATCAGCTGCATTTCTGGGACTTTCTCTGGTTGGGATATTCATTTTTCCAATGTCCTTTCTCCTTGCAGTAGGCGCATTGATCCCTTGCTAAGGAGGTTTTGGGCCTCCCCCCTTTTGGTGGCTGGACCTTCCCCATCCTTTTGTCATGGCTCTCTTGTGCCTTGGGGTCAAACTGGGTGTAAGCCTTGCATAGATCTCATAATAATCCCTGGGCTGGGATAGTCCCCTTGCTGCTGGGCATATCTATGGACTTCTTAGCCCCTGTTTGGATCCCCCATAGAAGAACCTCTTGGTACCAGCAGATGTGGATGGGCATCTGGAGAGTGCCTGGTCTGGCCAAGGGCACAATCTGGCCACTGGTCCAGGGGAGAGAGGATCTGCCGAGTTTGGAGGTGGTAGGGAGACTGAAGGTGTTGGAGTTTTGGGAACTGGGGGGATTCATATGGTGGGGGCAAGATTGGTTCCTCCTCTGGATCATTGGCGAGAATTTATGGAGGTCGGGACTTTTGTTGACCTTCCTTGGGGTGCTTTGTCGAGGCGACTAAGACCCTAGCCTGTCACTGTTTGTTGCAGGTAAATCACACCCAAGAGGGAAGGGTTTGGGCAATCTCTATTCAGGAGTCAATATACAGGAACTGATCAGGGTGACCTGGGTCTCTGGTGACAACACACCAGATGCAGCAGACCTTTGGGATATTTAAGGTTCCCTCTGGGGGCCATCTACACCAAAAGTGGGCTGTTTCAACTCACACAGGGTCCTTAACTTGCCGGGGGTCATCTTAATTCCATAGTCTCCCAAAAACCCCTTTTTTGCTCTGTCCTGAACCCATAATGTTCCCATGAGATGGAGTCGCAAAGACAGACAGGGGGGTAGGGATGCCCCCACTAATGAGGAGACTGATCAGATGCCTGTTTGGCGGTGTCCCAAAGGAACTTAGGTGACGCTTAACTGTAGCGGCCTCAGCATTGTGACTTACCATCAGAAACTATTCCAATGCCACCATGGACTGTATGCCGTTCACCACGGAATTGCAGATGGGCCCACTCGGACCCCATAGGCTTTTGGGGACCTTAAGGTGCCAGCCCGTGGAGACACCGATTCGAACTCAGCAGGCAAGCCAGACACATTCACACTCACATACACACCAGAGGTTAGTACATTCCCTCCCACAGAATTCCTACCTGTGAGACCTCCAGCCGTATGGGTGGGCCTGACTGAATTGGGGCTCCAGGCTTAACCGGTATCTGGCTTTGGGTCCGGGTCCTCACCTGCCAAGTCTCCTGGAGTCCGGCGGAAATGGCGGAGCAGGCTGCCAGAGGCGACCAAGCGGGAGACAGGTGAATAACAGGCAGGGCGCACCTCCGCTGCGATTCCTCATTCCGTTACCGCCTTGCCGGTTTCCCAAGCCAGTGGCAACAATGCCCGGCGCGGTTGGCTTTCCCAATCAGAGAACCAAATGTTTTGGAACCTGGTCTGGATTACCAGGCGGAAGAACCACGCGGCACTCAGAGATCTTGGAAGGCAGGAGGTTAATTTCACACCAGCGGGCTCAGAGAGGATCACTCTCCAGAGGTCTGAGTCCCAAGCATAAGCAGAGGGAACAATTTAGTCTGTTACTTCCGCATTCCGTATTAGTAGTAATTCAGCACACCCGGGAAGCATGGTGGGAAGAAGCACCCGGAAGGGGAGTCTTTGGTCGGGGACTGGAATTTCCCTATCAGTCCTGTTGGCCATTTGATAACAGATTTTTCCCTATCAAAAACATAACATATTTGCCATGATGTGGCTTCCAAGGAATGAGTGAATTTTTAAAAGGTTCTGAATTTTAAATCCTTTACTGTGTATTCCAAGAGGTTTCCTGGTTTCAAAAGTCACAAAGGTAAGCTGAAGAGATAACTCGCACATAAAAACAGGGACTATTTTGCTTTTTTTTTTTTTTATCCCTCTTAGGATACTAATCCAACTTTAGCAAGTAGAAGTAAATTAAGAAATGAATCTGCGTTTGTTCCTTCTGTTTCTGCAAATGTTCTCGTGTAGAGAATGATTTGGAATCCCAAAGTAAAATATAAAATGCCATGTGAGATAGATACATTTTGGGATTTTGTAATCAAAAGCTGTCAGGGGTTGAAATAAAGTCCTTCCCTGTCAGATTTTAATATTTTAAGATGGCCAGGTGTTACGGGCTGAATTACATCTTCCCCAAATTCATATGTTGAAACCCTCCCAGTATCTGCAAATGTGACCTTATTTTGGAAGTAGCGCCTTCATAAGGGTATTAAGTTAAAGTGGGATGGTTAGGCTGGACCCTAATCCAATATGCCTGGTGTCCTTATAAGAAGAGGAGATCATTTCGAGTGAGGCAAATCACATGAGACTCTTAAATACAGAGAACAAACTGAGAATTGCTGGAGGGGTGTTGGGTGGGGGATGGGCTAAATGGGTGATGGGCATTAAGGAGGGCACTTGTTGGTTTGAGCACTGGCTGTTTTATATAAGTGACAAATCACTGAATTTTACTCCCCAAATCATTATTACACTATATGCTAATTCACTTGGATTTAAATTTTAAAAAATAAATAAATAAGAGATTAGGAGGCAGAGGGAGAAGCCACACCGTGTACTTCTGAGAACCAAAACACAGAGAGAAGGCAGCTGTCTGCAGCCAAGGAGAAAGACCTTAGGGGAAATCAAGCCTATTGACACTTTGATCTTGGACTTCCAGCCTCTAGGACAATGAGAAAATAAATTTCTGTTATTTAAGCCTCCCAGCCTGTGGTATTTTGTCATGGAAGCCCTACCAAACGAATGCAACAGATCTGTGCCATTTGACTTATGGTGACATAGGGTACAGTTTTTCGTCCCTTCCTTTCATCACTCATAAGTGAAGGGATGAAAAAACTGCACACTAAGAAACATTTGCAAATAAGTTAAAATACAAAGTTATACCCAGTGCCACTTCTTTGGAAAGGGCATATAATTTTTATTAATAGGTAATCAGTTTCATCCCACTTACACTGTATGTTGAATAAATGTGTACAGAATGGTTTAAAGGTGGCATTAAATGATGGGGCTGCAAAATTTGCTCACAGGTCTCAGTCTAATCTACGAAAGAATAAGGAACTTGGAGCCACTTCTTGTGATGATGAGGTTTTGTGAATTAGAAGAGAGGGAATAAAATTTGACTTCTCGATTTTAGACTGTGGATAGCTATGAGACAAAGATGTTAGAAACATTGTTCATATTTTTTTGCACTTATTAGTGGATAAGGAAACGCTTGAAAGATTTTATTTTTGCTCAGAGTTCCCAAGAGATGAATTAGTTTCCTAGAGAATATGATCCAAGATCTGTTGGATTGACTCTTTTTTATAGGTTGTTTGGAAGCAAATTTGTTTCCTTCGTATAATAATGTCATTCCTCCTTTGGCTTAATTATATATTCAGTTCTCAAAACAGTTTGTCCCTAAGTAAATTGGAATGCTGTTTTCTATTTACTTTTCTAAAAAAAGAAAATCTAATGGAAATGTCCTCTCTCAGATTTGTTATTATACTAGTTAATGAAAATATGTAGTTATTACTCTTTTTCCCCCATGTCATTTTGATGCTATGGAAATTACCCAGGATGCTTTCTAATAAAATAAAAATAATAAGTCAACAATTTTATCTGGGTTTTCTCAGGTCTGTCTTGCAAAATTAGCCATCAGGAAATATCTACCAAAATATAACACTAGCATATACGACAAAATGGTATTTCTTGGACTGTGGTTCACAGCAAAAGATACACAGAAAGCTGAAAATTTTTAGCATTTTCTTGTCAAGTTTTCCATGACATTCTTGGAAATAGGAGCCTGAATAATAAAAAGAAAGCAATATGCAAATTTGGGAAAGGCCATCAATGGCTATGAAGTAAAAACTGGAAAAGGCAACTATAATTTTGTTCAATTTTGTTAACAAGAATGTAGCCAATTTGTTAGAAAATGTGCCTGATTATAATAAGCTAATAATCAATAATTAAGAATAAGCATATATATGTGGAAACTTTTATTTGTTAGGTTGTGGTACTATCATCTACAGAACAGAAATTCTAATTTCACAAATGAGGAAAGAATTCACACAAAAAGTTACAGTTAATAGAGGCAGAAACAACTAGGCATATTTGACAAGCCACCTGTCATGAAAACTTTAAATCCTAAAGAGATGGAATTGAATGCAATAAAAAGCATTTTTAAAAGGAGACACAACTCTGCAAAAGACTTTTTTTCTCATTTTATAAATATATTATTAAGTGCTATTTGCTTTTCTATAGCACTAATCTCCCAAATTCATCTCATTTTTTTAGTGAGGGACTAAGACTATAATGAGCATCCAAGTAAGGGGTGGGAGAGGGGAGCAGAGATTAGACTAGACTATCTCTTTTGTAACTATAAGATTCTATGGCTTCATGACACAGAGACAGACCATAACAGCCAACATTTATCTATGCCAGATGCTGTCTTTAGTGCTTTGTAATAACCTGTGAGGCTCCAGGGTTATATGGAATGAAAAAACAAATAGCTCCAAATCAGAGGAAAATTTTGACAATGAAGTTCTAGAGTTTATGTTTTAACCAGAAAATGGATTATCTCTATGGTCCCAGTATTCTGAGGGATAAGAGAAATCTCATCTTTGATTCAGAGATTCCTGCTTATCCTACACTACCCATTCTTCCCTTGCTAGCAGCTGGCACGTGACTGCTTGGAATAAAAACTGTGTGTTCCTTCCTACCTTCCAGTTAGGGCAGCCCATGTGACTAAGTTCTGGCCAAGAGAATAGAAATAGAAGTATTGTGAGATAACATGCAGGAACCTGTTTTATGAGACTATGTATATGCTTTAGGTAGATCATCAGATTGTACTGTTTCTGTTGCCTCTACAGGAAGGGACTTTTGTATCATGCAGTTAATATATCAGGCTACGTGATTTTATATGTCTCACAATGTTACAGCTCGACAGCCAGCCAGATTTTTTTGTGCTGACATTTTTTTTTTAAGATGAAAATGTGGGGTGCCTGGGTAGCCCAGCTGGTTAAGTGACCGACTCTTGGTTTTGGCTCAGGTCATGATCTCCCAGTTCATGGGTTTGAGCCCCACATTGGGCTTTGGACTGACAGCACACAGCCTGCTTGGGATTCTCTCTCCCTCTCCCGCTCTCTCTGCCCCTTTTCTACTCAGTCTCTATCTGTCTTTCTTAAAAATAAATAAACATTAAAAAAATAAAGATGAAAATGTAGGAAGAAGAAAGTCAAGTCAAACTATTACAGTAGTGAATTGAAGTAGACAGAACATAAAGCAGGAAAGTAGTAAATATTAGAAATGGAGCAGATCAGTAAAGTCTGTGTTGATTCTTGAGCCATTGAAGAATTAATAGGCCGCTATGCTAAAGCAAGGAGTGCTTGTTCTTATCATGTAACAGTCTTGTTTATCTTATGAACTTGGTTTTCTGGATTTTCAACATCATTTACCACTTCTTGGGAAAGAACAGTTCACATTTTAATATGTCTCACTGCCATGGAATTTACTTTCTGACATGTCTAATTTTTCTCCTATTCATTCATTGCCTTATTCCTTTTGGCAATTTTTAAGACTAGAGCTGATCTATGAAAACTTTCTCTCTCTCTCTTTCCCTTTGATTTTGTACTTTATACTTCCTGTTAAGGGTGTCCTTCTGTTATCTGGCTGACTAACCCCTACAGAAGCTTGGTTCAAACTCAAACATCATCTCTCTTTAGGGAGTCCATCGTTTCTAGAAACCTGGTTTAGGTATCCCATGGCATGCTCCAGCCCACTGTGTGTATCTCCACCAATGCACCTATCACTCAATGTTGTGATAGTGTTGTTTGCTCCTGTCTCTTCTCCACTGGACTATAAGCTCCTTAAAGTCACGGACTGTCTTTCATCTCTATATTCCTAGATTCCAGAAAAGTGCCTGTCTTATAGCAAATATGCAATAAATTCTTTCTTTAACATTTTTTTCTCTGATCTGAGATTCAAAATATCTCAAACATATTTTTCTTGAATATACTTAAAATTTTTTTTAATGTTTTTAATTTATTTTTGAGAGACAGCGAGCAAGTGCAAGCAGGGGAAGGACAGAGAGAGGAGAGACAGAAAATCTGAAGTGGGCTATTTATGCTTTGACAGCAGCAAGCTCAATGTGGGGCTCCAACTCACGAACTGAGAAATTATACCCTGAGCCAAAGTCCAATGCTCAACTGAGCCACCCAGGCACTCCTAATATACTTTTAAAGTTAAATTCATTGAGGAGTAATTCACATGCAATACAATTAACATTTTAAAATTGTACAGATCAATGAACTTTGACAAATGTATACTGTCTTGTAAGCTCACCACAATTGTGATATAGAACATTTAGGGGCGCCTGAGTGGCTCAGTTGGTTAAGCGGCGACTTTCAGCTCAGGTCATGATCTCATGATTGGTGAATTCGAGTCCCACATGATCTCTGTGCTGACAGCTCGGAGCCTGGAGCCTGCTTCAGAGTCTGTGTCTTGCTCTCTCTCTGCCCCTCCCCTGCTCACGCTCTGTCTCTCTGTCTTTCAACAATAAATAAATGTTAAAAAAAAATTTTTTTTAAAAGAACATCTTCATCACCGTTGAACGTTCTAGCTGCTCCTCTGCAGCTGTTCCCTTACCCCATGTCCAGCTCCTGGAAACCACTGCTTTGATTTTTGTCTCCACAGTTTTGTTAGTTCTATGCTGCCAATACTAATAGAATCATATGCATCATGTGCAGGCATACCTTATTTTATTACACTTTGATCTATTCTACTTCACCAATAATGTTTTTTTTGTTTTTGTTTTTTTGTTTTTGTTTTTTTACAAGTCGAAGGTCTGTGGCAATCCTGCATCTAACAAGTCTATCGGCATTGCTTTTCCACAGCATTTGTTCACTTCCTGACTCTGTGTCACATGTTGGTAATTCCCACAAAATTTCAAACTTTATTATTATTATATTTGTTATGTGGTCAAAGATCTTTGGTATTACTGTTGTATTTGTTTTGGGGTGCGACAAATTGTGCCCGTGTAAGACAGTGAGCCTACTTGACAAATAGTGTGTGTATTCTGACTGCTCCACTGACCCCCTGTCTCTACCTCTCTGTGGCCCTCCTATTCCCTAGGACACAACAGTATTGAAATTAGGCCACTTAATAACCATATAATGGTCTTGAAGTGTCCAAATGAAGAGTCAATTGATATGGCAATTTTCATTGTTGCCTTATTTTAAGAAATTTCCCCAGCTGCCCCCACCTTCACGAAGCACCACCTTGGTCAGTCAGCAGCCACCAACACTGAGGCAAGACCTTCTTTCAGCAAAAACGTTATGACTCACTGAAAGCTCAGATGATGGTTAGTATTTTTTAACGATAGAGCATTTTTAAATTAGGGCATGTACATTGTTTTTTATACATAATGCTATTGCACGCTTATTAGACTATAGTGTAGTGTAAAGATAATTTTTATGCACACTGGAGTGCCAAAAAACTCATTTGACTCACTTTCTTACAATATTCACTTTATTGTGGTCGTCTGGAACCAAACCCACAGTATCCCCAAGGTGTGTCTATACTCCTTTGAGTTTGACTCTTTCCACTGGGCCTAATGTGTTTGCGAGCCACCCATGTTGCACATATCAACAGATTATTCCTTTTCATGTCTAAGCAGTGTCCATCTTATGCAGGATCTAAATAAGTTTATCCACTTGATGGATGATATAGTTGTTTCCAGTTTTTAACTACTGGGGATAACACTGCTATAACGATTCACATGTAGATCTTTATGTGGACATAGATTTTAATTTCTCTTGGGAAAGTATGTAGGGTTGAGATTTCTGGGTTGTATAATAAGCGTGAGTTTAATTTTACAATAAAATACTAACAATTTGCAAAGCAATGGTACTAATTTATACTTCTACCGGAAGTATACTTGGTTTTCAGTTCATAAGTGCTTTTACAATGAATATAATAAATAATTATGCTAGATTTCTGGTTTTATAGTTGTCAGATATTGCTAACTTACTAAAAAAATGTATAAAAATAAATGGATAGATGTGCTGAGGTTTGGGGTGTTTTTGATTGCTAGAGTAGAAAGATATTGAATAAGGCCTATTCCTCCCAAATAATTCCTCCACTGTTTTAGTTTGTGATACTTGAAATTCCTTCCTTGCAATGTCATTGTCCCCCCAATACTTTGTTAGAACTCGAAGTCCTCGGGAAGCTGCTCTGATAGGATCACTTTATCAAGATTTGTCAGGACCAGTGTCCAAAGCCCTGGCTCTGAGTTGGGAGGGAGAGCCATTCTGAGCGTGGAGAGTCTGAGTCTAGGGATGAGCCAAAGCCGGGAAGAGCAGCATTCCAAGATGAGGGAGCCACACAGCAAATGGCCAACAACCAGGCTGGAAGGAGACTGGGGCAAGACATCCATTTTATTTCTCTGCCAGCTGCAGCAGCAGAATGGGGTTTGAGAACCAGCTGTGCTGCTTTCTAGTCACCTGGCTTTAAACAGATCTTGTAACCTTTAATTTCAACACCAGATTTTTTCTTTCCTCCTCCATCTGAGATGCTGAGGAAATACGAGTAGCTCCATCTGCCTCAACTGCTTGTTGTGGGCATTGTATTGAGATGTACTGGTAAGTGCAAATATATACTTCATCAGTGTCTTTTAATTGGCCAATTTTATTTATTTATTTTTAAATTTTTTCATACTTTTATTATAAAATTGTTGGCTCCAAAGACAGATCATTTGTATACTAATTTTACATACTTTGTGGTAAATGGTCTTGTTCTAACAAAGTAAATACTTGTAGAAAAGGGTTTTTTTAAATAGTTAGAAGCAAAGTGTCTTCTTATAATATGATGGATATGTATTGTTCTATTGAAAGTAACAATTGAGAGTCAAGCTTGATCATTGAAAGACCTTATTGCCTGATAAAAACTAAAATAACCTCTGCAATTAAACTAGAAACTATAAACAAGATATAGATTCTAGAATTCAAGTTAATTGGCCAATTTTAAAACTGCTTTCCCCCCTGAATTCTCTTCTGTTGAACCTTCTTTTGACTTTCACTCTATAATAACTACCACATCAATGATCCCCTCTCTCTGATTCATTTAATCTCTTTTCCTGTCCCTTTAGAACATCCTGCATGCTTTAGAGTAGTAGTTGGTGGTACATTCATAAATTTCTTCCCACAAAGTCCATTTCAGACCCAGAGAACAAAATTGTGAGGTTTTGGGATTTGTTTTTTATTTTGTAAGGTTTATTTATTTTTGAGAGAGAGAGAAAGAGAGCATGAGCAGGGGAGAGGTAGAAAGAGGGAGATACAAAACCTGAAGTAGGCTTCAGGCTCTGAGCTGTCAGCACAGAGCCTGACGTGGGGCTCAAACCACAAACCGTGAGATCATGACCTGAGCTGAAGTCTGATGCCTATGTGACTGAGCCACCCAGGTGCCCCTAAAATTGTGAAGTTTTAGATATGACTGAGATGTGCCCTTCAGTTTCAGCTTGTGTGACATGACAAAGAATATTCAAATTACACTGCAGTGAACTTGAAATGGTATTCAAATTGATCTGAGATGCTAGGAGCCTTCTTAATGTCTGAGGAGGTGGAAGGATCCTTCTATGATTCTTCCATTGTCTCTAACACAAGCATCTTTTCACAGGAGAAGTTCAGTTGTAGTCATTTATAAAACGCCTACATTTTCCTGGAAATTTTCGTATATTCCCTTTCTATTTATAACTCCATTTGTTTTGCCTTTTTTGTGTTCCAGCATGTTTGTTTATAAAAAAGATGTCATGTAATCCTTGCAATGCCCTCTGTGATAGGAAAGATGAAATGAAGTTTTAACGGAATCAATGACTCGCTAGGGAAAACACATGTCTATACAATGATGTCATCACTGATGATTCCATGGCCCTTTTGTTCTCTGGGGACCTGCTGTTTCCATAGGCCGTCTAGCTCACAGGATGGTTTTGCTTTCAAGTGAAGCCAATCTCAAAATTATGCTAAGTGTGAGGGCCAGAAGTTAATAGGAGCTAAGGAATTTCTGAAGACAATAGTGCAAAGGAGATTCCTCTGTTCTTGGCAGCCAGGTCTCCAGACTGAGTGGAATGAGTCAAAATTCTGATTAAGGTCTTATTAAATCTGATGTCAGTAACCAGGACTATTTGGCACCTTGGATAGGGATTGTCTTAGCTTACTTTTTAGCTACCAAGTGCCCAGCCCAGCCCAGATGTCCACAGAAGGTGGATGTTTACCACTGGATTGCTATTTCTCAGTGGTAGAGTCTGCTCGTTTCTAAGGTCCTTTCTGGTCCTACAGTCTGCTGGTCATCCCCCATTATCCCTTCTCTCTTTCTTCCATAATAATGGAACCTAAGAGTTAAAGATGGGCACCTGGGTGGCCAGAATAAACTACATTGTCAGGCCTCCTTTGTAGCTAGATGTGGCCATGTGACTACGTTCTGCCCAAAGAAATAGAACAACAATCATCACAAAGCAGGTTGTGTGAATCTTCCTCTGAAGACAACGAAGATTACTGTATGACCCCTTTCCCCACTTTTTTTCCCTTTGCTTTTTCCTTTTGGCTAAAATTTCTGTGTCATGACAGAGGCCAAAACAGCCATCTTGGACCATGTGGGATCTTGAAATAGAGGCCTCAGCTGTGGACTGATAAGATGATAGATGCCTGGGCTTCTGAGGACTTCATGGAACAAGTCCAGCAGCTCAGATGTAGACTGCCTGCCTCTTGACTTCCATGAGTGTTTTAGTCACTCTTATTTCTGTTCCCTGTTGCTAGCAGCAGGACCCTTCTGATGCAGTAGGGTGCCAGTTGTGGGCACTTTTAGGAGAAGAGAGATTAAAGTAGGTGTGGCACTTTTCCAATGGATTCCCAAAGACGGTCTCAGGAAGGAAGCAGTCACTGTCTGTCATAGGACACAAGTCCACTGTGATGGGTCTGTCCTTCTACTTCACTCAGAACACATGGCAACTGCCCCGGGGCACCTGGTCTCCTTATTAGCAGCTCTGTCAGCTCTACCGCTAAGCGCTGGGTGGGCCAGGCACATCTAGATGCGTATATCACTGCCTATATGTGGCAATTTTGTTTTGCTTTAACTTGAAAATATTTCAGATGCAGGTATGTTATGACAGGTGGCAAGCTTCCACTGCTCTAGTCCAACCCCATTCTTGAGGTAGTGAGGCAATGAGTCCCAACATGTTTTGTTAAATTAATGACATGCTCAAGAATACGATACCCAGAATAATGGCAAGAAGACCAATCCAGGCAGCTGGCACCTGGGTTCTAGTCCTGGCACCAATGACAGAAATATGCTATTGAGCAAGCTCCTGAACTGCTCTGGTTCGCAGGTTTTGTAAATGTGAAATGATGCGGTGGGTTACATGATTTCTAAGAACCTTTTGGTCATACAGTCAGCTGGTCATTCCCCATTTCCCCTTCTCTCTTTCTTCCATAATAATAGAACATCAGAGTTCTGTTATCATTTTGTGATAATTTCTATCATCATTAGATAGATGAGACTAACTTGTAATCTTATTTCTATCTCTAAAAGGATTCATGGGGCACCTGGGTGACTCAGTTGGTTGAGTGTCTCACAGTTCATGAGTTTGAGCCCCACATCGAGCTCACTGCTGTCAGCACTGCTCCACGCACGGAACCTGGCTTCAGATCCTCTGTCCCTCTCTCTCTCTGCCCATCCCCTGCTTGTGCGCTCTCTCTCTCTCTCTCTCATAAATAAATACACCTTAAAAACAAGTATTCATCTGCTATAAGTACATACAGTAAAAAAAAATTACAGTATTTCCATTAGAAGAAATAAAGCAAATTTTGTCCTCATCTTTGGATATATTTTAATGTCAACATTAGTAAGAACAAGAAATAGCATCTTGAGTGTCCTTTGGCAAATGAAATTAGACCATGTTTTTGTCTGACTTAAACTTTAAAGACAATGGCAGCAATGAACAGACTCCTTTCGGGTGTAACATGGGAGTGGGGGTGGTGGAAGCCTGGGAAGCAGGTGGGGGTGGGTTTGAGTCTGGTTGCCCCACTACCAGCTTTCTGACCCTGGCCAATCAAGTTTCCCTCAGTTTAAGGGTTTTCTCAAGTTAATTTTCTAACAACTGGCTGGCAACACTGAACCTAAACACTGATTCGGGGACCAGCTCTACAGGTGATTGGTCCTCCTGCCCTACCAGGCTCTCCTTGGCCTTCCAGGTAGCAGTTGGGTTCTCAGCTTTTCTTAGCACAGACTTCATGAATAGCAAAGGGGGCTTGGCTTAGATAAGCATGGGTCAACCCTCACAGGCCAACAGAATTATCGAGGCAGCTTTAAAAATGTGCAGATATCCAGGCTTTGCCATGGAGAATGAATGTAATTGGTCTAAGGATGGTGCTCAGATATCAGTAGAGAAGTTTTCCAGACTCCTTGAGTGATTATTTTGTGCAGGTAGGCTTGAGTCCCATTAGTTTAGGTCTACCAAGTTTAGGTCACCTCAAGCCACATGGTGGTTTTTCAGTAGGATGGAAGTGGGAGGAATATTGCTGAGTCAATCACAGAGCCCCCACAATGGCCATATTGTGAAAGCCCATTATTTATTTGCTGAAATCCTCACCTTAGCTCCAGTGTAGACATGGGAATGAGCATCAGACACTGCTAGAAAAAGCAAGATCAGACATTTCAACTTCATTTTCGTAGGTAATAAAAATAGTAAAGGCACAAGACTTCATTTCACAAGAGTGTTAATAAAAACATAACCTCAATACTTGGTTTCCTACATCTGTGTTGTGAGCACGGCCTTAAGTATTCCTGACATCAGAGAACAGAATCTTTCATTTTGGGGGCAGTTAGTGGTTTTGTTCAAAGCTATTCCTACCAGGAAAAAAACCAAAAATAAAAGAAAAGAAGCCATTCAATAAATAAAATGACACTAATAAAAACACTAGACCATGTATGAAAGTTTGAAATGATTTTCTCAATTTAAACAATGAGTGAGGACTTAATATACTTTCAGCCTGATGGGTCCAGTACTTGGGCAGCCTAGACAGGGGGAGGATGGAGAAAATTGTTTAAGCATTTCCCAGATGCTTTTTGTATCACATGCAGTGTTATGTATTCAGCCACCCATGAACAAGCTTGCAGAAGAGCCAAGGAACAACAATGCCATCGTTTTCCCTTTGAATAACTGCCTGTCACACAGAGTGCAAATATGACTCTTCAGTAGTTTTTCACACTTTGCAAAATTCTGGGGGAAAAAGGCGGGGAAGGGGAGGATACATCTCTCTTTCTCTTAAAAAAATCTGTATTGAGGGGCGCCTGGGTGGCTCAGATGGTTAAGCGACCAATTCTTGATTTTGGCTCAGCTCATGATCTCGTGGTTCAGTTTGTGAGATCGAGCCCTGCATCAGGCTCTCCACTGACAGCTCAGAGCCTGCTTGGGATTCATTCTCTCTCTCTCTCTGTCTCTGCCCCTGGTATGTCATTCAGTCATCTGATTTTGCTTAATCATGGTAAAATATTTTCCCATCTTGACTTCCTAACACCAGTCATTTTCCTCTTTGCATGCCACTGTTGTGAGTGCCACAAATAGACCTTCTGAGTCTCTTACCTGGAATGGTCTCCTTGCTTGTAGGCTGTCTTCCCAGCAAGTTCCTGTGAGCCTGATTGCCAGATTAGGCTTTTTGCAACAAGATTTTTATCACTCTTCTGCGTAACAGGCATTCATTTTAATATACCAGAAAGACCATAAGCTTAGATATCAGAGAGCTGAGTTTAGATTTGGGTTCCAAAATTAACTGGTAAATCACTTGACTCCTCTGAGCCTCAAGTCCTTCTCTATAGCACAGAGATAAGAATTAAATGTCATGGACTGATGAATGTAAAATGCTTTGAGCAGTGATTGGGATACACCCTGTCAATTATTTGTTCAGTAATTATTATATTTAAAGGATTAAATTCCAGAATCTCAGCTACTTCCAAGCTCTAATACTATTCCATCGTGTTCACAAACTTTCTGCTAAAACAACTCTGCTTTATTTGTTGCCTGGGATATTTCTTCTCCCTTTGCTATTTTTTTTCAACTTCTCATTTTGAATCTTGTGCTTGGAATGTTAACTGCTGGTCCTTTAAAGTCTTCCTCCTCCAGAAATTCTTTAGGGACCACTTCAGCATATACTGCTTTCTCCCTTCCACGAACTTGCAAAAAATTGTATTGTCGGGAGACGTCTCTCCAGTGGGTCTCTCCTGCTTCTGCATGTCTTTTGAGCAGAGGCACCCAATGCTTTTATTTTAGAGGATTGCTTCTAGGAAGCTTGTATACTAGCCCCCTAAGAACACAAAGGTAATTTCTCCCTCTAGAGCAAAGGGCAAGTTTGTTTACTGTCTAGTGAAACAAAGATAATGCCTCCTTTCAGGGCAAAAGTCAGGCAGGCTGACTGCCCTTAGAAAGACATGGCTTCCTCAAGCTAAGTTCAGTTCCCTCAGTGCAACCCAGTGTGTATGTAAGGGTCACTGGGTCTTTGCATTACCCTGTGGGAACTGGGTCCAGGAGAACCAGGGCAAATAATGATACTCTGGCTACTGCTATTGCTGTCAGTAAGTAACACAGTCCTTTGTCTCTGGTTCCTTGTGTGTTCTGCCAGCATCTTGTAAATCTGTAGTATGTTAACTTGTTAGCTTGCAAGTAGGATACAATTTCAGATCCTAAAATAGTTCTTGACAACTATTATTGTTATTATTATTATTTGGTTGCTATGGTTCCTAAATATTTTTTCATAACAATTACTCTTTCCCCCCTTTTTTCTTGTCATGGGGTTTTTGAGAGACTGATTTATGGAGAAACTGGTTTGTGGAGAAATTGCTTTTTTCTGCAGAATGTTCTGAATCGTGGGTTGAATTGATTGCTTCCTGCAATGTCTTTTGTCTTGTTTCTGTAAGCCATGATTTCCCCCCCAATTATTTTTTATACTGGTCTGTCAGTTTCTAATTACACACTGTCTCCAGACTTCTCTAGAGTTTTTTTGACTTTGGTCTTTGTTACTATATTTATGCTTTTTGTGGACAGGACCTCTTTTGATTTGCTTTTTTAAAAAAATTCCGCACAGTTTCTAGTGTACCTCATGAATATTTGCTGAATGAATGATCAAGGTCAAAACAATTAAAGGAGTCTAGTCAGACTTTCCCTCTTTTCCTCCAGAGGTCGCATTCCACTCCATATTGGATTTAGGAACATTTCAAAGTCTGGAATTCTGTCTGCCTTGAATACCTGGGTGTCTGTGCTTCTTAAATGCAGCTGAATGAAATAGTAAGTGTATAAAAATGCTTTATCAAGTGGAACCTTGGTCTGGTTACACTTCATCCTACACAGGAGCCCCAATTGGGACCAATAAAACCTCTTCTGACTACGATTTCATCACTACTGCATTTCAGAGTATTACATAGTGAGTTTGAAGGCCATTACCAAATCCTGAAAAATGAGTTCCTAATGATTTTTCACATTTTTCCAGCATCCTTCAAATTTATGTCAGTGTACATATACCAACTGTCCACACACAGAGTAGTGGTCTGACTAGGAATTCTGAACCTGCTGGTACTTTGATAGTTACCAAGTAAATAGATTCTTTGTCCAGGAGGTGGGGAGGATGACTTGAACAGTATCGAATCTTACAGAAATGAAGTCAGAAAGGCTTGCTTTCTTAACTCTTAAGTGAATGTGTTTCCTTTAAAATTTTTTTAAAACCTTTATTCATTTTTGAGAGACAGAGCGTGAGCAGGGGAGGGGCAGAGAGAGAGGGAGACACAGAATCTGAAGCAGGCTCCAGGCTCTGAGCTGTCAGCGTAGAGCCCGATATGGGTCTTGAACTCACATACCATGAGATCATGACCTGAGACGAAGTCAGACGCTTACCGACTAAGCCACCCAGGCACCCCATCCTTTTATCTTTCACAGTTTGCTCAAGGAGGTCAGAGCTAACTGAATAATCAACTTCCATCAGCATTTGGCTTTTATCAAATCTGAATGGTTCATCCTAGGAAGATATTGTATTTGGATGCAGGTTTTTTTTTTTTTTTTAAGCATCATAGCTTTCCATGCAACCACACTTTTTGAGGTCACATGAGGTTGAACTCGCCACCTTGGGTGGGAGGATAAATGTGATGCAGTTACTCTTTTCTGCTCCACAGCTGCTCAGCTCATATGCTGACAGGGAGAGATCCTTTAAGGACAAGTGAGAGGTCTGGATGAGGTGTGCACAAGTCTGGAGACTTCGCTGGAATAGTTCTTTATGAAGAAGTCAAGAAGGCAGGAGCACAATACGTCCCCTCTCCCTTACTTTAGGGATGGCTTTGGTCTCTGGATTCTTCAGCTTTGCTAGTGCAGAGAGGGTAGTTGCCTACTGCTTCTCATTTTTAATTTTAAAACATTTTGAAGCCATAATCTCTTAAGAGATGTAAGTGGGCCACTGAAATTCCTTCAGGTGCCCTGGGTGTTCCTTGACAGAGTTTTGAGGACAAGGTTTCATCTGAATTATCTTTGTATCCACTGCTCTGAGCTTGTCACTGTGCAGGCACATGGAAGATGCTCATCAAATGTATTTTGACTTCATGCACAGGGTTCTAAAGGAGAGGATTCAGACATACTGTTTTTGATGTGACTTCTTGACTGTTCAGAAACAATGCCTCTCTGCCTCTGAGGATCAGTGTAGGCAGAATACTACCTCCTCTTTTCACACCCTTATCTCAAAGGGCTTTTTCACCTAAGACCTTGAAGCCCACTCTGGGTATAGCACACACACAGCCCCCAAGAACTGGACTAACTGCTCACATTCAGCCTGGGTTTCTCTTTCCTTCCCCAGGAGGTACATCAGCAAGAACTTGCAGAGGAAACACCCTCACCTGTAGCAGCAATGCTGGTTAGGTTAACCCCAAGCAAATCAATGAGGAGACTGCTTTTGCCTTTTCATAAATTAGGGACAATACTGTAATTTGAGCTCCTTCCTGAAATGAACACATCTTAAGTTTATCCCTGACCAGAACCTTGCAGCAGCCTTGGGGCAAGAATTTATACAGGAGGTTAGTTAATGGACACAAAGAAAGTTTATGCCACCTCTTCGCTTGTTTTCCCATCTTGTCGCCTCTCAGCCATTCCTGGGAATCAGATAGATGAATGACACATTTTTCAAAAACTCACTTAAAACTCAACTTCTGGCTCTCCGTTCTGGAACTTTGACCTCTGACGCCAGTGCTCGCGCTCACCGCTAGATCGCGCTGTCGGACAAGGAATTTGGGGCTCTGGAACCTCCGGGAGCCCAGGATTCGGAGGGAGAAGAGGTGGGAGCAGAAGATAGGGAGAGTGAGGAAAAAGAGAGCCCAGGGTATAACCTGAAGAATAAAAGACACCGAAAGCATCCAAACTAAATAAATTCAACCAGCTCTGCCTCAGTCGATAAATGTCAATTTGTTGTAAACATTAACAGATTCCAAGGGGCATCAAGAACTGAACACTGCAAAAGGGGGCAGATTGCAAGAGGGTTTACACTTTTTTTTTTTTTTTTTTACCTGTTTGTCCACTTACCATACTGGGAGTCTAACTTGCAGAAGGGCCCCGGAGGCCAAACATGGAGATGTCATGCTGGAAGCCGCCCCCCCTCCCCTTTGGATAACCTTGAGTTGCACTCCTGTTCCTGAAAATGGGTGTGTTTGGATTGGCTTGTGAATGTATGTCTGTGTACTCCCCGAACCAGTGTCCCTTCCTTTCTCTTCCTGTCAACCTACTTTGGAAATATTGCGTAGAGATTCTTGTTTTCTGAGGAACCGAGGGTGTTTGCAGCTAGTGGTTTGTTACTGACAAACCTTTGCAGCAACTATTTTCAAATACCTTAAATCCAAGTTGTGAATGAGAATGCCTTAAGGAAGAGAGGATGCCACCAAGGTCCCCAGGACATCACTTTGGGCTGGAGAGCAGAGCAATGTGAGAGTTTAGGGTGGGGGTGGAGGGCTCCCACCTCTGGAAAAGGCAGCCTTATGCTCCCCAGCCTGCGACTGACTGCTCAACTCCGGGGCTGCATTTGCAGCTCTGAGCCAAATCAACTGGAAAGAACTCTTTTAAGAGAGGGAAACAAACCATAAGAGACTCTTAAAAGATAGAGAACAAGCTGAGAGTTGAT
The DNA here is from genome assembly GCA_028646485.1 of Cryptoprocta ferox. Classification (NCBI taxonomy): domain Eukaryota; kingdom Metazoa; phylum Chordata; class Mammalia; order Carnivora; family Eupleridae; genus Cryptoprocta; species Cryptoprocta ferox. Next base: position 79,604,079 of record CM053577.1, read on the forward strand.
GGAAGGAGGTGGGTGCAGCATGGGCTAGATGGGTGATAGGTACTAAGAAGGGCACTTGTTATGGTGAGCATTGGGTGTTGTAGGTAAGTGATGAATTACTGAATTCTATTCCTGGAACCAATATTGCATTGTATGTTAACTAATTAGAATTTAAATAACAAAAACCCAGTAAAACCAGAGTTACATTGCTGGGGGGGGGCGGAGTACAACTTTGGCATCACAAATTAAAAACAACAAAAAGTACATAAAGAAAGAAAAGCGCGTGCCCCCCCCCCCCCCCCTGGGAGAAATGCAAACCCCAGCCAGCCTTGGCTGGCCTGCGAGGTGGCAGCTTTCCTTTTCTAGACAGTAGGTGTCGGTTTCCCAAGGGGCGTCCCTGGCGGTTCCACACCCATGTGCGGGCCAGGATGTCTGCTGCGCCTAGCGCAGCGCGACTGCATGACTGGTCTGAGGCTGCCGGGACTTATCTGCCTCTTGGCTCTGTCCTTGAGTCTGCCACCAGACCACTTGCGTCCGTTAGGAGGCATTCGAGTGAGGGTGCAGGTATAGGGCTGGCCCGCGAACGAAGGGCAGCTCTCCACCGGCTGGGTATAAGAGCTCACTGGTACCCAGCTAATGACCCCGTTCGGTGTTGTGCACGTCCGGTTATTCACGTCCGGACTCGTTTCTGCTCCTGGGGGTTTGTGCCGGACACCCGGGTTGTGAGAGTTTGAAGGGGGAAAACGCCTGTGCACTGTGCGCGTGTGTGGGCTCTTTGTGACAGCTGCCCAGCGGGACTTCGAGTGGGCCGTGTGTACTCAGAGAATGTGCAGAGGTGGAGATTCCCAGTTTTCTCCATTCTTTCCCTCCAGCCTTCTCTCTGGCTTCCTCTGGCTTTAACTGGAGGCAGCTGCGACTGGGGCGGAATGGAGGGGGGTGCTCTGCAAGTTCTTGTCATTCTAAAGGCAAGTTCAGAGGATATCACGCCTGTTGGAAGGAAAGCCAAATTTGCAGACGTCAGTCAAATAGGGAAGAGAGGTTTACATTGGAGACAAAACCTCCCCTTTTACTATTGCTGGAGGTCAATTCCAGGAGCATAGTTCCTGCGTCCCCCCCCCCCCCCAGACCCCTCCTCCATCCGGGTTGCTCACCCTTGCAGGGTTAACCTCTGGGCTTCAAAAGGCCAAAAGTGCAGAGCTTGTGACCAGGGCACAGACGTGTGTAATCTGAACCTCTCCTGGACCGTTTTTCTGATGCTACAGTGTTAGAGCCCTGCGCGTCCTCCCGTGCATCTAGTAAAATTTGGCAACCCTGAGTGCCAGGCTTCCAGCTCTGGGCCAAGAGGGTGGAGCCGAGTGGGGGGAGGGAGCGGTAAAAAGAAGAAGATGCTGGCAGAAAGTCAGCAGCCCTCATTCGGCGTCCGTCTTTTTGGTAATCGGGAGAAACTTACTTTCATTCGTCTCGACCCCACGGGGTTGAAGGGCAGAGTTTTGGTCCAAAGCCTCCGCCCGGGGCCAGGTTATGCTCTGGTTCAGATCACACATTTCTAACGTGATTGCAACTTGTTCCCTAGCGGCTTCTTGTGCCGAGGATCCCAAGGTTTCATTGCGTCCCTTGAACCTCTCTCTTGGCTCAAATTAAGCCTCTTAGTTCCGTCTCGAAGCATCAGCGAAGTAAGACAGGACTGGGAAAGCCATTCCGTCGCTGAGCCCCGCGAGGGCGGCTGTACGGGTTTCCAATCGGCAGCTCAGAGATTGAAAAGGACAGAAGGCGCGCCGCGTGCACAGACAGTTAGTTAATGGAAACCCTGTAAATCGGTTTTAAGTGCACCCAGGACGGAGGGGGAGGAAAGTGTAGGTGGTGATGATGGGGGATGGGGCTAGGGTGGGGTGGGGTCGGTCACACATTCTTGCAGTTCTGAAAATAAGAGTCGCATCCCTCCCTCCCATTGTTCTTAATTTAGGAAAATAAATCCATTAAAGAAAATCGCAAGGGTAGGGAAACCCGAGCTCCCCAGCCCGCCCCAAGCAGAGGAGTGCGCGGCTTCCCTTGGCAGGGAACCCGGCTGCGGCTGTCCCCCTCCCCGCTTCCTCCCTCTTCCCCCGCCCTTCCATCCCTCCCCCCTCCCCGGCGGGGCATTACTACTACGGGGATCGCCACCTCACGCCGAAGGAATGCTGGAAGTATGCACACGTTCCCAAAAGTAGACCTCCTTCACCGCCGGAGGAGCATACATCACCCCGTGGCAGCCGTCCACCTTCTCAGGCGTTTCGTAACCGAGTAAACTGAGAGCTGGGAACAGCCCTCTATTAAGTAGCCCGCGGCGCGGAGCTTCTTCCCACTCGACGAAGGCGAGCTGTGGCCGACGCGTCCGCGCGCGGGCAGCTGCGGTCCGGGGCAGTCTCCGCCCGTCCTGCAGCGCCTGCGGCTCCTGCCAGGACACTCAAACACTTCACAACCTTGGTGGCCCTGCCGCTGCCCACCTCCCGGCAGCCGCCAGGTGCTCCTGGAGCGCAGCGCCAATTGCCTGGGCGTGCGGGGGGGTCACACCAAGCGCAGGCTTCTACTACGCCGGGAAGCCGCTGTCGCCGCCGCTACCTCGGTCACCACCGCCTCAGGTTGGTCCGGCTTCTAGCTCTTTTCCCTTACCCCATCCTTCACAAAGATAACTAGGGAACCTTGCTTCTAGCCTGTTCCTTGCTCTGCCCTGAGTCCTTAGGGATCGCGCGCGAGAACCGTTTGGACTCGTCGGAGTGGAGCTGTGCCTGAGATTTGCTGGGTATCCTGGGGTTCTGTGATTCATTTTAGAAAGAATTGTAGTTTTTCCTACGAGTTGATGCAGGGCGGCTGTGCGTGCGTAAAGCACCCTGTTCAATGTTTCTGTTTATAGAGGGATTTCATCTACAGATGCTGTCGATTTCAAGGGAAGGGTGGTCCAGGTTCTGTGGCCACCGGCCCCTCGTTCTCTCTTGGTCCGAGCTTTCCCGGGGGTGCGGTGGTGCAGCCCCAGCGCTGGGAAGGTATTTTAGTGACGCATGGTACGGAATTCTTTGGAGGCCGGCTGAGTGCTCTGCAGCTCTTCGAAGCTGCGCGGGTGTGTGTGGCATCTTGATACAGATTCCTCGTCGAGTGTTCTGGCTCCTTGCTTTTCACAGCATCTGCGATGGTGGGTTAATCCAGCTCTAGGGGGACTCAGCCTTGGCCGACTTTCTCAACTTCTTGAGAAAGCTTCCCCTTCCCGACCTCTTCCTGAGTGCCTTGGTTGAGGGGTCCGTGGGACCTTTGACGTAGTTTCCATCCCAAATCCTAGATAGTGTAAAGACCAGAGAGCTTGTGGCGCCAGGTTCATTTATGGAGCGGGGATGCGAAGATAGGGAGCAAAAGAGGTACCCCAAATCGAGTGTCCTTAGGCACCTTCGGGTGACCCTTTAGAGGCGTTCCAGGACCCCCTTTTTGTCCCCCCTCCGGTCTCAGCGTGGACTACGTAACCTAAAGTATGCAGGGGCATTGGGGAAGGATGGAGCAAGAAAGGAAGTGAGCGCTAAACTTGCCCTTGGCTAACAAATGTCAAGGTCGCAGTGGGTCAAAGAGGAGGTAGGTGACGCGCACGGGATCTGGAGGAACCCCGTGGGTGAGGGAAGGTCTAATTTTCTTTTTTAACTGCACTCGGGAGTTAAAGAATTGGTCTTTTCCAGGCCGGTGGGGGAGGGGGAGTTGGTGGAAGGAGACCAATCCCTTAAGACCTCCCCCCCCTCACCTTCTTCCTCCGCTACTGACTCATTTTCATTCATGAGGGTGAAGTGAGGGAATCCTTGCGGACACGTAGGGGCGGCCGCTTCCAGACATTTATGTCTGAGGATACTCAATGAAGCATTGAGCTAAGCATTCACATAAATGTTTTGGCTAAAAGGAGAGAAAAAAATTTTTTGAACATATGAACGGAATGCCTGACGGGCTGGTAGAACTGACTGTAGGTTCCGATATCCCGACGCGACGTGATTCATTCTTGCCGCTGAGTCAGGTAGCCAATAGGTGGCGCTCTAGACCCAGACAAAAGCGCTTCCACTACTGGGATTTTTTTGTGAAGAGTTCAGGGTTTTTAAAAAAAAAAAAAAAAGTCTGAGCTCAGCATTTTGATGGGTAGATTGTCAGCCTTTAACTTTTCGCGAGCACGACTGCCAACTGAGTTAGAAATTATTGTAGCAAAGTTAAGGGCCAGCTGATGGGAACAATGGCCAGTCTCACCTCCTGCTTTTCACTGACGGTAGAAAAGGGTTAGAAATGTCAAACAGCTGTTAATTAGGAAGAAAGAAATTGCAGGAGTCCTTGAATCTTCTGAGCAGCGCCAACATTTTAATCTTGGCCTCATAAAAAGGAGCCCTGGGCAATTTGGCACGCCTGCTCATCAGGCATTTAAAATGCAATTTACACCCAGGCCGAGGAAAGATGCCCTAATACATTGTGCCAATAATTTGGAAGGGCATAGTTGGAGCTTGTCAGTTTCTTTTCTCAAAGAGGGCTCGACCTTTGGTTCATTTTTGGATTCCCAAGCAGGACTTCCTTTTTCAAGCAGCCTTGTCTGTTGCCTTACAATAATTTATGTACTTCACAGTCAACTCTTTGTGTCTTGCCTCTGGCAACTTCCCAGTTCAGTTCATTGCTAGTAGCTTTTGTCTCTGGATTGGACCTTAGAATATTTTAGAAGATTCTCTTCTGCCAACCTAGTTTAAGCACCTACTATGTGCTGGGACTCACAAACGATGAATAAGACTCTTTGTCTTTAAGGAATTAATAATCTAGTTACAGAATCAAGAAAAATTAGAATAGAATGTATTCTCCTGTGGAGGATATATTCTTGTAATCTTCTGGAATAAGTGGACAGTTAAATGAAAATATTATTGAGAATTTCTATAAAAAATATCTTGGGAAAACAGACAAGAGTATTTTGTCTCTTCTATTGCTTTTCTTTTAAAATTATGTATCTTAGAGGTGTTTTCTCCTCGTTTTGGGTAAAGGATTTATCAGATGTGAAGAGCACACAGCTAGCTGTAGGGTCAGGTTTCGGTTGGGTCTTACATATTTCTGTATAATCCATTTCAGACCTTAAAGAGCTGCATATTGGTAGGCAGAAAAAAACTGAAGAAAAAAAGAGAGTAAAAGAGGTTTATTATACTTTTCCAAATTACCCTGAGACCACTAAAGTACAGTTACCTAAAGAGTTCAGCATCTAGGAAAAAGCTGCCGGCCAAATAAAATCCCCAGCTGGAAGAGACATTTAGTCAAGTCAGGGAAAAGTGACCTCTGAATTAGCCATCACCAAGGCAGGATGAAGTCATGTGGGGCCTGGTAAGGCCGTCACCCGGGGATGGTAAGCAGGACCAACCTCAAGGAAAACAGGACCCTCTTTAAACTTAAAATCCCTCTTATTGCCATGATTAAACTGCAGTAGATGAACTTGACTTCCACTGCTCCACAATAGGCCCATTATATGCTAGGCTGGGCCCTGCGGTTATTAAGGCAGATCTGGTCGGGTCCTGGCCCAGGCCCAGGCTCCAGTTCTAACCTGGTTCCAGGCCTGCCCGGACCCGGTTCTGATACGGTCACTGCTTCCTTCCGCAGATCCCTTCATGCGGCTGTGAGCTCGGAGGCAGAGCATGCGGACCAGGCTTCCCCCAGCGCTTGCCGCCCTGGGCGCGGCCCTGCTCCTGTCTTCCATTGAGGCAGAAGGTAAAACGCTCTTCCTCCCCCCTTCGTCAGTGAAAATGCAGAATTTTAGAAAGGAAAAAACAAATCGATCTTGCCACTATTGCTTGCTCTGTTTTCCCTGTACTTCGTGTTTTCTCTGGGTGTTTCTCTCCTCTAAGAGAAACGTCCCCTTCTCCTGAGGCTCTGTCCATTTTCCGGCTCTCAGGTCCAGCTCTTTCGTATTCTGTTTAATTCATTCCGTACAGTGCTGTGTGGTCTCCTTGCGCTTGTCCCTGCGGTGTGCTGTCCACACTGCCACCTACAATGCCGCCTTCCGAGAGGACCGGCCGTCCGGGAGGGGGCGACAGCTGCACCCAGCTCTACGAACAGGATGCCTCCTGGTGGTACCCAGGAGCCCCGGAGCGCGGGCACACTTGCTCGCGTGGCTGTTCACCACCTGGCTCCGGGCTGCGACCTCGGTGTCAGCAGGAAATAAAAGACTCCAACAGTGCCGGCTCTGCGTCTCTGTGTGTTTTGTGGGGAGCACAGTCATTAGGCTGACGGTGCAGGCAAAATGAGGTGGCAGCCAAACCGCCCAGAGGATGGGTGGCAAGCCGAGATCCGGACCCAGGATGTGTTCGCGTGCCCCAGGGTCACTGCTGTCCCTATTTGGTTTTCGGGGCTTGGAGGAACGTGGCTCAGGTCCAGCCCCACGCAGTTAGCTTGGATCTGCGCCAAGCTTTCTAACCCAGGAAGCAAGTGGGCGCCAGAGGAGCCGGGCTTGCGTCCCTCCCTTCTTCCTTCTAGCATCAGACCTGATCGGACTCTGTCAGGGGCTGGGAGATGGGTGTCATGGCCCCAAGGTCTGTCAAAACAGCTCCGTGTGGCCCTGCTTTGTAGAAAATGAAGGACCTTTGCTACATTTCAGCCTCACTTTATTCTTTTTGTTGTGTGCCCCTTGATGCCCTAATTTCTCAGTATTTATTGAAAAAGTTATTTCTGTATATTAACCCAGTGAGAGCTTTTGTGTTCCCTCAATTATCATTTGAGACCTGACAAACTAGAGTTATTGCTCTGCAAGGTAAATTGGGTAATGCCAGAACAGACATCTTAATTTTTATTTTTCAATAAAAAATGCCCCTGATGGGGTTAAGGGAGAAAAGACATGCATGGGGCAGGAGTGGGGGTTCGATAGCGGGTTGTGCTTTTTTAGAGGTTGTGGGAAAGTAGAGCTGTTTCCTGACAACACTGAGATTTTCAATAACTTTCTATTGTGTTTGGTTTTTGACTTCAGGACTGCAGGTACAAAAAAATTAAGACTAGGAAAAACTAAGAGGCTCCAAAATGGATGGCCTGCTTAGAAAAGTGACAGAAACTTGCTGTTCTTATCTAACTGATGCTGTGTGAATGTTGAGGCTTTTCAGAGTGGCCTCTGTGAAGTAATAGTCAGATGAGGTTGCCTTTAATGTTCCTTTCTATGTCGTTGTTAGGAAGGAATTTTATTTGAGGAACTTCTGGAAGCTCTACTAAAGATATTTTTAGATAATTCAATGAAGTGGCCTATTTATTGCTCATTAAGAAAATAGTTATTTGAAAATCAGAAAGATTTGTGAATTCTTAGGAAAAGAATTAGGTTGGAAATGATGTAAGTGGAAAAAAATCAATTCTCAATTGGATAATGGCTGGTTAGCAAAATGCAGTTAAAAAGAACATTTTAACATTGTGTGTCAACTGTACTCAACAACAACAAAAAAAGAACATTTTACTATCTACATTACTGATGATTTCCGTATTTCTCACATTTTATCTTTTCAATTTGGTACAGCTCTTTCTTTTGCTTTCTTAAGCTGTGTCTTTCTTTGACCTCCTTAGGTCAGCATTTAATAATTATATTTTAATGGGATTCATTTTTTTTGCCTTATTCTCTAGTTTGGTACTGTCAGATAGAAATATAAGCCACAAATGCAAGCCACATGTGTAACTTAAAGTTTTCTAGTTGCCACACTAAAATAGGAAAAAGAAACATGAGAAATTACTCCTTATCATATATTTAACTTAATATATCCACTATTATCACTTTAACATGTAATCAATATAAAGATTATTAGTGAGATATTTTACAATTTTGTACGAAGTCCTTGAAATTGGTTGTGTATGTTACACTTGCAGTGCATTTCATTTTGAACTGGCCATATTTCAAGTGCTTGATAGCCGCGTGTGGCTGGACACATGTGGCTTCCGTATTGGACAGCACAGCTTGGTGTTAACTACCAACTAAGTGGTCCCACGAGCCTGTGAAGAGCTAACAAAATCTGTGGCCAAGACCCTTCTGGGAACGATGACTGGAAAGAGAATTTCTTGGAAATATAGGGGCACATTTCAAAATTTCAGCTGGCATCCCCATTTCCTGCTTTGTCATTTTGATCTCAGTTGTGAAATGGCCATAATTGCTTTTCTTTCCCTTTTACAGCGCATAGTTGAACTGTTGTAGTCATACTATTTTTCAACCAATTTCTATTTACTTAATTTTTTATATGTTGGAAACAATACTCTTTTTTATATTAATTAAAAGGTTTTGGCATTACTTTTTGTATCTCCTTTTTTTTTTTTTTTTATTGTGGCACCACTCTCGTCCTGTTGTTTTACTTGTATCTGCTTATACAAGGAACTTTATTTTTCATGATATAGTATTTTATCTTACGGAAATAAGGTTAAAAATGATCTTTTTTTGCCTTTAGCATTTGTAATATTTAGCTGTAGCATAGAATTTATTGGCCTTATAACTTGGCCAATGTTCTGTATGACCTAGAATGTATGAATCATTTTTGGTTTATGTATCATATGGTATACGAATTGCCATTTAGAAAATTTAACACTTCACATTTAAAGGTTAATGGCCAGTGTTCCCTGACAATTACACATCTTTCTAATTAATCTAGAATTCAAGATGAACACATCTTTTGAAAAACAGTGTTTTAATTTTAGTAAGTTTGATTTATATTTATAATTTATGAAGAATAACTGGATACTATCAATTCAGCAGTGAGTTGAGGCCATAAGCTTTAACTGTCTTATGTTTAGGTTAAGAGGTTAAGTGATATATATATATATATATATATATATATATAATTCTGTGTCTATATGTATCTGATAATTCCGTGTCATAAAACAGACATTTTGGACTGCAGAGGAACTTACTGATCATCTATTCTAATTCTCTCATTTTCTAAATGAGGAAGACAGGCTGAATAACTCAGTCAACTAATGTGGTTACTTCGGGACAAGGTATAGATGAGACGCAGGTTTCTTGTCCTGGTTTAGCTCCAGTTTGCCTACACTGTGCTTCTCTCCTGCTTGAAAACTGGTCAACCTAGTTTAAGGAAGGAACACATTCTGTAATGTGTAAGGAATAAGAAATACTAAGGTTTCAACTGTTTATTTTTGGTATCTTATAAACACAAATGAAATGAATATATCATGGCAAAGATCATTAAACCTACACTAGCCTTGGATGGAAGATATAAATAAATGCCAATTGCATAGAGTAAAAGCACTCTCTGCATACTTTTAAAGGTTTTTGCTGTTAGGTCAGTGTCCTTTTCAGTGTTGTTATCACAAAGGCCAGACTAAAGGTCTTACTAGTTCGTCAAGATGGTATTTTAGTAGTATGTTCTGGAATTCTGCTTTATCTTTAACATATATGTTACCAAAACTTATTAAACTATCTCCTCCTACCTGTCCATCTTTCCATCCATCCATTCATCTCTGTAGAGTTGGTAAACTCTTGGACATATCTTCCTTTTGGTTGCCATAATGAAAAAAAAATTTAAATTATATATTAAACTATAAACTTTACTTTTAAACAAAGTGTGTAAAGTTAATTTGTCAAATTCTATCTATATCTGAATTGAAAATATCTGAATACCACATATTTATTATTGAACAAGCATCAAATAATGCTTTTTTATAGACTTGAAAAATATGTAGGTGTATATATTAATAGGCAACTGTGTACAAATATCGCTTTCTAAAGTTAGTCGTCTACTCAAATATTTTCTATTCTTTACATTCAATCCAGTATGGTAGAAAATTGTGTGCTCTGGAGTCAGACTGTAGGATCAAAGGTTTGCTGCTTTTTAGTTCTGTTAACCTCGTTAAATTTCACTGACTCATCTGTGAAACAGAGGTAATAGGGCACGTTATGCTGGATTGTTATCAGAAGAAAAAGGAGACAACATATAAAGTGACATGTACTCTGCCTATTGCATAGCAGACACTCAGAAAACACTAGCTATTATTATCACTCCTAAAAAGTCCTAAATCCTGCCAATTCGTGAAACAAAAATATCACCAGGATGCAGTTTGTATAGCACAGCTTATTGGTAATGAAGCATTATTCATAAATGGGAAATTAAACTACTAGAGTTATTAATACTTAAAATTTTAGTCTTTTCATTGTAAGTATTCAGGTTTTTTTGAATATATATCTGATTGCTATATTATTGATGCATAATTTAAGTTCTATTTCTCTTGGTTCAGATTCTCATTCGATGCAACTACAGCTCTTTGCCATTATAATCCCTATGTAGGTAGCTCATATCTGAAATATTCCAGCATCTGCATTGTTTTAGGGAACACAGACAACTGCTTGTGATAATGCCATGGCAGTTGTGAATTATTTTTATACAAAGTAAGAGATTTTCAAAATTAATGAAAATACATTTTGCATTGATTCAAGTTGACGTGGGTCCATACTCACACCTGAATTATTATCTTTTTTTGCAAAACAAACAAAAATGTATAAACGGACTGGCAAGGCTGAAAGGTTTCATGTATGATAAAAGTGGCAGGAAGAAACATGGAGTGGGCTCTCTGTTGTACACATGCTAGCCGGCCATTCTTTCGATTCCCAAGTACCACATCTGAGTTTCTATGAACACCTTAAAATCCTTTGAAATGTTAAAGACTTTTCCCAACAGTCAATTTTTCAGTTTTTCTGGAATCCTGGTCATTTGGAAATCAACAAGGTGGGCCGCTGATGCCCTTCAGCAGTCTTAACCTAATGTCTGCTGCTTCAGGTCAATTTCCCTGCAAGGTTGGTGGTACTGTTTTTCCATGTACTGATTTTTTTTTTAAAAGCATGCTCAGGCCAGTTGCGTCTGCCTTTGCATTAAATTTGTCCTGAGCCATTGCTACTGGAGCAATATTTTATAATGATATTCTTAATATCTCTTATTGTATTAACAGTTGTTGCATGCTTGTTATACTAGGCGATGACTACAGCTAAACCTCGCGATATGATTATAGACAGCAGAATGTTGAATAATTAAACCATGCATGTAGATTAATAGTCTAATCTCACTGCCTGTGTATGGATAGTAAGAAAATAACATTCATTCCATTGCTAGCATATCCAATAAAAATAAAAAGCCATCACCTACAGCTGGAAGCAGCAGTTCATTAAAGCAAATGTTTGCTTATTTTATTTCCATTAAAATGTGCTATTAATATTACATAAATCCCTAACCCCAGTTAAATTCTATGACTCATGTCTCAAAGCTACTACTGTATTTCAATTGACCTCTATGAAAACCTAAAAGGAGATTGTAATCCTTCAAAACAGATGCAAAAATTCTGACTCACAAGGAATACTTTCAGACTTAAACACTTCAAGGAGAGTATGGCTGGAAGTCAGTCATCTTACTTGGTTGACCTCCCTCAAGAGTAGTAATTTATAATGCATTGACCATGCACTGACAGTGAGTCAGTACAATGCTGCATGATGAGGCATGAACATGGCAGAGAGAATATCATTATAAAATATTTCTGAAACGTCTTTGTGTAATGACTATTGTACATGGAGGCTTTCGTTCATTGTGGGAAACTAAAAGCAAGTCAACATTTCATTGACACATGCATGAAGCTATATAGTTCTGTATGTAAACTATTTCTTTCTGTACTTTTCAATTATTCCTGTCATTGACTTCTCCAAGTTTTTATGCACAGTCATGTCTTCAGATTGCTGATCTTTCTTCACTGTTTTCTTTAAGTTCTATAAATAAATGTCCATAAATATACATTGATTTTGTCTTTTCATAATTAACCATTGTTTTGTAAAGGACCATACTGGCATTTTAACCTAAAATGCCACTTCTAGTATGGAGTATACCTGCTGCAAAGGAAAATAACAGTGTTGGTTTACACCTTGCAAACATACAGCAGAGTGGTGTAAACAGGCAGAATATTAGTTTTATAAACATCTATATATTACTTTTTATATATTTAAAAATTATTAACATTCTTCATTACTATTTTTGAATATTTGTATATGTGAATTTGAATATACATTTAAATGTATATTTCCTTGTGCAACATAACAGTGCTAAATTTCTCATGATTTTTCCCTTTCATTAAAATACATATTTCATCTCTGCACAGACTGAGATTTATCAAATAAAAATAAATAACAAGACAATGATGCAGAGAATGAACAAAAAACATCATTGATTCTTTTCCATATTATGGAAAAAAAGTACTATGTCAATGTTCTGAATTAACTTCTATGGTTACAAGCAGGTTGTGATTTGGCATGCTTATTCAAAATGCACTCAGCATGTATTAGATTCCTTTAATTGTTATGTGAATTGTTTGCATATGTGGTTATTATATGTGATTTCATTGTACTTGTACGTACTTGTATCCAAATATGTTTCTATTTTGCTTGATTTTGCTGGCCATTCTTGGATGACCTAGCAACTCAAGAATCAAAAGTGTTTTGTGCTGTCTTCTGTAATATGTATACTCTCTGATGTTTTGTCATATCTTGTCAGCTTTTAATTTTATTCTTATCCAACAAGATATCTTCTATATTTGTTGGAAACAAATTTATGCAAAGACAATTTTAGTAAGCTTTGCTCGACACAATTCTTTATTGATTAAATTGACCACTTTGTGACATTGGAAAATATAATTGATATCAACTCTCTCTTTTGCAGTTGACCCACCTTCAGACTTGAATTTTAAAATAAAAGATGAAAATACTGTTCATATGTCATGGGCAAAACCAGCTGATCCAATTGTGGGTTACAGAATAACAGTTGACTCTACAACAGGTAAGTTTTGAGATGTTGGGTTTTAAAACAGAGACATGAAAGGTGATATAATCCAGTCTTCTCCCATCCTTCCATTTCATTAGGAGAAAGCTGAAATTTAGAAAATCTTAAGGATTTAGCCAATGTCACCAGATATTTGGTGGACTCAGGTCTCCAGATTTCCAGCTTAGTACCCACTGTTATATTTTTGTAGTGTTGAGCTTTCTTACATGGTTTGCTGTGCTAAGCTGTTGTTATTAAAAGTGGACACTTTTTTTTTTACCTGACCAGAATATTGCTGGTAATCTTTGATTTTATAAGGTAGAATTCTCACTTCTTGATACTTTTCTTGAATTAGTATTTTTAACATTTAAATTATCAAGTGATGAAGTGAGTTGTTATGCCTTACCCAGTGTCCTATACATTTGAGTACTCAGGAAACATTCTTCTGGAATAATGTTGAGCTACCATGATGGAAGACAAGAATTTACTTTGACTAAGTGGATTCCGTAGATCCAAGACTAAGAGTCTTTAAAAACAAACAAAAACCTCATTTGGGTTGTTCTCAAGAATTATCTTTAGTGTTCATGATATTGCCCAAGTGTGGAGAACTAATCTCTATTGATTCATTTTTAGTTCTAATATGGAACAGAAAAATAACCATTTCCATTAGCACTGGCCAGGTGGTAGGAAGAAGTCTTGTCTGGCTGACAGTAGAGACGGATGACGTCGACATAATTTATCACTAAAGCTGTGTTTACATATTTAAGTTTTCTAAAAATACTAATGATTTTAAATGCTAATTTATCAAGGAATTGGGAATTTTTTTAAAATATGATGTGAGAACTTAACAAAGTGTCAAGAATTTACTTTTTCCTTTTTGAATCTTTTCTCCCTAAATAACCTTGCAGTTAATTAAATTCACTCACCCCAAAGCAAAAAGTCAGTTGAAAAACAGTCTTATCAGTGTCCATATGTTGGAAATTTCTGACTCCTATACTCCACAAACTGGCACGGAGACCACTCAACCCAACAGAGCCCGGCTGTCTTGTCCTGTGGGGGCCCTGGTTGGTTCTGCATGTTCTACACAAAAACCAGAAATGTTTCTCAGGGTTTTATTATACCTGTTACCTTTATTGATTATTTATCTTTTGATGAAAACTTAATAAAATTAAAAATCATACCAGGCACTTAGTACCTAGGAACTATTATTCCTGATTGAATTAAGAATGAACATAATCTATGTAAAAGTATATACCCAGTACACTGTATTTTGAAATGTATATACCTAGTTAAGTCAATTCAGAAGACTATGGTTACCCATTAATGTATGCACCCATTTGAGTGTGGAGAATGCATTGCTTCCACAAAGACTGCTTCCCACTACAGCTTAATTTTAACCTATGATGTTGTTCTTGAGTTGATTTTCATCCCCTATTTGCCTTTCTTCACTTTCCTCCAGCACATAATTTAAAATTAAATTATTTTTTTGGTCTCATTTATGAAATAATTTTGTTATCTGCCATTAGCCCTAAAAAACAATTGGAGATTTTAGTGTGATATTCTGGTATACTTTATTCCAGAGGAATCCTTGAGTCCTCAAACAAATATTGAATATGATTATACTAAGTAAGGGCAATGCCAGTCTATTTATTGAATTGGAAAGTTCTACTTTTAGAAGACAGAAGAAGATAATGTTTGGATGTTCTGAAAAAAATGTACATATATTTAATTTTTTAGATTTTGAGTATATCTGGGAATTACATTATTTGTGTCATGTTATACGTGAAAGATATTTTATTGCGTTCATATTTTCCTTTCTGTATTTCCAGATGGGCCCAGTAAAGAATTTACCCTTGCAGCTAGTACCACTGAAACTTTATTAAAAGACCTTATACCTGAAATAGAGTATGTGGTGACAATCACTTCATATGATGAAGTAGAAGAAAGTGTACCCGTTATAGGACAATTAACAAGTAAGCATACATATAAAGTACTTTTATCCTTTTTTATTATGCAGAAGATTTCTCCAACTTTCAGATTTAATCTGTTATGCAGAGTTACTTTGTATCAGTATTAACTATTCTTTCTATGATAGTAGTCTTTAGTGGATGTTAGTAATTCATTCCTGATTTATAACCCTGGTCTCTGGAAGCAGCAGGAGTGTTATGAATGAAAACTATTAAAAACATTAAACTTTGCCAGGGAACAACATTAATGTCTTTTTGAAGTACATTGAAAATCTCGCTAAAAATAGTTTATTTGCAAGGCAATGCTTATTTGGTAGTATTCTTTGAGCAGCTGGGCATGGACTATACACTTGAAGGACAGTGGAGTAGGGACGTCTGGGTGGCTCAGTCGGTTGAGTGTCCAACTCTTGATTTCTGCTCAGTTCATGATCTCTCTCAGTTGGTGAGATTGAGCCCTGTGTCAGGATCTGTGCTGACAGTGCGGAGTCAGCTTAGGATTCTCTCTCTCTCTCTCTCTCTCTCTCTCTCTCTCTCAAAAATAAATAAATAAACATTGAAAGACAGGGGTGGAAAACAGTATATTTATTTTTTAAGGAAGTATTTATATGGGTTCATTTCTTTTTGTAGTAATCAACTTTTGATTCAGTTCAAACAGGTGGTCCAACAAAGCCAGGGGAGAAGAAACCTGGAAAACCAGAAATTCAAAGTAAGTATTTCCCTTAATGTTTTTGCTTGGATTTATAGAAGTCATAAATGTAATACAAAGAAGATGTTCCAAACTATGTACATAGTATGATTTTATTCCTATACTAATTTCTATAGGCATTATCTAGAACAAATACAGACAACATAATAGTAATATATGACTAAATAGTTATATTACCTTACATTCTGGGTTTCTAGTCAATTTTTCATTCTAGTTAATAAATATTCATTTTACTGGGAGAGTTTTGAACTGGTGTGTGTCCACATTTTTTTTTGCAGGATTTTGGCAGTAGGTAAAAAACAAAGCTCTTCACTGGACTTGACTAATTTCTCAAAGAGAAGCTGATTGAAATAGGGATATAGGAGAAATATAAGGCTGGAACACAAGAGAGATGCCCTCATTGTGTTTGAAGAAATTCAGTAGCCATGAAAATAGAGTTCTCAACCTATGTATATATTATGCTCATCCCTAGGGCATTTACATGACTTTAATTGATAGCAGAGTAGCTATTTCCAGTGCCTGTGTAAAACATCTTTGGTAACATGTGGGTCTTAACATATCTAAAGAATAAATACACATTTTCCAGAGATGATGTTGGGGAGGTGGTGTCTGGGAATCAGTGGGGTCAGAGATTGGAGTGGAGTCCTAAGCAGTTTGAAACAACTTCCCAGGTCATTCTGATGCATTCTTTCACTACCTCTATTATTATTCTGCCCCGACAAAGAAATGAGGAGGCAAATTAGAAAAGAAAAAGGCATGAAAAACATTGTTTACAATTTTCTTTACAATATACAATTAGGAGACCAGCCTGAAACAAAATAAGATACACAGTGATCCTTGGTGCATTTGTAATCAAACAAAAGGAATTTTATTTAGTCTCGGTTTTGCAGTTTCTAGCCTCCTTTGTCTTCCATTGCTTTGTCTGACTTACTGGGATGGACCTTTAAGGAGCTTCTTGGTCTTCTGATTTACCACCTTATAAAAGTTGGATTTATGAGCCAGGATGAATACAAAGTCCCCTTTATCTGGAATTTTCCCCTACCAATGACTGTTTATCATTCCTAATCAAAGCATTATATCAAATATTGAGTATTCAGTATACTTAATGGGCCCATTAAGTTGGTGTGCAAAAATTTTTTAGGCATGCAACTTGTAGTTAGCTTGCAAAATTTTCCAGGACCCTTTCCTTCTCTTCCTAGCCAAATATTTCTTTTATTATCCACCAACTGACTGCAAGGATGAAAACATCTTCAGAAAATTCACTCAGTGTTGCCTTATGAATGCAGATTGTCATGAGAATCAGCCTGTTTCCCTTCCAACCACAAAGAAAAGAAAGATAAGATGTTTAGTTATAAAAGCGAATCATTGCATTTCAGTAATTTAAGGATAGAATGTGCATTTTTACTTTTGAATTGAAATGTGTTTTTCTACTCTTTGTTTTATAAAAGTAGGTTTTAGACTTCAAATTTAAACACACTGAAAATTAGGACAATAAGATATTTTGACTACCTTGCATCATATTTATGCTTCTTTTGACTTGTGTTAGATGTTATTAACCCTCTAGACTAACCCACTGCAAACTTTAGACAATTACATTGTCAAATGTGGGAGAATTTTTAAAGTTTTTCTCTTTTCTTTAACTAAACTGCATCTGCTTGAATAGGACAGGAATTGTTTTGTATTTATTGCTAAATACCAAGGAATGAAGACACTGCTTACACTCATTTTGTATGTCTCCCAGATGTTTTATTTAAGTTTTACTTGGAGAAAAGAGGAAGGATATCGTTTATAAAAATAGATAGGCTGATAGCATAAATACTTCTATCACATGCTCTTGGAGAGTAGGTCATATATCTATTTATCTCTTCTTGTATGATATCTTATATAGTAATTTAGAGCCATGTGGTTTCATAAATGCATCTTAAATGAAAGCACTGAAAATGCTTCTATATATGCCATTAAAACATTTTATTCTTTTGTGCATGTCAGTTGAAGACAATGTGAATTCGTTCTGATCAACAAAATGATTTAAGGAGACAACAGCTTTTCAGTGTTAGTCTGTATTCTTTAAGGATGAAGAGAGTTAATAATACATCAATTAAAAATGTATCCAATGTATTTCAGAATGCTCTGTCAGTGCCTGGACTGATCTGGTGTTCCTTGTGGATGGCTCATGGAGTGTGGGAAGAAATAATTTTAAATACATTTTAGACTTTATTGCTGCTCTTGTGTCTGCTTTTGACATCGGAGAAGAGAAGACAAGGGTTGGAGTTGTTCAATACAGCTCTGATACCAGGACTGAATTTAACCTAAGTCAGTACTACCAAAGGGATGAGCTTCTTGCTGCGATTAAAAAAATTCCATACAAAGGTGGCAACACAATGACAGGTGTGTTTTACAGATTTCATTATTGTTTAAAATAAGTGAAACACCTGTTTGGGAAAGAAATTAAGCATCACACAGTTATAGCTTAAATAAGTTTGAAATTAACCACATAGTTTTTGACGTTGACAAAATTGTATAGTACGAAGGGAACAAAATGTTTCTTTTTCACTTCAGGGGATGCCATTGATTACTTAATTAAAAATACTTTCACGGAATCTGCTGGAGCAAGAGTTGGCTTTCCTAAAGTGGCGATTATTATTACGGATGGTAAATCCCAGGATGAAGTGGAAATTCCAGCAAGAGAGCTTCGAAGTATTGGGGTTGAAGTTTTCTCTTTGGGTAGGTTGCGTTTGGCTAATTATTTTCACTTTAGAACTATTCAATGCTGAATGCTTAGGAAGAAGAAAGGTTGATTCCTTAGGGAAGGATGCAGTGTTTACTGCATTTTATAGTGTAGTGTTAAGCCAGATTATCTTTCAGTAAAAATTCTGCTTATGTACTTCTCTCCTAGAACTTTCTCAGCCTATGCATTGTGAAGTGATATTCATATGTATATATTTTTTGCCAGACCTCTGTTTTTCAAAGAAAGCTGGGCCAATGATTCTAATAAAGATCCTCCTTGTATTATCATTAAGTGTTTTTTTTTAATGTGTTTCCTATATTATGTAATACTTGAGGAATTCAGAGGGTTCCAGCTCATTCAGGACTCTGGAAGAAGAAAGTATTATCTTTACAGATGGCAGGGACAAATGATGGCATGATTGGGATGAGAGCCCACTCTGTTTCACTAACCATTCATTTTCCTCTTTGGCTGGCCACTTTATGTGAAATTATAAAATGCCTTTGTCATTTGAACAGTTGCACATTCGTTATGGAGCAAACCAATTCTGGTTTATGACTAAATAAAGATTTAAAAATGTCTTTACTTGTCAAGGACTGAGAAAGCAAAGAGCTCCCTGAATTCAGCACATTTTTTCAATATATCTTTGTCCTTTTGTTTTTAAGGCATTAAAGCTGCAGATGCAAAAGAACTCAAACAAATCGCCTCCACGCCTTCATTAAACCATGTTTTCAATGTGGCCAACTTTGATGCAATTGTGGATATTCAGAATGAGATCATCTCCCAGGTGTGCTCAGGTGTTGATGAACAGCTTGGTGAATTGGTTAGTGGAGAAGAAGGTGAGTAAACTGTTCAGTGTTACCATGTGTTAGCCTCTTCCATTATTTGATGGCATTTGTAGCTTTACAGGAATTCTAAAGGTAGACATGTTTATTCAAACACATCTTCTAGTGATTCTCCAATTGTATACTCCATGTGTATGGTTTTTCAGTAACTCAATTTCTTGATATTATTTGGATTGGTCCCCCTCCCCCAGTGGAGCATTAGATAAAAATATTTATATCATTATAAAGTTTTTAAAAAATATTTTTTGGACAAGTTTGACTTGCTCTTTTCCTCTAAGACCATTTTGCATGTGTTGAGTGTCTGTCCATAATTATGCTATTCAGGTATTTGCTTTCATTGTCTTACACTGTGACTTAAACTTTGGCAGGCTGAGAAGACATGTATCTTAGCATTTGGCAACATCAAATAATAAGAACACTGTTTCTTTAAAAAATTTTTTACATTTATTTATTTTTGAAAGACAGAGACAGAGTGTGGACAGGGGAGGGGCAGAGAGAGAAAGAGACACAGAATCCAAAGCAGGCTCCAGGCTCTGAGTTAGCGGTCAACACAGAGCCCGATGCGGGGGCCAAACCCACAAACTGCGAGATCATGACCTGAGCCGAAGTTGGATGCTCAACCGACTGAGCCACCCAGGCGCCCCATAAGAACGCTGTTTCTATTAAATGGTGCAACGAAAGGGTTTTCTATCATCATTCTCTGCATGTTTTCAAAACTTTAAAGAATATTTCAAAGATCAGTCAGTTTGATCCTTCCACATCCGGAAAAATCTCCAATTTTTATCAGTTATTCCTTCTAGATACATGGGAGAAGGAAAAGACATTTCAGAAGACATTTCATAAACATCCTTTTGGGCATTAGAAAGTCACAATTTCCATGATTGTTATCCTCTTAGCCTGAGAATTGACAAGTGGTTAAAGATAAGTTCAAAATAGCTATATCTTCAGTCATGTAAACTCTTAAATCTCCAAACCCCAAGTATTCTGGCAATGTTCACTGGCCCTGATTCTGTTTCAGAACCCCTTCTCATTACTTCATAGGCTCCAAATCTTCTTCTTTGTTTTACTGCCTAATGTCTGATTCTTTTGCTCCGTGTTATTACAAAATCAATCCCCTCACCCCCACTTTCCCCTGATTAACCTCTCTTTATGGAGTCTTTTCAATACTCTATTTTTAAAAATATCTATTATTTATTTTTGGGAGAGCACAAGCAGGGGAGGGGCAGAGAGAGGGGGGCAGAGGATCTGAAGCGGCTTCTGTGCTGACAGGCTGACAGCAGTGTGCTTGATGTGGGGCTAGAACTCACACACCGTGAGATCATGACCTGAGCCAAAGTCTGACGCTCAACTGTCTGAGCCACCCAGGCACCCCTTAAATACTCTATTTTTTCTTACTTGTCCTCACTGGGGTGCATGTGTGAGACCAAACTTCCGTTCTGCTGATGTTTGAACTCTGCTTGTGTGATGCGCGGTGCTGTTTTGCAGGTGTTCACACTGGTCTTCAGGGCCTCTGTCTCTTGCTGGCTTAGCCTGTGACTTCTTCCTGTTCTGTCTCTGCATCACTCAAAAGTTTCGGCCAAACATCCAGATAGCACATCTGTTGCTTCTCCCTGCCCCCCACTACTTCTCCCTTTTTAGACATCATTTTTATACATATGTAAACATATGTAGATATGATTGCCTTTTTGAGGAGGCCATGAGTAAACCTGTGACTGTTTCATCATCCACTTCTTGCAGGCTGAGAGAAAAAAGTTGGAACTGTACATTCTGGGAAGTTGATTTCATTGACAAATATAAAAGTTTGAAAATATGGTCTGAAATATCTTCAAATACTTTGTTATCTGTTAAATACATGACTGTGTTCTACATTGCATAAGGATAGAAATGTCTTAGATGATTGATATTTCTTTGTCAATCTACATGTTGTAAAACATTGTCACTCCTGGTGGCATTATGAACAGCATTGAACATTTTTTCTTAGCTTGAAATAAGTGGGAATAAAATTGTCTAAGATGATAAGACCTGTCATTTAAGAACTGCTGAATCCTTTATCTTTCTTTGCATATTATAAAGTGTCTTTTAAAGATTGCATTTTAATCTTTATAATATTATTAAAAGAGAAAAAGAATTAAGTCATTGGTTGAACAAATATTTATTGAGTGCCTACTTTGGTACCCAAGAATAAAGACAATGAGTGAAATACCAAAATCAGAATGGAAACCTTGGTCCCAGAGAAGAATTAGGTATTAGACATCTTTTTATTAATTTCTTCCAATGACTTTCTTTTCCATTAATTTTCTCAGCTCCCTGATTAAAAATCAGGCACTGAGTCTTTTTTGGTTTGGATAGGTACAGGTGAAAGTGAAGCGTTGGGATTGGGCAACTCTTCTTGATGCCTTCATGATTAATTTGAATAAGGAGACTCAAATGTCCAAACCTAAGGATTGCATTTCTCTGTTTTTAATCACTGTTCTACTTGTTACTCTTTAGTTATTGAACCTCCTTCAAATTTGATTGCCACGGAAGTGTCATCAAAATACATTAAGCTAAGTTGGAGTCCATCTCCTAGCCCAGTGACTGGCTATAAAGTCCTCCTGACACCAATGACCATTGGAAGCCGACAGCATGCTCTGAGTGTGGGGCCTCAGACTACTACACTCAGTGTTCGTGACCTCTCAGCAGACACAGAATACCAGATCAGTGTTTCTGCCATGAAGGGACTGACATCCAGTGAACCTGTTTCCATAATGGAGAAGACTCAGCCCATGAAAGTTCAAGTGGGTAAGTTCATGGGTGTATCATTGGGTTTGGAATATGTGACGGTTCATTTGACAGGATGCCTTCCTGGTTCAGGTTAAGTTTTAAACAAAACATTTGCAATGCTTTCTTTTAAATAAACGTGCTTACTAAGAAAAGCAGGTATCTATATTTTAATGACTAATTTATATTTGTTGAACTTTAATGGTCTTTCTTTCTTTTTACAGAATGCTCACGTGGTGTGGATATAAAAGCCGATATTGTGTTTTTGGTTGATGGTTCCTATAGCATTGGGATTGCAAACTTTGTTAAAGTTAGAGCCTTTCTGGAAGTTCTCGTAAAAAGTTTTGAGATTTCACCAAATAGGGTACAGATAAGTCTTGTCCAGTACAGCCGGGATCCTCATACTGAGTTCACTTTGAAAAAATTCAACAAAGTTGAAGATATAATTGAAGCAATAAACACCTTCCCCTACAGAGGAGGATCTACAAACACTGGGAAAGCAATGACTTATGTCAGAGAGAAAATATTTGTGCCTAGCAAGGGCTCAAGAGGCAACGTACCAAAGGTCATGATTCTTATCACTGATGGGAAATCTTCAGATGCTTTCAGAGATCCTGCTATAAAACTAAGGAATTCAGATGTGGAAATCTTTGCAGTTGGTGTGAAGGATGCTGTTCGCTCAGAATTAGAAGCTATTGCCTCTCCTCCTGCTGAGACCCATGTGTTCACAGTGGAAGACTTTGATGCTTTTCAGAGAATATCTTTTGAACTCACACAGTCTATCTGCCTTAGAATTGAGCAAGAGTTGGCAGCTATAAAGAAAAAAGGTTAGTAGACTCTGTAGAGTCAAAGTTATCTATGAACAAAGCATTTTTGGTTATAAAATTGTGGATAATATGCTTCTCTGATTCTTTTTATGAACCAGAAAAAGTAATTTTGCTGCCTTATAGAAATCTTTTGAGCTTAGTTTATTTAGCTCTGAGATAGGACTTTCTTTTGGGTATGGATCATGTATTTATTGATGAAAAACTGTTTACCATGAGCTGTGAGATGTTTTTGATCCTAGATCCTTAACCATGGCTGGGTACCAGCTTTATCACACCTATTTGTCATATTTAATTCAACAACCGCTAGTTGAGTGTCTACTATGTGCTAGATGGTGAGCCAAGTCCTTTGAATCAAAGGTGACTAGAACAGAGTCCTGGACCTTTGAAATCTTCTTATGCATTCCCTTTCCTGGGCCAATTTTGGGCATTATTCCTCACAGCTGGAATTCCCTACCCTCTTTTCTGCATTTGTTCAAATTCTGTTTTTGAACATTCAGTTAAAAGTCCCATCTCTTTCATCAAGGCTTCCTTAACTGCTCTAGTGCTGGAACACTTAGTATCATTAGTATCACTTCCAGTCATTCAGCATTCGTAGGTACTGCTCTGTTTTTTTTAATAACGTCACACTCTCCTGTCTTTCCAGTTCGATTGTTCCTTGAGAAGAGCAGTGTGCCTTAAACGTTGGCTCTTCCTATGATTCAGTTTAATGAATACTCTTTTGTTAGGAAAAATGCCTTAATTATAACCTGGAAATACCTATCTACCACCGAAAGTTAATATCCAATTATGGAGGATGAGTGGGAAACTATTGATGGTTCATCTTAGGTTTGTTACTGTTTAAATATTCCAATTGTAGGCAGGACCATTTCATTACGTTTTGCGTTTAGAAACTCAATTCAAATTCAGTTATTATTATTTTTATTTTTTATTTTTAAAGTTTATTCTGAGAGAGAGAGAGCACGCACATGTGAGTGTGGGAGGGGCAGAGAGAGAGATGGGGAGAGACAATCCCATGTAGGCTCCATGCTGTCAGCACAGAGCCCAATGTAGGGCTTGATCCCATGAACTCTGACACCATGATTTGAGCTGAAATCAAGAATTGGTCACTTAAATGACTGAGTCACCCAGATGCCCCCAAGTTCAATTTTCAATTTTAATTAGTCATTTAAACAGTGTAACCTAGTATTATGAATGGTCAAGACAAATGATCAGGACCTCCTTGTAGGGCTGTAAGTGAGAGGCCCTTTCTCAGTGGTCATGTGTAGCATATTCACTCAGTATATTTGTCTCAATGACTATTCTTCCAATGAATATAAGCTAATTAGGAAACATAATCACTAGGTCCAATTTACCTTTATAGATTTAAAAATTTTAAACCCTGTCCTTTTTTTTTTTTTTTAATAGCTTATGTACCTCCAAAGGATCTTAGTTTTTCTGAGGTGACATCTTACAGTTTCAAAACTAACTGGTCTCCCGCTGGAGAAAATGTATTTTCATACCACATCACCTACAAGGAAGCTGCTGGGGATGATGAGGTCACAGTGGTGGAGCCAGCATCAAGCACCAGTGTCATTCTCAACAATTTGAAGCCAGAGACCCTGTACTTAGTCAATGTAACTGCAGAGTATGAGGATGGCTTCAGCATTCCCTTAGCTGGAGAAGAGACCACCGCGGAAGGTGAGATGGGGTTTCTGACCCTGTTTTCCAAAAACTAGTAATTTATTGTAGAACCAAGTTACAGTTTGAAATAACCATCTGCACTGCAGTTCAGAATGGTGAATGTCTTTGTTAGTTTCAACCTCTATGAAGTACAGCTATTGATACACCCTTTTAAAAAGTGAAAACAATTTTATGTAAAAAGACCCTAGATTTATTTTAATGAATTTGAGGTTAAGAGATATAGAGAACTGTTAATAATTATGGAATTAACTCTCAAAATACTATTTATCCAGATTTTTCTGTCCCATGTTTCAGCAGTGTTATGTTCAAACACATCTAAATTTTGTTTGCTATATCTATGGATGTGATGGCAAATATATTACCAAATGCTTTTTCTTTATAAAAATCATGGTAAAATACACATAACATAAAATTACCATTTTAACCATTTTAAATGCACGTTTCAGTGGCAGTTAGTACAACTCATATTATTATGCTACTATTACCACCTTGTGTCTCCAGAACTTTTTTTTATCATGCAAAACTGAAACTGTATTCATTAAAAAACAACTCTCCATTCCTCTCCCCACTGCCCCTGGCAACCACCATTCTATTTTCTGTTTCTATGAATTTGGCCACTCTAGGAACCTCATAGGGGTAGAATCATACAGTATTTGACCTTTTATGTTTGGCTTATTTCACTTAGCATAGTGTCCTCAAGATTCATTCATGTTGCAGCATGTGTCAGAATATCCTTTCTTTTTATGGCTGAAAGAAATTCCATTGTATGTATATACCATTGTATGAAACACCACTTTTTGATTATCCATTCACCCATGGGTCACTTCCACCTTTTTAGCTATTATAAATAATGCTGCTAAGAACATGGGTGTACACATTTTACCAAAAGTTTCAAGCAATGTTTGTTTAGGTATGTCTTCTTTACTGGAGTTGAATACTTTCTGATACATTTCACTACATTGGAAATTCAAAGCGTACCAAGGAACCTGGCCAGGAGAAGACTAAGACTAGGCAATTACTCTTTAAGACTAATATTGCAAATATTAAAAGATACATCAATTGTCCTCTATTTTTACTGGGGTTAGGTGAAGAAGCTGAAACAGCTACATGAGGAAATTAAGATGGTTACAAAGAAGTATTTTCTAACAGAGAAGGCACATGTTGGCATACCTTGCCGATAAAAGCCAGAGAATCTTTTTTCTCTGAAGGATTTTTCAAATAAGATTGATGATTGCTTTCTGTGCATGGTTTGGGTAAATTTCTGTATGAAGGCCAGCAAATAAAATAATGGCCTAAGTTGACTTCTTTTCTTAAGATTTTTGTGTTGAATAATGCTGAAATCCATACTTAGATATTTCTGATTTTCTGATAATTTCTCTATAATACCCATATTTTTGCTTAATGAGCCTGTCCCTTTCCTTCAGCACTTTGGGATGGGGATGGGAATATGGATAAGAAGAAATTTAAATACAGAGGGTATTAAAGTAGAGCCAACTACATTCATCTACGCTCTAGTTTTTGCTCATTGGGCCTGACAATAGAATTTGGTAATACATTTCTAATTCTATTGTCTGTAGTGAAATCTGAGATTTAAACTTTCTTAAATCAATAAGGAAGTTTCTGATTTCAGTTCCTTCGTTATGCTACCAATTATTGAACTCCAATTTATGTGTCAGGTACTGTGCTAATTGTTTTCCATGGATTATCTCATTTAATGACTTCAGTAATCCTATAAGTAGTCATGTTTTTTCCTGTTGGGTTATCTGAGGCTCATAATTACACATTCAGCTTCAAAACTAGTACAGTAGTTCCCCTTAATCTATGGCTTCACTTTCTATGGTTTCAGTTGCCCCTGGTCAGCCACAGTCCAGAAGCAGATGATTTTCCTTCTGGCTATTGTTAGAAGGTCAATAGTAGTCAAATGGTATGTCACAATGCCTATGTCATTCTCCTCACTTCATCTCATTATGTAGGCATTTTATCGTCTCACATTATTGCAGGAAGGATGAGTACAGCACAATAAGGTATTTTGAGAGAGGGAGAGACCACATTCACTTAACTTTTATTATAGTGTATTGTTATAATTATTCTATTTTATGATTATTTGTTGTTAATCTCTTACTGTGCTTAATTTATAAATTAAACTTCACTATAGGTATGTACATATAGGAAAAACATAGTATATATAAGGTTCAGGCATCCTCTGGGAGGTCTTGGAATATCACCCCTGCAGATAAGTGGTGGGGGAGACTACTGTATTCAAACTCATCAGTTCATCTGTCTCATTTGTTCTGGCTAATTTAATCTTTTTTCTTGCCATCTAAAATGAATCATGGCTATAAGTCTGCCAACTGCCATTGCTTTTCTTAAGGGATATGCTTCCTTTCTCCCTGAAGTGATCTACTGATGTATTGGCTATTTAGGTAAACTTCTCATTATAGTGAGATTAATGAAGGTGTTTTGCACTGTGCTTTCACTCCAGTGGATTGAAAAGACAATAACCTTTAATCCATCTTTTGTGTGGTCCAAATAGACAATTTTATCCTTAAATAAGTAATTAAACATGTTTACTAACTATAAAGCCAAATGATGTTCTCATTTAGCCTTAATGAAAATCCTATTTAAGACTGTGAGTCTATGGACATTACCCACATTGCGATTTGACCTCAAGATTTAGATCCAGCTAACATTCATTAAATACCTACAGTGTGTTTGGTCCAACACATGTATGGTCTAATTATTCTCCAAGTCAAAGGACTCTACAGATAAAAAAGTTAGCTGTGGAACTAGCTGGATAAGACAGTTCATTCAAGTGAGTAAATATGGTAGAACTGGGTGTTAGGTATTATTTTTCTACATTTCTGAGAAAATCTAGTTAGAGGGAAAGGCTTGGCTACTTATATTTGAAGAAATGAGTTATTTTTATTTTTGAATTTTATGTCAATATGAATTTACCATTTAGTAGAGTATATATTTATTATTTTAAAAGTTTACTATTATGTACCTCTTTTTTAATTAAAAAATTAACAGCACTTAGTTCTTTTCTGTATATTGTTGAGTATTTGTTGTTTCAGCATCTAGCTAATATCTGGCTAAATGAATGCTGTAACCAGGATGTTTGATAAAATGCTGCTTTTGGATTTGTTTCGAGGAATGCTATAATTTATTGATCAAAAGCTAGTTTTGCAATTTTTGTTTAAAATAAACGTTTTAAAAAATATTTCAGTAAAAGGAGCACCTCGAAACCTAAAGGTGACAGACGAAACAACAGACAGCTTTAAAGTTACCTGGACTCAAGCTCCAGGCAGAGTGTTAAGGTACCGAATTATATATAAACCAGTTGCTGGAGGAGAGAGCAAAGAAGTGACCACCCCTGCCAATCAGAGGAGGATAACGCTCGAGAACCTGACTCCAGACACAAAATATGAAGTATCTGTAATTCCAGAATATTTCTCAGGACCTGGCTCTCCATTGACTGGAAATGCAGCCACTGAAGAAGGTAGAGGAAATATGCTGACCGTGTGGTAACAACCAGACTCTTGGCTGCAGGGGAGGCTTTAGGCAACTATCAGGATACTACATAATACTACTTTGTCTAAATTATCTGAGTATTTTAGACTGCAGTCCTTTTAGACTGGAGTTACTTAAATTTTTGACTGTCTTATGACAGCATTTATTTGTGTCAATAGAACTCAAATGCTATTGTATGGCCTACATAGTCTTTTTTTTTCTACATAGTCTTTTAAAAATAGTATTATTACATATTCTGATATAAATTGAAGGATGACTAGGGATGGAAAATCACTTGCTATGCACCATTGAAAAAGATTATATATTGCTTCTTCAGGAAGATTTTAAAATAATAACCTGTTTTTTACTTAAATGGGATGGTTAGGCCCCCAGGATAGATTCCGACATTTGGTGCAAATTATTAATGTTTAATATTTTATTGAGAAAAATTAAGGCATTCATAAATTTTATTATGTATTTTATTCCCTATCTTTAAAGTCTAAAATAATAATAATAACAACATATTAGCAGCAATGAACAGTTATTGAGGATGTGTTTGTGTCAGGTTCTGTGCAAAGGGCTTTTCATATGTTTTCCCATTTGATCCATGCATAGAGTCAATGAAATTGTTAATATTATTATCCCTTTTTATAAGGCCAAGGGTAAGGATACTAAATAATAGCTCAGAGTCATGTTGCCGATAAGCAGTGAATCTGAGTCAGACACTCGTAGGGAATATCGATCCCAGCTTGGCCTGTGTCACCACTTCCCTCCCAGTTTTACCAGCTAAATAGCCTCTCCTATGGAGTCCCCTTCTCTTTCCATCTGATTTCTTCCTCCTCTCTGCCCTTCAGAAAGTCACCATTTCTTTTTTCTCTTTCTACTTGGGGATCTAGGGCCCTTTGTGCTGGGTACTGTAAAAAGACCCAGTGACTCTTCATCTTTCTGTTTTCCGGAGTAAAAGTGGCTAGCTGTTGTGTGCCCAGAGGAGAGTGTCATAGGACTGGTACTTTGGGACCCTTCAGAGATGACATGACCACTGTACCAGAAAAGTCATGAAATGCCAACAACATAGTGGCAAAGGGATGGGCAGTTCCTGAGTTTTACCCAAGGCAAGGCCTCACTCTGGCTGTGTCTTATCTTAAGACTTCTTCTAGGATAGCATTTGATCATTTATCATTTTTATCACATCAGTGTATTTCCTGGTTATTGCATTTAAAAGTTCATAGCATTATAACAATAAAATCCTTTTTATTGAGAATTTCTTGGAGAAGTTAAAACTTACATTCTGATACTAGTCAACATATTTACAATTTGTAGGGCTTTGTTCCACTTTTAGAGAAAAGATTGTAGTTTTTAACATCAATGATAGTAACATGAAAGATATCAACCTGTGTAAACACAGAAGAGGAATTGGTTGCCTTGATTTGTTTCTACTGACAAATAAGGCCCAGTTTAGAAATGCTTAAGCTCTGTTGGCTAGTCAACAGTTACAATTGCTGTAATATCACTCAGGATACAAATTTGATGCAGTTTGCGTGCTGCACACACACACACACACACACACACACACACAGACATCCCCCCCATCCACCCCCCCACAGAGCAACAAAATGTTTTTCAAGTCATTTTATTAAATAATGAGTTTTGATGTTGTTTTTGTTTTTTTAATGAAGTTAGAGGGAACCCAAGAGACTTAAGAGTTTCTGACCCCACAACATCAACTATGAAATTGTCTTGGACTAGAGCACCAGGGAAAGTAAAACAGTATCTCATCACATACACCCCAGTGGCAGGGGGTGAAACTCAAGAGGTCACTGTGACAGGAGATACAGACAGAACTGTGCTGAGAAGATTAAACGAAGGGACCCAATACGCCTTATCTGTGACAGCCTTGTATGCATCCGGGGCTGGAGATGCCCTGTTCGGGGAAGGAACAACACTTGAAGGTAATTACTGTCATGTTTTATAGAAATTCCTGAGTTCATTGATGATTCGTTGAGGAAGCTGAAAATGTTTTCAGAGAACAAAATCTAGAAATGTGCTATCCTTTCTTTTAAAATGAATTTGGATTGAAAAGTAACTATGAAACTGTCTCTGTCTATTCAGAGACATAGAATGTAAGCAACTGTAAAAAAATTACATTTGATCAGGAAGAGGTGTACTGGGAAGCTGAGTGCATCATAAGGCCATAGAAATGTGTTCTTAATGCCATGGGTTGGCTGAGTGGAGAAGAGGTGTGTGACATTCAGAGCGGGAAAGGACCTTGGGGAATATCTGTGGATGAAAAGGATTTGGGTTGCCCACGGTCATGCGGCTGCTTCCATCACTCAGGAGCAGACAGGAACTCTTTTCTGATTCTGAGTTTCATTCCATTCACCTGCATAAAAGCATTCAGCTTGAGAAATATGAGAATCCAGGTTTCTGCTTTGTTGTTTTCTAAATGACCTCTAAAATTCAGCTCTGTGTTAGAAGTTTGATGTTCATGCAGTACTTAGCAAGACCACCACCAAGACTGGAGCTGGGTCCTTGGTTTTAAATGGTTAATTGTCAGAGGGCTTCATATTTCTTACAATCTTTTGAAATATAATGACAGCTTACATTTAACTCACCACAACTACAAAGTAAGTTGTGTAAGAGGGAGAAAATACAAATTTAGCTTAACCACAATAAGAATGTTGTGATGTTAAAAAGAAATATCAGTGGATGGTTACAATACTGAGTCAGTACCATAGTTGGGAGCCTAAATGGAAATCAGGCATTCGCTCCCTTTTGTTATCACCATCTTTTAGATGATGTATGAAAGTAAGTATAGGAAGAAAATGAATCTGAAGTGACTTTTGTGATGTGAAGTCACAGTGACCTTGGGTAAAATATCTGTCAAATTCGGTGGATCCAGGAGCTTAGAAGATTGTAGATGTTATAATTAACAGGGACGAGGCCCACAACAGACAGTTTTGATTAAAACTTCAAAACTTTGTCAATCAGTAGTTGAAAACAAAAACAAATTCTCTAATCAATTCTATCTCTAATGGTGATCAAGTGTTTAATTCTAATATTCCATGAAATCTACTTTTAAAAGAGGATTTACATGAAAGATTAAATACCAGTGCATACAATACAGATTACTAGAAGAGTCCTGGTTTGACTACTTAGCCATGTGACTTGACATGGTTCCTTAACCCCTCTGAGCCTCAGTTTACCCATCTCTAAAGAGGGGATGATCATTTTTCCACCTTCATCCCAGATTTATTGTGGAGATCAAAAGGGAGACTCTAAGTATAACTCTTTGGGAACTGTACAATACTATATGTATATAAAATTCATCCAGAGGAAATAATATTCACTTTAGGATTGATACCTAAAAATATAGCTTTTGTAAGAGTTTTCAGAGATATGGATTAGCTATACTAAAGTTTTGAAAATAATAAGTAGAAATGGAATTTGCCTTAATTACAGAGACATAATCCAAACAGAAAGCATGTGATCTTTGTATCTGGAGAAATGTCCAGAATTTCTGAAAAGTTTGTTTTTTTGTTTTGACCTTTTGAAGTTCTCTTTCTCATCTGCTTCCCATAGGCTTTCAATATAGATTGTTTATAGGATTTTTTTGAGGATAAATTTTTGAGCTTTTTTTAAATAGAATAATTGTCAGTTATTTATGTTTGTGAAAATTTCTCATAAGAAATATCTCAGAAATGATTTAATAGTTTTACTTCTTATACATTTTAACCTTCTGATATTATTCTGCATTTCCTTATTTTAAAAAAACTATATTCATACTCAGTCAAAATCTCTAAGGGCTAAAATTTAGGGCATTTTTGTTAATAATATGTTAACAATCCTTAGAAAACAAAACGCACA
This sequence comes from Cryptoprocta ferox, assembly GCA_028646485.1. NCBI lineage: Eukaryota > Metazoa > Chordata > Mammalia > Carnivora > Eupleridae > Cryptoprocta > Cryptoprocta ferox. The sequence goes on from CM053577.1 coordinate 79,635,721, forward strand.
TTTTAGCTTAATAGCAAACATTCTATTAGGCTGTGATTTTTCTAGGCCAAGTGTATAGCTAAATTGTTTATAATTTTATAGTTTTGTACAAGTAGTATAGAAAATCTACCAACTTAGATGCCTGTGTGAGTATGCCCCCCCCCCCCCCGCCATGTATTTGATGAGAAATTACCTCTAAGGGAGATACATGGGTAGTAAAATAAATCTTAAAAATTACTGTTCCATTTCCTGATAAGGAGGGAAGCAAGATGATTAACTATAGTTAATTCATTATTGAACTGTAATAATTCTTTTTTCCCATTTACACCAAAGCTCTTTACTACAGTGAAGGATTACGTAAAATGCTGCCAGCCTGATTTTATTAACATATTTATCCCATTGCATTATGTGTGGTAAACTTGACAAATATGTGAAAGCATAGTTGTGACTAAATTAAAATAGTAGAAGATTTTTGCCCCTGGTTATTCCATTTCATTTTATTGTATTAACTCAGCCAAATCCACATACCATATACAGGAATAGGATATGATGGTAAATGCAGGGAATGGAAAGCCAGAAACCGAGCCAGGCAACTGCTTTTGAGGGCCGCTGTTTTTCTAATCTGTTTTTCTCTTGGGAGAGAAGGTGGTAAGAGCAGACCTTGAAGGAATGTTTCTTCCATCCAGAGGCATGATCCAGCCGGCAAGAGCATTCTGTAGGTCGAAATTTTATGGATTGTCTGAAGTGCATTCTATTCAATTCAAAAAATACTTAAAAAAATATTTAGTATGGTCTACAACCATCCCTAACTTGAATCTGTTTCCTAGTTTGTTGAAATGTAGCCAAGGATCAGAAAATTCCCCTGCCCCTGGAAGAGAGATTTATTAGCATTGGCATTGGGGCAGTTCATGGTTTGCTCTAGTACTGTATGAAATAGAATCACAAAGGCAGTGTTTATTACTATTTCAGATCCAAACTTCAGAGGAATCTGAGCACAAACTTTTGGGTTTGATTTACATTACTTTTTTCCCTCTGTTGTTGTTGTTAAAGTAGATTTAATGTAATTACTAAAGCACTGTTGTACATGTAAAAGTACTTTAGGTCTTGATGGAACTTTTAATTGTCACTGTTAGTATTTAGAGAAAGGAAAACGTGCTCTTAGAAACCCTGAAATGAATAATGGCCATTTTTAATTCAAAGATTGACCACAAATGAATGAAAATTTCAGTTTGGGGATAATACGGTTCTTTTTGTTTTTGAGTGTTGTTTTTTTGGCTATGGAAAAGATGACTTTTCAAAATTTCCTTTGTTTCAGTTGCTATAGCAACCTGCCAACGTCCTAGACACGAAGAGCTTCCTGTACATCAAACCAAGCTAACTCAGCTGACATTTTGTTACAATGAGGTTTTTAGCACATCATAGGAATTCCTCTGCATGATGTTGAGTAGCATGGGCCCTCTCCAAGACAGACTAAATAAGGTCTCTATGTTTCCCTAGATTTATTACTATCTCATAATTTGAAAAATTATACATTCTGAGTATAATAACTCTGAGGTTTCCTGGGAACTTCAGCACAATTACCAAACAGCAATTCACATTTCCTTTCCTGCACATTAATGGCTCATCAGAGAAACATCTAAATCATATGTTATGAAGACATAACAGCTATGGAAGAAATCTCATATAGGCTTTGAGGTTGAAGGGTGACTTGTTAAGAGGTTTTTAAGAACTATGTATTGCTTAACATAGTTGCTAGCTTATCAATAGTGAACTTTGTCCTTTGGAATGGTGGATCTAATTCATTGGTTGTAAATCAAGTATGTTTCCACATAAACGTGGAAGCAGGTTTTCTGTATTCTGCCGTGGAAAGTTGGAGGACTTTGAACTGAGCTTTAACGGAAAAGACAAATTGATTTAGAAGAGGATTTACATTACATTTTCAATTTAATTTCTATTTTTGAAAGTGGAATGTGAAACTCAATGAAAGCTGACTGGAACAATTGACACAGTTTCATTTCATTATGATTAATTTTTCAGTTATCATCATTGGCTAATTTGTGTTATAATTATATTTGAATTGGATGATGATTTGCTTTTCAGAAAGCAAATGGAAAAGGGCTAAGGAAACGTAGGAAAGTTACTTAAATGAGGCATTAGTTCTTTGGCTTCATATGTGGAAAAAAGCAGAAATCAACCCCTTGTGGATGTTCGGATCATGAGAAATGCACCTGTCTAAATTACTTCCCACAGCGGTAGCTCAGAGACGCATGCGAGCAGGCATGAGAAAAATGACTTTTGAATATATCTAAATATGTTTTATAATCAAAGCAGAAATACTGAGTATCAAAGTCTCAAAAACTGATAAATTTTGTATGTTTAAATTTATGACAGAAAAGCATGTTATTTCTTATAAATATACTGGTACTATACTGGGGAGAATAAGGTAGCTGGGAAAACTATTGAGAAGGATAAAGACAACTCCTCATTATAGAAGAGGACTTATTTAAAATGATGGCCAGAAATTCTATTACCAGAAATAAAAGTAATATTCAAAGCATAAGCATATTCCCTAGAACAGCAGAAAATGGGTACCATGAAATTAAATATTATTGAGAACAATATTGCTTATGTGAAATCCTGAACAAACTAAAACGTCATAAAACAAATATTTGTAAGTCTTGGGGCAGAGCGAAAAGAGGGACTCGAGGAGGTAGGAAGCCTTTGCTAGGGCGGAAGTGGATCCAGGTTCTGGGAAGCATAGTGACAAAGCGGGGAAAAGACTACTGGCATTGTTTCCTGTTCACTGGACCATCTCTATGGCTTCCCCTTTTAAGAAACAGTAATGTATGTCTCCTGCAGAAAGTCTACACACTGGTCTTCTGACATCTTTCCTTTCTTATTCCTTTCCCTTTCCTTTTCCTTCTCAGGTTTTCTAAAAAGAGACTCCCAAACCCATTCTAACCAAACCAAGTCAAATACTCTTCCTATAGTTATTGATGTCTGAAGTTCCTTAGATCGAGGACAAAATGTGCAATTCAGTATTTTAAACCAAAGCAAATGCCTAGCTAGGTAACACTTCAGCTGAACCTCATTCACAGCAAAATGTGATTAACTCTTGAATAAGTAGCATGTGTTGAGAGCCATTTCCTTTTGAAACAGGATGAAGGGGTGGAGAGAGAAGTGAACATCCCATGTGTGTTATGGAGGAGGAAGGATGTGATCAGAAGATCCAATCCACTTCTCAGTTCTCTGAGGGTCAGCCATGAGAGAGAGAGAGAGAGAGAGAGAGAGAGAGAGAGAGAGGGAGTGCGCACGCACACGCGTGAGTGGGGGACAGAGAGGGAGAGAGGGAGACACAGAATCCGAAGCAGGCTCCAGGCTCTGAGTTGTCAGCACAGATCCCGACGTGGGGCTTGAACCCACGGACTGCAAGATCATGACGTGGGCCAAAGTGGGACACTTAACCAATTGAGCCACCCAGGCACCCCATACCTGTCTTTATTTTGAAGGAGCCTTATTTCAGAGTGAAAGCAAGTGTGAGGGTTTCTTCCCACTCTGACCAAGCACATCTAACAAATAACGGCCTTAGAGAAGAGCAGAAGGAAAAAGAAAGAAATGAGAAAAGAATAAAGAATTGTAGGGGAATGAGAATAATAGAGATTTAAAAGATTTTTTTAAGGAAGTATCAGTGCTTAGGCATATCTCCACATGTTCCAATTGAATTGACTTGGTCATGGCCTACTCTTTGGTACCCAAAGTGATTCTATGTATCTGATCAAGTCCAGTCCATTTATTTTTACCCAGGGCTCCATGGGGTGACATAGCAGCTGGTGGCCTATGAGGCTGGTTGCACGCCAGGTCTTAAGACCAGCTTCGCCACTTCACAGCCTGCCAGTTGCACCACAGGGTAAAATTCAGTTGCTTCATTTGTTTTGTAATCCAATATTTGTCCAAGCTAAGTTTCCATTTAAATAATATTTTTAAAGGGTTATAGCTCTGATAAAATTTACTTGTCATAAGGACATCATATTCTCAAAATTCTTGAGTTTAATGCAGCAGCTAGAATTCCCAACTCTCCAGCTTTTTTGAGAAGAAAAAAAATTATCAATGTGTTTGACAAGAGCATAGGTTAATTTTTAAGAATATTCTTCTTGGACGGACTGACTGACATATAAGAAGCCTGTTGAAGCAGTTTATCTTGTCAATCTTGGCTTCTGGATTGAGGTGCCTTTCTTCCTTCTTTGGACTTCATTTTCTTTGTTACTAATAAGGAATGTTGCAATGCCAGTGCCTGTATATAATGTCTTTGGGTGTCACTGACAGATACTATAATTTTTTGAGGATTGTTTTATGTAATTGAGAATTTACTCAGTGCTCCTTGGAATTAGTGTTGTCATGCCATTAATTATAACTTAAGAATGTTTTTTAGTTAATGCTTCATTGTATTTCAAAAAGTGCTTTTAAAGACTCTTTTCTGGACATTGATAAACTTGCAGAGGTCTTTACTGCAATTTAACTAGCATTTTGTTCCAGCTTTCTAGGTCCTGAGAGTGTTAAAACAGTTGATTAGAATCCATGGGAATGCTTGTCTAGTGAACTAGGCTCCTTTTGTTTGTAGCCCAGAAATATCTTTGTGAATGTATGATTGCTTCAACCACAATTGTCTTCCTATTATTTTCTCACAAAGAAATCATTAGCCTGTGTTTGTGAGATTGATGTCTGTTGTCATGGAAATAAATAGTGTCACAAACTCAGTGCTATACAAAGTAGGGAGGAAACAGGCTGAGAAACACAACCTTGGAGCGAACAAGATGCTGAAACTATTGTTTATAAATTACTCTAGAGTTAATTTGGAAGATAATCCCCACATTCTATCTATTTATCTTATATGTTTTTTGGAATGTTATTAATGCAGTTTTTGGCTCATTTAAGTTCAGTCACTTTCAAGTACAATTATTTTACAATGGCTGTGCCTAGCTGCAGTTTAGGGAATTCAGAGGAGGCACGTATGAAAACAAAGTGTATTATCAAGCAAAGAAAATATGTGCTGCACATTGAAAACTTAGAGACCAGTTGCTGGGATATCAATGATCAAAAGAAAATAAAACATAAAAAGGAACAACCAAACTAAATCAGAAACAGTTTGTTTATATTCCCCTAAGTAGAGAAAATATAAAGATAGGTGACCATTTAAGTAGGAAATACAGTTAAAGAAGGCCTTCAAGTGAGTATTAGCCTTCAAGGGTTGGGGGAAAAAAGTCAATGTGTTCTTGAAAATAAGTATTCTGGGTTTCAGTGAAATATGTAACTAATTTCCCTCCAGAGATGAGATGTCCTGTCAGCAGTTAAAGTTATTTATAATGGAGTTAGAATTTTCCATTTGTGCTTGGGGTCTGGTAAGATGCCCAGCTCCTGTTTTATTTATTTTTCCCTCTAAATTCTACAGTATGATAGGTTTCTGTCTCTCCAGAGTTGTCTCTTTTTTTAAAAAAATTTATTCTTATCTTTACTTTTTGAGCTGAAATATAGTTGTTTCATTATGAGTATTTTTAAGATACTCATTTTTACTCTTCAATTAAAATAATAGTCTTCAAAATTCTTGTAACAGCATTATATATCATTTGCTTGAATATACAACAATTACTGGTGAAATGTATGTAGAGGCAGATAGTTTTATATTTAGGTCATGCTGTGGCATAAACCCTAGTAAAGGTAGCCAATATAAAGTGACCTGTATATTTATTTTACATTTAAATTATGGAAAGTGAGGGTTTTATTGGAAGACATCAGTGCCTCCTATTAAGTTGAGATTTCCATATTTTTCCATTTGGGTTGTAGTTTTTTTTTTTTAATTGAAAGAGCCAAAATTTAGTAGCAGACATTTTCGATCAGCTAGAACAAGTGGTGTGTTTTATTTTGATGACTAATCGCTTTTAAGTTTTCCAGAGGAATTGGTGGTTTTCAGTTTCATTAGAGTTAAGCTATATTGGAAAGTTGCACTTGTACTTTTAAATGGCATGAACAAGTAGAGTTTTCATAAAAAAATGATTGTTGGAATTAATATTTGCAAGTGATATGAAAGTATTGAAGTTATTATAAGTCATGCATTGAAATGGAGCTTATTTAAGTTACATCAGAGAGAAAAAATGGTAAAGAAATAAAGATCTTTGTCAATGATGGGCTATGTTGTAAAGTGGAATGAACTATGGTAAAATTTTGGGATTTAGATGCAATGTTCCCTTTGAAGGAAAAAGTTTTTAGGCACATGCTCCTTCATATTTGGATGCCATCCTTGTTCTTCAAGGGCTTTCTGATCTGACCGGACATACGGGGACCAGGGACTCAGATAGGATTCTAAAGTTTTAGTTCATCTATCTGCTGCACTAACAGAAGAGGACAGATGGCTCGGAAAGAAGGAATGGGCAACTTTAGACCAACTGAGTCTGAATTCAGCAGGTTAGGATGTGCACTAAGATGAAGGATTATTTAGTAGACACTGAAAAATGATTTCCCTTTCATTTCTATTCTAGAACGTGGTTCACCTAAGGATTTAGTTACTAAAGATATCACCGACACATCAATTGGGGCTTATTGGACATCTGCTCCAGGAATGGTTCGAGGTTACAGGGTTTCGTGGAAATCACTTTATGATGATATTGAGACTGGAGAGAAGAGTCTTCCTGGAGATGCAATTCATACTGTGATAGAAAATCTGCAGCCAGAGACCAAATACAAAGTTTCAGTATTTGCAGTTTACAGCAGTGGAGAAGGAGAACCTTTGAATGGAGAAGCCACGACTGAATGTAGGTAACATCACAAGGGGGTTTGTGCTTGTGTTGGTGCTACCTAATAGCCAGCAGCTCAAGTGACAGTTTAACCACTTGCCTTTATTTATTTCTTTTTATGACAAATGGGGCCTGGAAAATTAGGACCTTTTAAAGAATGTGGTTTAGGGGCGCCTGGGTGGCCCAGTCAGTTAAGCATCTGACTTCAGCTCAGGTCATGATCTCACGGTTTGTGGGTTTGAGGTCCACATCGGGCTCTGTGCTGGTAGCTTGGAGCCTGGAGCCTGCTTCAGATTCTGTCTCCATCTCTCTCTCTGTCTCTCCTCTGCTCATGCTCTGTCTCTGTCTATATCAAAAATAAATAATAAAAACAAAAAAATTTTTAAAGAATGTGGTTTAAATTCACATTCACTTTGTTCATTTAGTATAAAAATTATATCAAATTTTGAAACATTGAATCTCATCCAACTACCTATATTTGTCTCTGTCTGTCTTTTTTCCTGGTAGAGTGGTCAGCTAGATAGAGCAGGAGCTATGGAGACAAAGAGAAGGCAGGCACATCTATAGCTACATGACTTTGGGCAAATTACTTAATTTTCCTTGAGTTTCAGTTTCCTTATCTGTAGATCACAGTCTCTTCGAGTTGTCTTGAGGACTAAATGAAAAAACAGTGTGCAAAGCACTAAGCATAGTGCCTAGCCACTTAGAGTTGATTGATAAATGATAGTGGCTATTGGAGCTATGATTATTATATACCCAGGACTAATCCTAGATTCCTAGAGTCTTTATTTTATTCCTTTTCTATTCGGTAAGGTTAAATAAAAAATCCACTCAAGTTTTTTGATGGCTTAGGTTTACCTTAATATTATTAATATTCTTTCTTATGAATAGTTTTGAATGACCTATCATCATTTATTATCAGCTGGTTGGTGAAAGATGTACCAGCATTCCATAATTCTCTTTCCTAAAAAGCCATTTTTTAAGAATAGGAATTTCTTTTTTTAAAAAAGTTTATATATTTATTTTAAGAGAGAGAGAGAGAGAGAGAGCAAGTGCAAGAATGAGTGGGGAAGGGGCTGAGAGAGAGGGAGAGAAAGAATATCAAGCAGGCTTCTCACTGTCAGCACAGAGCCTGATGTGGGGCTTAATCCCGGGAACCAGGAGATCATGATCTGAGCCAAAATCAGGAGTTGGACACTTAACCAACTGAGCCACCCAGGCACCTCTAAGCATAGACATTTCTAAGAATTTGTAGGAGAAGATTTTATTCCTTTTGTTTTGGTAAGATTTTGGAAAAGGGAAAAGAATGGGACATTCTTGAATTTCCTTTTATTGGAAAGAAGTGGAAAAAGTGGGGGAATTTTTGGGTAAATAAAGGAGGAGAGAGGGAAGTGCCATGAGCAATTTTAGGTAAGCCCTATATCCTGATTTTAAATTGTCTCCAAATCTTTTGGTCAGAGTTGTCTGAAGAATTCATGTCTCTCTTTTTTTCAATCACTGGAAAACTCAGGAGAGTGTGCCCAAGTTTAAATTTGTGTCAAAATTAACCAGATTAAAAAAACAACAACTCCTTATTGGAAATTTCAATATGTGAAAAGGCACATTTCTCAATATTCACATGATTGGTTTCCATGGTAGTAAATGAAATCTCGTGTCTGAATATATTGGCTGATGTAGTTTAAGAATTTGGCAGAAATTCATCTCTATTTCTGGCAGAACTTTATTTGTTGTAAAGAGAAATCATTTTATAAACTAGGCCAGATATTACACATATAACCAAATTTATCTGTAGGAGTGAAGATACAATTCATGTGATTGAGCAGTTACAAAAGTATCTGCATTTAGAGGGAAGCTTTTTCAAAAATTCTCCTCATTTGTCTTCCAAAAAGATTGAGTCTTCAAATATTTATTTGGGGTTGAAAATCTCCACAAGGGATATGTTTTAGCTGAAAGCAAATATGTTAACAGAAATCCTAAATAAACCTTCATCTCTAAGAAGCTGAGCCTCGAAGAAATTTTCAATATTTTTTGGCTAATTGATTGATTTCAAGGTAAGTGAACAGAAAGGCCTCTTTTGAACTAGGAGCAGACTAGGCAGGAATGAAACGTACAGTTTTTAGAGTTGCATTATTACACAAACTGCTCAAACGTCTAAGCAAATGATAGAGAAGACAAGAAACTTTCTTTGTTCTACTTCTCATTTGTCATTGTATTTTATTTTTCTCTCTTTGTGGAAAGTAACGCCGTTTAGAGAAATCGGAGTCAGATGTGGTGCTTGGGTGGTGGATGACTCCTGAAGCATGGCTAACTGGGCAGAGTCCCTAGGTCATCTCTCAGAGTTTCTCATAAACTTCCAAGGGGACATTGTGGAAATATATTAGGGAGCGCTTTCACCTGAAACTCAGGAACACAGTGTAAACTGTTGACACAATAACAGCCATGGATTGTGGCTTGAAAGCCAGCAGCTGGGAACCTTTCTATTGGCCCTCGAGTTTATGGCAGCTGCTTTAGCAGAGGTACAGTGGGTGTTGGAAAGCATCTTGTGAGAGCTTCTAAAACATGAAAAGCACTCACAAATGTGAATGTTGCACCCTTTTATAGCATGTGGCATACCTATCAATGAAGTGAAAAATCTTGCTTTTTACTCATGGGAAGCCAATGAGGCTTTTTTTTTCTCCCTAAATTTCAAAATTTTCTGTAAAGACTAGGGTAATTTATGTTGTACCTTATTTCACCTCAATTCTTTTATTTTAAAGAATCAGTTAAAAGGCAGGGATATAGTTGTGATCCTTGAAGTATTTCAAAGTATGATATACAAAATTTGTTACTAACATATTTAAATTTGGGATTGTTTTAAGGTTTGGAATCTCATATTTCGGGGAACATAGGTGTCTTACAACACCAACACTTGTAAGAATTTACCGTTAATTTTTCTCAATTCTGAGTTGTGAGAAGTTGGTCTGGAAATTTTGTGCAAGAGAGATACACCTTGTTCCACTGAATAAAAATTTAAGCATAGAAATAAGAGGTCAGAAAACTTTGGCACAACCCTTTCTAGAAGAGTGTTAGACACACATCAACTTATTCAATATTTGTGACAATTGGCAATAATAATAATCCTAATAGATTGTTATTCTATATACTACGCTTTCCCATACTATTTTCAAAACCTTTTGTAAGGACTTTACATTTTTTTCTTTGAAAAAAATATAATAAATATAAATATCATATGTATATATAAATAATAGTTTACTTACCTGGAGAATAGTAATAGAGAATTGAGGATTAATCTAAATAAATGTTAATATTTATAGAAAGTAATGGGCTTTGCTGAGAATTCTTAGTGTCTTTAAACCCTAAAATAAAAAATTGCAACCAGTTTACTCTTAGTTTAATGTATACTTTTGGCTCTCCCAGAAACATAATCCATAACCATATATTGAATTTTTTTAAATGTTTACTTATTTTTGAGAGAGAGACAGAGTGACAGAGTGTGAGCGGAGGAGGGGCAGAGAGAGAGAGAATCCAAAGAGAGAGACACAGAAACCGAAGCAGGTTGCAGGTTCTGAGCTGTCAGCACAGAGCCCGACACAGGGCTTGAACCCATTAAACCCGAGATCATGACCTGAGCTGAAGTCGGACACTCAACCGACTGAGCCACCCACTCAGGCGCCCCACCATCTATTGAATTTATTTATCTGTTTTGACATTCTTTGTCCTCTCTAAATAATGTCTCTTTTGCTTAGATAGCTGCTTTTAAGATTTTCTTTTTATCACTGATTTGAAGCAGTTTGCTTCTGATGTGCCTTGATGAGGTTTGTTTCATGCTTTTTGTTCTTGGGGCTAATTGAGCTTCTTGGATCTGTCAGTTTATAGTTTTATAAAATTTGATAATATTTAGACCATTTTTTTAAAATACGTTATTTATTACACCCCATTCTCTTTTAGGTACACTCTACATGTATTAATTTGTTTGAGGTTATCACACAGCTTACTATCATGCTGTTCAGCTTTTCAATCTTTTTTTCCCCCTTTCATTTCAGATAGTTTCTATTACCATGTCAACAGGTTCACTAATTTCCTTTCCACAATTTCCAAATGTTTAATCTTAGACATTGTATTTTTCATCTCGAAGTTCAGTTTGAGTCTCTTTCATATGTTCTATGTCTTTACTTAACATGCCTAATATTTTTTCTCCCATTATTAACATCTGGAATATAGTTTTAATAGCTGTTTTACTGTCCCTTTTGAATAATTATGTAGTATATGTCATTTCTGATACTGTTTCTATTGATTGATTTTTCTTCTTATGGGTTGTCTTAGCTCCATCTGCCATAACAAACAAAATACCATTAACTGGTGGCTTTAAAAACAGAAATTTATTTTCTCATATTTCTAGAGGCTAGAAGTCCAAGATCAAAATTCTGGCAGAATTTGATTTCTATTAAGAACTTGGTTCCTGACTTGCAGATGGCCATCTTCTCACTATGTCCTCACATGGTCTTTCCCCAGTCTCTGCATGCAGGTGGAGAGAGAGAGAGAGACAGAGACAGAGAGCGAGCGAGCTCTGATGTCTCCTCTTCCTCTTATAAGGATTTCAGTCCCATCAGATTAGGACCCTAATCTTACCACTTTATTTAATCCTGATTAACTCACCAAGGTCCCAACTCCAAATACCATCACTTTAGAGGTTAAGGCTTTAACAAATGAATTTTGAGGAGACACAATCACTCAGTCTATAACATGTCATATTTTTCCTTCTTCGAATGCCTGGTAATTTTTATGAAATGCCAGACTTTGTGAATTTTACTTTGTTGGGTGTCAGATATTTTTACATTCTTATAAATCTCTTTAAGCTTTGCTCTGGGATTCAGTTAAGTTATTTGGAAGTAGTTTAATCTTTCTCAAGTTTTCATTTAACTTCTGTTACAACTAGACCAGAGGATCCTTTAGTTTAGGGCTCATTTTGCACCATTAATGGGGCATTACTGGGGGACCACATGAACTCTAGGACATAATTGTTCCTTCTGCTGCTTTTGTGTAGTTCTTTCCCTGGTTTTTGGTGGTTTCCTCATACATATGCACTGATTGGTACTGGGCTGAAGACTCCAGGAGGACCTCTTGCAGATTTTTGGAGCTTTTCCCTCTGTTACACCATCTCGTCTTCAGAACACTGCTTTGCAATTCTGGATGCCGTGGACTCCCCTGACTCACAAAACCATCTCTTCAATTAAGTGAGATCATCAGGCTCCATCTGGTTTCCCTCTTCTTGAACTGGGGCTGGAAATTTTCTCTAAGCAATAAGCCAGGACAATCATGAAGCTCACTCCCATTTGTTTTTATCTCTCAGGGATCACTGTCCTATATCGCCTGATATCCAATGTTTGAAAATTTTTGTTCAGTATGTATATTTAGTTTATTTAGAGTTTTTAGTTGTTACAAGTGGTCCTTGCCTGTTTGAACATGAAAATTTCTCATAGGATCAAGGAAGATTCTTTTCAATGTTTCCTTCAGTTTAGTGTCTTCGTATAGAAAATGCTTATGATCTTTGAATGCTAAGATTATTGAACTGAGTGAAATGATCTTGCTTATATACTCTAACTATGTTAAAGAAAAAGGATGTGTGTTGGCTTTTTGTGGATGTTTAGTGATCTGTTTCTGATACTTTTATAGTTATTAAGAATTGTGAAATACTAGTATAAGAATTTAATAAAAAACATTATATATTTATCAAACACTTTTTACATATAGTGTTTCCTAAAACACTCAATGTATACCAGTTTGTTTTTAGAACCCTGGAGATACTTTTATGTGTTAGAGTTTCCTATTCTTTTTGTGTTCATGTCAGTGGCAGTCCCAAGAATAGGATTAACTATAGTCAACTCTGGCTAATCATTTATGGACAGTACCTTTACTGAAAAGACCCAAATAATATTTCTGACCCTACATTCATGATTTTTAGTATTCTCCACAGCATGATTGCTACAGGAATTCTTTACAGATGGAAATATAATAAAAATTCTAAAGCTCATCTCCGGAAATGGATGTTTTCTTTACTAAAGTCAATAGAATGCAAAAGGAAATCCACACAATATGAACTTCCATTTTTTAGTTATTAGCTAGATAAAGAGAGAACATCTTACTGATCTCACTGAGATTAGGCTCACATGCCATCATGAATTTATGAGCGATCACATTGCTAAGCAAGAGAATACTGTGCATATTTAAGAAACTACAGTTCTTTTCACATAAATGGGAAAGAAGGTGTGTATTTTCTTTCAACCTGCTATACATTGTAATCTTCCTTTTATCTCATAGTATCCCCAGATTCAAAAACCTTGAAAGTGGATGAAGAAACAGAAAACACAATGAGAGTTACCTGGAAACCAGCTCCTGGGAAAGTCATCAACTACCGTGTTGTGTATCGCCCTCGTGGGGGAGGGAGACAAATGGTTGCTAAAGTGCCACCCACAGTCACATCAACAGTATTAAAACGACTTCAGCCCCAGACTACATATGACATTACAGTTCTCCCAATGTACAAGACAGGAGAAGGAAAGCTTAGGCAAGGATCAGGAACAACAGGTATAAAGTAAACATTTTTTTTTGGAGGGGGGCATGAGTTTAATATATTAAGGGAAGGCTTTAATACATCTACTTTATTTGTTAGTGTCTAAAATCAATTCTATAGTAAATTAAATTATAATAATCAGATGAGATGCCTGATTAGCATACTATTCCTGGTAGAATGATTCTACATATTAATGTTCTAATGCTAATATTACCTTATAAATGGTGAGAATTATTTATATGTCCACTTGGGTAGCACTTCATTATCAGGATGTTATTGGATGTTATAGCTAGTGCTATCATATTTTATAAATATACAATTTGAAGTGTTGTGTTTGCGATGATTCCCATGTACATCACTTAGATATCTCTAATCCAAGTTCTTATTGCAAGGGGTAATAAAAAACCCAAAACCTAGTCTTGTGGATAATATTTTAAAATGTTTTTATCTTTACAGCTTCTCGATTTAAGTCGCCCAGAAACCTCAAAACATCTGACCCAACCATGTCAAGTTTCCGAGTGACTTGGGAGCCTGCCCCTGGGGAAGTAAAGGGTTATAAAGTCACTTTCCATCCTACGGGGGATGACAGAAGACTGGGGGAGTTAGTGGTTGGACCATATGACAATACAGTTGTTTTGGAGGAACTTAGGTAGGAATGAACTATATTCAGTTTTTGTTAAAAGATTGAATAGTTTATGTAAAGTAGTAGACCTTATACAGATAATCACTTATGTGTCTGATTGCCAGCAGAGTGTTTAAAATCAGCTGAAGTTGCTTTCAAATCTTGTTCTTACAGAAGATGAGGTTAGATGAGGTTAGAAGTTAGCAGAGTTTTTTTGTAATGTTTTAATGATTTCTGTTATTAAGTGATTAGGAATGGCATTTTTTCAATAACATCCCGCTTTTTGAAAATTAACTTTCATGTTTCACGATTTCACCAAAAAGCAGCTTGTCCCTAGCCAGGCCTGTGGAAATGTGGGGGTTCTTGTGCCTTCTGGAAAGGCCCAGGTGACTCACGCTGAGATGCTGAATATGAATTCTCTTCCAGGGTGGGCCATGGGAGAGAGAAGCAGGACTTTGTGTGGGATGCCAGCTGGCAGGATCGGGAAAGGGTGGGCTGATTAAAGGTCTTGCTTCAGGCTGTGCAGTGGAAAACAAGGAAGTCTGAGTTTGAATAGCACCCTATATTCATTACAGTAGGAAGAAAGGGCTACTGTGCATCGTCTTTTGGAAAGTTTGTTTGTCTCAATCATTCATTCAATGATATTTAAATCTATATACATACCCACTATTTGCTTTTAGCAGATTAGAGAGAATGAAATTTGTTGAGCCTGCTGTGTGCCAGGCATAGTGCTAGATACTTTATGTCACCTTGCACGATATAACATTTAAATGATTTTCTTAAAGCCCATTGCTTAGAAGCAGTACTTTTTAACTTGCTGTAAATGAACATTTGTAAATCAAGATGAATGTGTTTAACAAAGCAAAATATACTACCACTTGAGCCAATTATCCATACAGACTATATATTTTAACATTTCAGGGCAGGTACCACCTATAAAGTAAATGTTTTTGGAATGTTTGATGGAGGAGAGAGTTCACCCCTTGTTGGACAAGAAATGACAACCCTTTCTGACACAACTGTCATGCCAATTTTATCCTCTGGTAAGAAATTGAGTTACATTTCCCTAGGAAAACTTAATATTATGATATTATTTCAAATGTGAACTGTTAGGTTAGTCACACAGTGAAAGGCAAATATAAACACTGTACAAAAATATTTAAATAATTTGCATGCTTAAAAACATATCTTCAAACATCCAGCTAAGCCTACCTTTGACAATATTTTTTAAGGCCTATCTTGTCAGCATTTGCATTGGTTACATAATATGGTATTATTTAAAGCTGAGTTTTTGAAATGGGTAGGTAATATACATTTTCTCTCTTTTTGATGACTAAAATGCAATGTTATTTTGTTAAAGTGGTTGCAGAAATGCTTTATTTGGGCTGAGCAAGCAGAGCTGGGTTACATAAATAGGTGGACAGCCATGACTTGGTAAGCAACATGGAAACATAAGCTCTTCAGATTTTCCTGCTCCTGCCACAATTCTAGCTTTGATGTGCATTAAGCTAGCTTTGAACATTCTCAGAGGTGAAAGTAGTGGATAGAATTTACCTCTAAATTTTTTCCATCATTTGATAAAAAGGAGTAGACGGGGCAGAGGAGGGGCAGGCTTGCAAAGGCTTGGGTGTTTGGAGTGGTATTTGGGAATCTTCAGTCCTGATGGGATGTACTATATGCGAAGGATGCCTTTGTAGTGTGATGAGCAGCATTTAATTTTCTTGGATGCTACCATGGCAAGAAGTTGGAAAAGTCATAGCTGGTAATGTAAGCTTCCAGAAAAGAGGGGATTTAAAAAATATGGGTGTGGACAAAATAAATGAAAGTGTCAAATCTTGCTGTTTTGTATGAATGTTCTGTTGTTTCTGTTATGATGATATTAACTGACTTATATTTTTATCTTGTAGCTTGTGCACTGAGGATATTGGGATTTTTCTCTCTTTCCAAAGCACCCTAGCTTTGTATCAGTGTTTGTGCTTGTTGTCTCTAAAGCTCTCAATTTGTGTATTTGTTTGCATACTTTTCTAAATTGTCTTCCTTCTTTCTTGATTTTTTAAATGTGCAGACTTCACCATCTGTATTTACCTGATTGTTTTACACAGTACGTGACAAAGTTAAGCAGCTAGGAATTCCATAATATCAGGTTTTAGAACAAGGTATCTTTACTTCAAAAAGTTCTAATTTTAAAGAGTCATGTGTCTAATCCTTCATAATATATGTAATGATTACCCAGAAGCTTATTTTAGAAGATATCTTTAGCTCACTCAAACCTCTCTTAGCTCACATATTTTATCAGTTCATTTCATATTTATCTGTTAATGACCATTACATATTACAAAAACATGAGTCATCTAATCTTTAGATCACATTAAAATTTTATTAAAATTATTAATGCCTTATAGCTAGATGGCTGTACATTCTCATTCATTTATTTCAGCTCTTGGGTTTGTAAGCCCTTCAAATTTATAATGATGTTTTAATTTAAATCTCCAGCGTCTATGACTGTGGCCAGGAAATAGAGTCAAAGATGAAGAAAAGATTTGTCATTAAAATAATCATTGGAGGAACTGGTGATTCTCATGAATGTTATTTGAGGTTACTAAATCATATGGACATAGTTTCAGAGTCTTGACCTCCAAATTACCAAGCTAAGCTACAGAACTGAAGCAGTTAGGCAACACTGAGCATCCAGGGATGACAAAGGCATGGCTAGGAAGTCACTCCGCTAAGAATTTGCTCCTTACTCTGTCCTGTCTCATGATTGCCATGTCAGGAATGGAGTGTCTCACCAGAGCGGAAGCAGACATCGTGTTGCTGGTGGATGGATCCTGGAGCATTGGCCGGGCAAATTTTAGAACTGTGAGGAGTTTCATTTCTCGTATTGTGGAAGTCTTTGAAATTGGTCCCAAAAGAGTACAAATTGGTAGGTCTGGCAGTATCGAAGATCTTTAGACATTTTCGTCATACTCTTTTATACATGCTAATGCCAGTGGTGTTATTTTAGCCCTTGCTCAGTACAGTGGGGATCCCAGAACAGAGTGGCAGTTAAATGCTCACAGAGACAAGAAGAGCTTGTTGCAAGCTGTGGCAAATTTACCATACAAAGGAGGCAACACTCTCACAGGTGAGTAAGGACAGCCTGGTGCACTTTTAGGTCTTGATTTTGGTCAGAACTTGTGACTGAGTAATGATGTGACTGATTCTCTTTTAAAAATCCCACTAGGCATGGCTTTGAATTTCATTCGTCAACAGAGCTTCAAGACCCAAGCTGGCATGAGGCCTCGAGCTCGAAAAATTGGTGTTCTCATCACCGATGGAAAATCACAAGATGATGTTGAGGCACCTTCAAAGAAACTCAAGGATGAAGGCGTGGAGCTGTTTGCTATTGGTAAGCACTCGAAAGGCTAGCAGTGCCCCTGGGGTTACAAGAGCTGAGGATATTTTTGTAGTTAAAAATAGTTTTTGAAGTATAAACATATAAACATATTTTCCCTATCACATAATTTATCAAAAAGATATGCCAAGAAGTCAACTCATTTTCTTCTTTCCCCCTTGTAATGAGATGGAGCTACATGGCTTCTTGGAAGAAAGTAATGGGTCAAGAGGACAAATGTACTATTCGTAGGATTCAGGAAAATCCCTGTTTGGTTTTCTGTGGCACCATGTTTATTTTTGATATCCATTATTTTTCTTTCCAGAGAAAACACTCAAGAGACACTTTTTTGGTGGGAAATTGGTGCTAGAAGCATTTAGGAGAAGCCAACTGAGAATAGCCTTTAGTTCATATTATTTTTTTATTTGTTTCTATTTTGTACTAGAGATAGTAATTTTATTATTGAGGAAAATCATATCTATGTTCTAGTTAACACTGAAAATACAAATGCTTTTAATTTGAATGTATCCTTTTTTTTTTGCAAGGTATTAAAAATGCTGATGAAGATGAGTTAAAGATGATTGCAACGGATCCTGATGATACTCATGCATACAACGTGGCCGATTTTGAGTCACTCTCTAGGATTGTAGATGACCTCACCATTAACTTGTGTAACAGTGTCAAAGGTCCAGGTAAGATTAGCCTAGCATTTCTCGCCCTCAACACTGTTGATATTTGGGAGAGATAATTATTTTTTGGATGGGGGGAGGGGACTCTTTTGTGTATCATGAAATGTTTAGCAGCATCCCTTGGCTCTGCCTACTGGATGTCAGTAGCATTCCCTGAGTTGTGACAACTAAAAATATCTTCGAATGTTGTTGGGGAGAATAATGCCCTCAGTTGAGAATCATTTGTTTATTCTGTGAGATTTTCTTAGTTTTGTTTCTGATGGCAGTGAATTAGAAATGACTTTTAGCTTATTTGAAGATAAACAAATAATATGAAGAAATGGTTCATATGCTTTGGGTATTGAGGATACATTTATTTGACTTTTTTTACTTGAGTTTCTCTCTCCAAACATTTGCAGATTTTCTTTTTGGATTTTGAACAACAGGCTGACCTTTTCCCTGGAGAAATAGACCAGCCAGGAAGCCAGAATTTTTAGGCTTCTGGCTCTGGATTAGCTGAGAGAGTTGTAGTTTTATTTAGTTGGAGAGAACTTTGAGTGGGGATGAAAACATCTTTTATCTGTTTTCCTTTACTTATTTTTTATCAACTGTGTAATAGTTGCATTCATTCTAGTTTCCCAGACTGTAAAATTGCTTGATAATTTTTTAGGCTTTATTATGACCCAACTATAATAAAGGTTAGAGTACTAAGAATGGAAATGCTTTCCCCAGCTTTACAAAAAAAGTTGAAAGAGTTTATAGGAGAATGATTGCCATGCTAACGATGTTATTGGATTAATTCTCCTTAAATTATTATTTGGGACATCTTTCTAATGGTCACAGTGAACTTAATATTTTTATTTTCATTGATGTTAAGTCTAAATATTGGTCTGTAGTCATTCTCTTGTTCACTGGTCATTTCACTTTCCTTAACCAGAGAGAGCACAATCACAGGCAATAGGATATTCCCAAATTTTAAAAGAGTTGGTTGTTTTTTTTCTCTCTTGAGTAAGAAAGTGGTTAGCTTCTCTTACCACTGAACTAGGTCCTGTGGGAGAACTAAACATAAATGAGAAACCAATTCTGTCCACATGGAGTATAACTTATTGTTAAGGAGATTAAGACATGAATATAAATAATCAAAAGATAATGAGGTGGTGAACTTGGGTGGTCCAACAGTGATAGAGACAATGGAATTGTCAGGACCCAAATCCTTATTCATTAATTATATGTATAAGGTTAGGGAAAGGAGAAAGTACTCAAGGATGATTCAGAGGTTTTTGAGTCTAGGTGATTGGTAAATGGGTGGCACCACAAGGAAGAGTGGGATCAGGTTTTAATGAAAGAAACGAACTCAGGCTTGAATCTTCAGGTACTGAAGAATCCTTTGCCCACCCATTCAGGGAGGTCCGATGGGCAATGGGACTCTAGACTGATTTACTGTATAACAGTGTGCCAGGATGTGTGTACAAGTTTGAAATATGGGGAGTAATACTGTTTTGACCTAATTTCAGATTTCATCACCTTGCTATGATAATGATAAAAGCGGTTGCATTTTATTTCCATGTATAGGTGACTTGGAAGCACCTTCTAACCTAGTTATTTCTGAGCGAACTCATCGTTCTCTTAGAGTGAGCTGGACACCTCCTGCTGACAGTGTGGATAGGTATAAGGTGGAATACTATCCAGTTTCTGGAGGGAAACGTCAAGAAGTGAGTAGACAACACCTACAACCCGCTCCTTCCTGATATTGAGGTTGAGTTTTTCATATTAGAGCTCAGAAAAATGTTGGGTGTAGAGCAAGAAAGATGTAGAGAGGGGCAGAACTGAATCAACAGTAGTGCTTTCTATTCCTTGCTAGGCAAATACTTCCATTTGGGCTTAATTAAAAGAAAAGAGCTTTGCTTAAATTCTTCTGGTTTCTAAGAATTGCAGAATATCAATATGATTTTTTTTCACTTTTTAAAAATGTTTTTATTTATTTTATTTTTTATTATTTTTTATAGTTTATTGTCAAGTTGGTTTCCATATAACACCCAGTGCTCTTCCCTACAAGTGCCCTCCTCCATGACCATCTCTATTTATTTGTGAATTTATAGTAGGATCCTTGAGGTAGAAGGAAACACTGAAGATGATCTAGTTTTACCCACTCATTTTACAAATAAGGAAACAACAGCTGGGAAAATAAATTATATGAATTTTCTAAGATTTCATTGTAATCTGGTAATTTCCAAAAGCAAAAGACAATGGCCTCATTGAAATATAATTTCTAAGCTCATTGCAGTTAACTACTTTGTATTGGCTGTAGAAAAGAGGGAAGTGATTACAGAATAAGTTGCTATTATTTTTTAAATTTTTTCCCCTAGTTTTATGTGAGCCGACTGGAAAGTAGCACAGTACTGAAAGATCTGAAGCCTGAAACAGAGTATGTAGTTAATGTGTACTCTGTGGTAGAAGATGAATACAGCGAGCCTCTGAAGGGCACAGAAAAAACTCGTAAGTCAGATTTAAAAAAATCTTCTCATTGTTTTGTTTTTTCAGATAAACAGGTGGCAGTTCATGTGGGATTTTTGGGCAGCCTTCCAAATCAGTCCATTGTTAAATATCCATTCAACAAATACTAAGTGTGTTCTTTGTACAGGTGCTCAATAAATACTCATCTGCTCTTACTGGCTGTTCTTGCCATCATGGGACCTCGCTGGTAGAATGGGTAGTCATGGTCACAGATAACGGAGAGTGCTCACTTACTTGTCATATAGTTATTCACTTAAGAAAAATGTCATGTGGGGTGTGGGACAAAGATTAGGACGAGGAGCTGTGCAGAGATGACCTATTTCAGTTTTGCAGATAGCCAGATCTTCCTGCTGTCAATGAGATCACCCATATTTTTATGATCTTTTCATCCTGGCCTTTATTAGAGAAGCCCTAATGACTTTGACTATGAGTAGAGCTTTTTGCAGAGTTGTTCCCTCCTCCTATTCCTGGTAAGGTTTCTGAGACCATATGAAAGAACCCTTTCCTTTTCCCATCTTCTTGGCTGAACTCCAGGGGAAGGGAGGCCACTAATAAGACGAAGTAGTGGGCCTCACTCTCTCCAAGGCAAGAATTGACTCTCCTTACTGTTCAGTTCCTTAAGTCTTTATCTCTTCTCTTTCTCTTTATTATATAAGGTTTAAGTGTACAACACTGTAAGCTGACATCTGTATACACTAAAAAGTGATCACCCTCAGAAGTCTATTACCATCCATCATTCTACACTTGGTCCTCTTTACCCCTTTCACCCACCCTCCAACCCTGTTCCCCTCTGGTAACCACCAATCTGTTCACTGTATCTATGGATTTGGTTTTGTTTGTTTGGATTTTGTTTGTTTTTAGACTCCATATATGAGTGAAGTCATATGGTATTTCTCTTTCTCTTAGCTTATTTCACTTAGCATAATACTCTCAAGGCCCATTCTTGTTGTCACAAATGGTAGGATTTCATTCTTTTTTATACCTGAGGAGTATTCCACTTTGTGTGCGTATGTATGTATGTATGTATGTATGTGTGTGTGTATATATATATATATATATATATATAAATACGAAATGTATATATAATACATACATTTCATTATGTATCACTTCTTCTTTATCCATTTATCCACCAGTGCACACAAAGGTTGTTTCTATACCTTGGCCATAATAAATAATTACATCTATGTTTGTCAAGGATATTGACCCATAATTTTCATTTTCTTTTTCTTTTCTTTTTTTTTTTTTTGTGTGGCATCCTTGTCTGGTTTTAATGTCAGGGTTATGTTGGCCTTGTTAAATGTATTTGGAAGCATTCCCTCCTCTTTAATTTTTGGAGGAGTTTGACAAGGTTAGGTATTAAATCTCCTTGACTGTTTGGAATATTTCACCAGTGAAGCTGTTTAGTCTTGCACTTTTGTTTGCTGGGAGGTTTTTGTTTTCTGATTCAATCTTCTTGCTAGCAATCATTCTACTCAGGTTTTCTATTTCTTCCTGATTCAGTCTTGAGAGATTGTATATTTCTAAGAATTTATCCTTTTCTTCTAGGGTGTCTAGTTTGTTGGCATATTGTTGTTTATAGTAGGGTCTTTTTTTTTTAATATTTATTTATTTAGCGATAATAAGTAGGGGAGGAGCTGAGAGAGAGAGAGAGAGAGAGACAGAGAGAGAGGGAGGGAGAGAGAGAGAATCCCAAGTAGGCTCCATGCTGAGTATAGAGCCATTCGTGGAGCATGATCTCACAACCGCGAGATCATGACCTGAGCTGAAATCAAGGGTCAGATGCTTAACTGACTAAGCCACCCAGGCACTCTTATAATAGTGTCTTATGATCTTTTCTTTTTCCTCCTATGGTATCAGTTTTAACTTTTCTTTCATTTCTGATTGTGATACCTTTTTTTTCCCTTAGTTTAACTAAAGGTTTTTTGATTTTGTTTATCTTTTCGAAGAACCAACTCTTTGTTTCACTGATCTTTTCTATTTCCTTAGTCTCTATTTATTATTATTTTCTGCCTCTGATGTTTATTATTTCCTTCCTTTTACTAACTTTGGGCTTCATTTATTTTTCTTTTTCTAGTTTCTTTAGGTGTAAAGTTAGGTTGTTTATTTGAGATTTTTCTTGTTTCTTGAGGTAAACCTATATTGCTCTGAACTTCCCTCTGAGAATTGCTTTTGCTGAATCTCATAGATTTTGGTATGCTATTTTTCTTTTATTTTTTTCTCTAAGTATTTTCTGATATCTCCTTTGATTTCTTTGATGACCCCATGGTTGTTCAGTTGCATGTTATTTGTTTTCATGTTTTTGTGGTTTTCCAGTTTTGTCATTGTAATCGATTTCTAGTTTCTTACCATTTTTGTCAGAAGATGCTTGATATGATTTTAATATTTGTAAATTTATTGAGACTTATTTTGTAGCCCAACATGTGATCTATCTTGGAGAATGTTCCATGTGCCCTTGAGAAGTATGTGCATTCTACTCCTTTTGGATAGAATGTTCTGTATATATCTTTTTTGGCCATGTGACCTAATGTGTCACTTAAGCCCAATATTGCCTTATTGATATTATGTCTCATTCATTGCTGTAAGTAGGATGTTAAAGTCTCCTACTATTATTGTTTACTTTCAATCTCTCCCTTTAGGTTTTTAATTTCTTTTTATGTCTTTATTTTATTTTGAGAGACAGAGACAGAGAGTGAGGAGGGGAGGGGCAGAGAGAGAGAGAGACACAGAATCTGAAGCAGGCTCCAGGCTCTGAGCTGTCAGCACAGAGCCTGACGTGGGGCTCGAACCCACAGACTGTGAGATCATGACCTGAGCTGAAGTCGGATGCTTAACCGACTGAGCCACCCAGGTGCCCCTCTCCCTTTAGGTTTTTTAAATAATTGTTTTATTTATTTTGGTACTCCTGTGTTGGGTGTTTATAAATAAACTTTTATTTTTAATGTTATATCTTCTGGCTGGATTGATCTTTTTATCATTATGTGGTGCCCCTCTTTGTCTTTTAGTGCAGTATTTATTTTAAAGTCTATTTTGTCTGATATGAGTATAGCTACATCAGCTTTCTTTTCATTTCCATTTGCATAGAATACTTTTTCGCATCCCTTCACATTCAGTCTGTGTGTGTCCTTAACTTCTGAAGTGAGTCTTTTGTAGGTAGATATAGACAGTTCTTTTTTTTTTTATCTGTTTAGCCATTATGTCTTTTGATTGGTAAATTTAGTCCATTTATATTTGAAGAAATTATCAATAGGTATGTACTTATTTCCATTTTGTTGTTTTCTGGTTGTTTTTGAAGTTTTTTTTTTGTCCATTTTCTTCTCTTTTTCTCTTCTCTTGTGGATTTTTGGCTTTCTTTAGTGTCACGTTTAGATTCCTTTATTATTTTCTTTTATGTATTTAGTATTAGTTTTTCTTTGTGGTTACTGAGAGGTTCACATGTAGCATCCTATGCATATGATAGTCTCTTTTAAGTTGATAGCAACTTAACTTTGAACACATTCCAAAGCTTTACTTTTATCCCCTATGTTTTATATTTTTTAAGAAATGATGTTTTATGTAAGAAGATTTTTTTAATATTTATTTTTGAGAGGGACAGAGAGAGTGGGGGTGGGGGAGGGGAGAGAGAGAGAGAGAGACAGGGGGATAGAGGATCCCAAGTGGGCTTTGTGCTGACAGCAGAGAGCCAGATGTGGGGCTTGAATTCACAAACCATGAAGATCATGACCTGAACCAAAGTCAACTGCTGAGCCACACTGGTGCCCCACATGTTTTATATTTTTGATGATAAATTTTACATCTTTTTATTTTATGCATCCTTTAGCTAATCATTATAATTTTAGTTAACTTTACTTCTTTTGTCTTTTGACCTTCATACTTGCCTTATTGGAACTTTACTTCTTTTGTCTTTTGACCTTCATACTTGCCTTATTGGTGATTGATCTATTACCTTTACCATATATATTTACCTTTTCCAGTGAGATTATTACTTTCATATATTTTCTTATTAATTACTATCTTTTCTTTTCAGTGTAGAGAAATTCCTTTATCATTTCTTGTAAGGTCAGTTTGGTGATGATGAACTCCTTTAGCTTTTGCATATCTGGAAAACTCTTAATCTCTCCTTTAATTCTGAATGATATCCTGCTAGGTAGAGAATTCTTGGTTGGAAAATTTATCCTTTCAGCACTTTGAATATATCATGACCCTTCATTCCGGCCTGTAAAATTTCTGCTGAAAAATCTCTGATAGCCTTATGGAGTTTCCCTTGTATGGAATAAATTGTTTTTTCTCTAGCTATTTTAAGATTCTTTCCTTATTCTTAACTCTTAGCATTTTAATTATGTATCTGGGTGTGGTTGTCTTTTGGTACATCTTATTTGGAACTCTCTGAGATTCCCGAACCCAAATGTCTGTTTTCTTCCCCAGATTAGGGAAGTTTTCAGTCATTATTTCTTTGAATACTTTCCTGAGCCCAAATGTCTGTTTTCTTCCCCAGATTAGGGAAGTTTTCAGCCTTTTTTTCTTTGAATACTTTGAAGGACTTTTTGGTCCTTTCTCTCTTCTTCTTCTAGGACCTCGATAATGTAAACGCTATGCCATTTGATGTTGTCCTAAAGGTCCCTTTAGATATCCTTACTTTTTAAAATTCTTTCTCATTTTGCTGCTCTGTCTGGTTGAGATCCATTGTTTTGTCTTCCAGCCCACTGATTTGGGCTTACAAGCTTGGGCTTACAAGAATGGGCTTCATCCATTTTGCTGTTGTATATTTTTCTTTTCAGTTATAACTTCTGTTTGGTACTTTCTTCTAGTTTCTATCTCTTTGTTGAAGTTCTCACTGTGTTTATCCATTCTTCTGAGTTCAGTGAGCATCTTTATGAGCATTACTTTGAACTCTTTATCAAGTAGGTTGCTATCTTCATTTCATGAAAATCGTTTTCTGTAGATTTGTCCTGTTTGTTGGTTTGGAATATATTCCTCTGTCTCCTCATTTTTCCTAACTCTCTGTTTGTGTTTATATATCAGGCAAAACTGCTACCTCTCCCAGCCTTGAAGGAGTGATCTTGTATAGGAGATGGTCTCTGGGGTCCAGAGTGCAGTCTCCTTTGGCCTCCAGAGCCAGGCACCCAAGGGGCACCCCTTATGTGGATAGTATGCACCCGCTGGCTGTAGTGGGGACACAGCTGTGGTGCAAGGTAGGTGGGGTATTGGGCACTTACCCAGCTTGATTGCGGTGTGACTGCTGCTGGGGTGAGTGGGGCATGTAGCATGCCCACTGGTGCTAGCAGGCAAGAGAAAGGGTACTAAAACTGGTGCTTCCAGCTTTGTCACGAGCAAGTTAGAATGAGATTGCAAAAATGACATCTGCCAGTGCTTCTGTCCTTAGAGAAAGTCTCTGTAGTTCCTGCCTCTCTGACAGCAGCTTTATGATTAGTAAGTAGGTGTCCCTCACTTATGATCCAGGCACTTTCCAAACTGTTGCTTTTATGCTGGATCTCAGAGCAAGTGGGTCTGTGTGTGTGTCCTTTAAGAGCAGGTTCTCTATTCCCTACAATGCTATGGTTCCCCTGGACTTCATCCCTGTTGATTTTCAAAATGAGGCATTTTGAGTGCTTGTCTTTCAAGGGCTGGACTCAAACGTCAGGATCCTAATGTGGAGTACATTCCTTTCACTTCTTGTGGGAAATTTCCATATTTTGGGGATTACTTCCCAAATGTAGGTCACCATGCTTGGGGTGGGGTCCCAGGCAAGGCTGAGTCTCCACCTCCCCCCCCCCATAAAAGATATGGCTCTTTTATCTTTGCTATGGAGGCACTGTTCCTCTAGTTCTCAGGTCCTTCTGTTTCAGAGGAAATTATTTCATATGTAGCTATACATTTTTTGCATCCATGGGAGGAGGTGATTTCAGTCTTCTTGTGCTACCATCTTGAACCCATCCTCCATCTCTTCTCTTACTGCCCTTCATGTTAGACCATAGGAAGTGGGAAATAATGTATTTCATAATAGGCAAGATTAATCTGATAATTTCTTAGAACTTTAAACTCAATCTTTGGACAATATATAGAAAGCCCTATGGGTATCAAATGAAGGGGAAACTGTAAATCTTTTCCTGTGCCTCATAAGCCTGACTTCCAAAAGCCCATGAATCCCCTAAGTTCCAGTTATTAATGTATGGCACTCTCACTTAAAGTTTTTTTATGAATGATGAAATAAAATACTGTGCTGGTTACTTATATATGAAATTCTATGATTGAAGATGGAAAGGAGACAACCTAAAGATATTCCAGAAAAAGAGATTAAAGTTTCAGGAAGTTGGTATCTATTTTCACTTCCATATGGACTCATTGGAATGCCAGTTGAAATTTACACTTTCTCCCTTTATGAAATAGTTGTAACTTGCGATCCTGAGTATGAGGTGGCAATGAGCAATGAGCTTGGGTTTTTCAGGAGAGAGAAAAGAATTATATTGACTCTCACTTACTTCTTGCAGCAAACCATTCTCTATTTAGCATATATAAATATCAATTATTAAGTAAGAGACAACAATTAAAAAGGAGTAGAATAACAGGAATTAGACTGATGTCTGCCTTTACTTTCCAACAGTACCAGTCCCCGTGGTCAGCATGAATATTTATGATATTAGCCCTACCACCATGCATGTGCAATGGCAGCCAGTGGGAGGGGCTACTGGCTACACCTTGACATACGAACCCACCAACGCCACAGAACCAGCAAAACTGAAAGAGGTGGGAGACATTTGTTTCTTTATCATTGGGTCTTCCTGAGACTTTATCGTTTTAGAGTCTGCATTAAACTGGAGTTACTTACAAACTCATTTATAACTATATGCAAAACAGAAAATGAGAAAATTAGATTTGTGATCTTTGACACATTTTAAAAAACATTGGCATGAAAAAGGAAGTTCAGTTCAGAGAAATGAAAAGTAAAAATTGTGTTATATAATCTAGTGGTTACAAATAGGCTGTAATTGGCTAGCCCCAGTAAATGGAAATGTTTGATTTGAATGTCTTATTTCCCTTTTGCATGTCCTTATGCAGATGCGTGTGGGGCCAACAGTGAATGATGTGCAGCTGACTGATCTTTTTCCCAACACCGAGTATGCAGTCACAGTGCAGGCTGCCTTGCATGACCTCACTAGTGAACCTGTCACTGCTCGGGAAGTCACCTGTAAGACATTACAGGTTTTCCTTCTTTCTTTATGGCTGTAAACATAATGTTCATTAGGATTTTTCTTCCACCCAATGATGCTATCAATGATTTGATAATTTGTGCATAATTTACAGGGCTATTCCTTATGGCAATCAAAATTGAGAATTAAAGTTAATTCTAAACTTATGGCAGCATCTTAAATTGATTGTAAGATGTACTTTTTATTCACACTTAACATAGTTCATACTGAGGATGTTTTCTTACAATGAGTGGTGAGTGTCTTCCAAGTACTTTTGGCCAAGTGTCAGTCAGGGCATAGAATATAAAATAATGGTACATCTTGAAGTTGATTTTGTTGTAGATCCATGAAGTGTGGTATATAGCATTGGTGAGAAGGGACTGTTGGGTGAGTATAATTTTGGAGGAAGATACTAGACTTAAGATTAAGATGTTCCAAGTTGTTGGTGAAATAGAAACTTTATGGCAGATGTCGGTAAGTCTGTTTCAGTTAAGTGAGTTAATCAGTTTACTCAACACAAAAACATATTGATTGATCATCTGTTGTACTTCAGTCACTTTGCTGGGTATTGGGAACCCACCAGTAGATAATACAAGGCAGTGTAAAGCATGTGGACTCGTTTGTGGCTTGTGCTTTTCTGATGTGTGTTGATCAGTCCCTTTTGTGTTTTTGGTTTGTTTCATTGGCATTCAGGTGTGTTTTCTTGAAAAGTGACAATGATTGCACTTGCTTTTCCTGGTTAGAACTTTTATTTCATGCTTGTTGAGGTTGTCATGTTGGAATAGATGACTAGGTTTAATTTGAGTCTCAGCCCACATTTCTAAGGAAATTAAGAAGTCAGAAGGAAACTTCAAGGAGGAAGGGGAACTGATACAGAAGCATGATAAGGCAGAAAAGAGAAAGAGCCTTGAAGGGTGGGGCAGTATAAATTCATTGACAAGTAATAATCATTTTTTATATATTAGACCCTCTCCAGAGCTGGTGGTTTTGTAGAAATGAGGTAGTGGCAGATGGAAAGAGTGGGAAGCCAGCTAGGATTGGAGATATGTGTTCTCAGAGTGCCTGGAGAGAAGACCCAAGAATCATAATGGGATGAAAGGCAAGTCTGGTTGTGGATTTGATATGGAACTGGACTACAACAGTGGAGGAAGGGAGGAAACAGATGCAGAGAGACAAAAACATTGAAGGGAAAAGGGTGCAGAAACATGGAGGAAGTGGAGGGTGACATTCAGGAGGAGGGATGTACAGAGTTGAAATGAGAGACAAAGGAAATTGGTCAACGGGCAGCTAGAAACTGAGATCTGTCTAATACAACAAAAATAATATTTCCTTGTTGGTTATCCTTAGCCCTGTTCTTTATAAGGTAAGGCTTTGTTTGACTCTGCATAAAGTTTGTCATTTGGATTTTCTTGTAACCATTTAGGCTTCTGTGGATTTTCTTATCAGCTTGCTGGGTGCTTAATTTTGGCCCATCTTCATTCTTCATTCTCATAACCATTTGTTTTTCTATCATTTTTTATTCTTAAGGGACCATAACTCTTTGATTTTGTTTTCTATCTTAACTGACTTAAATATCTGATAAAGAAACACATGCTGCACATTGAGTTTATGATTTATTATAGCTGAACAGCAAGTAAGAACTTATATAAATAGAGTGGAAGGAAGTCTGCATATAAAGGAGAAATTAGAATTATAATAAAAATTTAAATTTATCATATTTTTAAAGATCCTTCCTAAGAAAAATTGAGCTCTACCTGGTAGAATCATAGTACATTTATCAGCATAGCTATTTTTTAAGGTTATTTTGCTGCACACTGTTTTCTCTAAACAACTCCTTGAAAGCTTATGTGAATGCACTAGAGCTCTGTGGTTGAGAGATACATCAGGACCTCATTTCTCATGTATCTCCAGTGCCTTTACCCAAACCTCGAGATCTGAGACTCAGAGACGTGACTCACAGCACCATGAATGTCTTTTGGGAACCCGTGCCTGGAAAAGTGCGTAAATACATTGTTCGCTACAAGACACCAGAAGATGATGTCAAAGAGGTAAGTTGAAGATTGGAATGGATTTGGAAGTATTTGTTTTCTGCAGGTTGAAAAAAAGAGCCGAAATAAGTATAGAGGATAGCATGTTTGGAATTATTGTCACTTTATTAATATAGTGTTGAAAATTTATTATATTAATAAAGCATTTTTTGAACACTGATAATATATTGGACTGTGTTGCATTTAGTTTGGAAATGTTTTGTTGTGTGATGTGATATTAATCTCAAAATCATCATCCCTTAATGGATAGAGTCATAGAATGTAGATGGTACTTCATTCTTATTCAGATGCCTTTTATGGTGTTCTGCAATCTATAAATTACTAAAAAATATCATAATAATGTTTTCTAAAAATAAAAGCTAGCAAAGGATGCAGGAAAGAAGAGGAGAGTTTATCAGATTGTAGGAAGATAGGGCAATGGAGCAGGACTGAGAGAAACGGTAAATATATTTTTAGAGGAGTGTCCCTTAGGCAGTGAGCATTTTTGAGACGATGTTGGGGCAGAGATCTATTTCCATGACAACCTGATTCAAAGTGGGAGCAGACTGAGGGTCTTCACTAGAGAATGGATTTAAAACTTAAGTGTGCTTGGGGACACATCAATGATACTTTTGGAAGATAGAAATAGTTTCTGTAAGCACCCACTTATTGACTGTGCTTGTCATTTGGATTATACTAAAGCTAATTTATACATGTGCACACATTCATTTCATTCTGGGTTTCAATTTCAAAAGAGGCACAATGACCAGTGGGTCTCACAGGATTCTTGTGCATAACAAATGAGATAATGCACAGGAGAACATTTCTGAAAGAAATAAGGCAGTGATACAAAGGGAAACAGAGAAACTGTTGGTGCAAAATGGTTGGGTTGTTTGAATCTGTAGAGATCATTTACCAAATCCTAGTACTGATATATTTTTCCACCTTGGAAGCATTTAAACGGTTTCTGGTTCCTGGAGGGAAACAGAGAAACTGTTGGTGCAAAATGGTTGGGTTGTTTGAATCTGTAGAGATCATTTACCAAATCCTAGTACTGATATATTTTTCTACCTTGGAAGCATTTAAATGGTTTCTGGTTCCTGGACTCTTATGCATATTGGGAAACACTGCGATTTTTTGTAGCACAATTCTTATGCTCTTGTGCTAAGAGGTACAGTAAACAACTGAGATGTTACAACTCTACACTTTATAAAAACAGTTCCATTGCTCTATTACAGGTAGAGGTAGACAGGTCACGGACCAGCACCCCTCTCAAAGACCTCCTCTCACAGACCCTGTACACAGTAGGTGTTTCTGCAGTGTATGATGAGGGGGAGTCTCCCCCGGTGACCGCTCAAGAAACTACACGTAAGTTGTGATCATGCTTCATTAAGAATTGAGAAACAACATTATTTGACTATGTAACTGAACTTATTGGGTCGTTTTGTTTCTTAGTGCTATTTTTTGGGAATATTTATGGATTTCCAGATTGCTTTTTACTTATTTTCTTCCCATCTTCTACCTTCATGTCTATTCCTTTTATTTTTAAATTTATTGTATTATTTTAGTTTTTTTCAATTACATTTTTAGTTTTTAAAAAGTTTAAAAAATTTTTTTAAATGTTTTTATTTATTTTGAGACAGAGAAAGAGAACAAACAGGGGAGGGGGCAGAGAGAGAGGGCGAGAGAGAATCCCGAACAGGCTCCACAAGTCAGCACAGAGCCTGAAGCAGGGTTTGAAGTCACAGACCGTGAGATCATGACCTGAGCTAAAATCAAGAGTCAGACGCTTAACCAACTGAACCACCCAGGCACCCGATTTTTAAATTTTTAAAAATGTTTTATTTATTTGTAAGTTTTAAATTTTAATTCCAGTGTAGTTAACATACAGTGTTACATTAGTTTCAGGTGCACAATATAGTGATTCAGCATGTACATTCCTTCTGTGATACTTTTTATCCTATTATTCTATCAGCCACTATCATTAATTCATCTTCCAGATACTCAACTGGTGTGTGTGTGTGTGTGTGCGCGCGCGCGCGCGTGCGCGCGTGCGCGTGTGTGCATGTGCGGGGGTGGGGGATGAGGAGGAAGTATATTCTTGATGCATGTTGGACATTTTCTCTGGGAAAGTTGTGTTAGTTATCAAATATTTTTTGAAATCTTACTATTTATAAAGTGCCATCAGGGTAACAAAATAGAAAAACTTTGCCCTCAGTAGTTCATGATTTCATTGTGGAGATAAGAAAAAGTAATTGACAATGCAGGGGCTCGTGTAAGGAAGGTGAGGTAAGCAGCACTCACAGGCTGCACACTGCCGGTTTCAGAGGAAGGGGAGGCTCGCACAGTGGGAAGTCAGGGGAGACTCAGGGCAACCTGCCCAGGCCCCATCTCACCTGCTCCATTTTATTGCTGAGTCTAAGGATGTCTCTGTCCCTGTCATGGTACCTCCATAGTATTTAACCCAATTATTGTTGACGGTTGGTCTTTTTCTATCTATTCTGCTTCCACCCCTAGTGAAAGCAGAGATGTACTTCCCTCGTACAACTTTGCATCTGTAGTGCCTGGCACCATGCTCAGAACATAATTTCCTAATCAAATCGTGCTTGCGAAGTTGAGGTCTAGAGGGGTGCCTGGGTCTGATGAGCATTCGACTTTGGCTCAGATCATGATCTCATGGCTTGTGAGTTGGAGCCCTGCATCAGAATCTTTGCTAACAGCTTGGACCCTGGAGCCTGCTTCAGATTCTGTGTCTCTCCCTCTCTCTACTCCTCCCCCCTCTCAAAAATAAATAAACATTAAAAAAATTAAAAAAGAAGTTGAGGTCTAGAGCTGGCAGTGTTTCAAAGAAATATAATGGGAACTACTTATGAACTTCAAAAATTTCTAGTAGCCACATTTGAAAAAGTAAAAGGAGACAGAGGAAACTAATTTCAATAATATGTTATATTTAACCCAATATATAAAAAGTGTTGTCATTTCAAGATGTATCAGTAAAATAATTATATTAATATTTCAAATAATTTTTTCCCATAATCATTGTTTGAAATCCAGTGTGTATTAATTTTATATTTACATATATCTCAATTTGTACTAGCCAAATTTCAAGTACTCAGTAGCTACTACTGTATGGCTAGTAGCTCTATAGTAGATACCTCAGGTCTAGAGAATTTAAATGACTTGCCCCACCTCATCCAGTAAGGTACTGCTGGGATTTGTACAAATATGGAACTTTTACTTCCTGTCCTATAATTCCCTCACTAGAGGCCCTAAAGTTTCTCCTTTCATATCTAGCTGTCTATACATGATCAGGACATCTGGTCAAATGTTACAGCCTACTCCTTAACATCAAACAGTATCTACTTCTGCTTTTCTGACCATATGATTGCTTCTAGCAATCTCAGCTGCCTTCTTGGCATCGGTTCTTACCTGGGAAGGATAGTGTCTGGTTGGGGATATCAGTGCATGTGAGTAGACTGACAGCTTTGCATAAATGTAACAGGTATAGTAAAGAAAAAAAGACAGGAAGAAAAGAATAGTGAAAGCAGGTAATTTAGTATACTAAATCAATACTGTCAATATGTGTTTTTAATCCTTAAGATTTCCTAATGCCTTTTACATAGATTGAAAGTGCATCCTTAACACATGGTTTGCTTTGCAGATGTGTTTATGAAAGTGGTGCCACTCATTATCTCATTGGGCCTTTTCATTGTAATTATTAAAATACATTTTTGATGGGTCTGGATTTTGTGTAGTTGGTTTTGGTTAGTAGGGGGTAGAGAAATAATTGAAAATGAAAACTCAGAACTGGTGGTAGACCTTCCAGATTCCTTGTGCCTGGTCAATGCAGAGGTTTGTAATTGGGGTTTCAGCAGTCATTAGCACTCCGGGGTTATTCCTGTTTCTGGACAGAGTTAGTACAGTCTGCTTAATTTATCCTTAAAATGAATGTTCTATCAGAAAACCTTATGCATGGATTATTTAGATCATTACAATTCATAGACCATGATGGCCCCTGCAACCTCAGATAATTATTACCAAGTTTGGGTTAATGTGTATTGCTGTGTAAACAGATCCATTGTTTTCACATGTAGATGTTTAGCTTTCAAATAGGACATTGAAGAAAAATATTTGAGATGCAGAATGACTGAGAACCAGTGAATTAGAAGAGTATTACTAAAAGGTACTTCTAAAAATACCACCATTTTAATAGAATACAAATAGTAACCTATTATATTCATGTGGGTTTGCAGTTTTCAGAGTTTTCTCTTACACTTACCTTTCAAATGAATTGAATTGGTAAGATACCAATTCTAACCATTCTAAACAATGCTTTCAGCCAATGTCCCCATGTCCACGAAGGTAAAACAAAGCAGTTTTACTATATTGTTTGTAGATCACATTCATAAACTTCGTCCTACTTTATCTCATGATAGGCACTGTGCCAGCGCCAACAAACCTAAAGATTACTGAAGTGACACCAGAGAGTTTCCGAGGGACTTGGGATCATGGAGCTTCTGATGTGTCCCTCTACAGAATAACATGGGCACCTTTTGGAAGCTCAGATAAGATGGAGGTAGTGTTAGCTCTCTTCCTTCCTTCCTTCCTTCCTTCCTTCCTTCCTTCCTTCCTTCCTTCCTTCCTTTTTTAAAAACATCTTATGTCATTATAAGCAATATTGTTTGAAGTATGTATTACCTCTGTTGCCAGAGAGCATCCTTTCTTATTAGTGACATTTGAACTCTTAGGATGCAACAAAGCCAGAATGGCTTTGTGGCTAAATAATGTCAGCAAACTGCCATTGAGTATATTATATACATGGTGACTTGATTTTGTGTGGGTGTGTTTTTTTTTCCTCTTTCACTAAGACCATCGTAAATGGAGATGAAAATACTTTGGTGTTTGAAAACCTGAACCCGAACACTCTTTATGAAGTTTCTGTTACTGCCATATATCCTGATGAGTCAGAAAGCGATGACCTGACTGGCAGTGAGCGCACACGTAGGTGTTCAGCTTTCAAATAGGACATTGTTATTTTAAAGTTAATTCAAAAAATAGAGCTATAGCTATATTAATAATATTTCCCCAAATTCTGTTTTGTTTTTAAATTTTAGCACGTTTGATACCCTTAACAACACAAGGTAAGAGTTTAATTTGCTGGACCATATAAATGACCAAATAATGAATGAATGAATGAGTGAATGAACGAACGAACAAGTGAATGAATGAAAAATACCATAAAATCCATTGCAAACAGGTTTTCTGCTTTATATTACAAGGCATCGATTGGGATCTTTTTAAAAACCTTTCTTAAAAAACTTTGCTTTACTGCCATTTGTTAAGGAGTCATTTGAGATTCAATGACCAACCATCCTTTATTGGGGTCAAATTTAGTCCTAAAGATAAAAGTATACTGATTTCTTTGTGAATAGTGATTATTTGGGGAGGAGGCCTTGTTCTGTGAGCTTACTCTGTTTCTCAACAATCTTTTTTCAGCTCCAAAAAGTGGCCCACGAAATCTTCAGGTGTATAATGCAACATCTAACAGCTTGACTGTTAAGTGGGATCCCGCTAGTGGTCGTGTACAGAAATACAGAATTACTTATCAGCCTTCAACAGGAGAAGGCAATGAGCAAACGGTAATATTTTTGAAAAAAAATATAGCTTGGAAAAATTTTACTTTTTCTCCTCAAACTCTCTTCACCTCCAGTGTTTAGTTAGTCATACTTACTACTTTGAGAGATGCAAAATTTATCGTATTGAATGGAGTTATTTGACTCCATTTGCCATGGGGACTCGGTAGACATTCTCATGAGAAATGAAAGTTGCTTTTCATGGTAGGTAGCCTCACAACATCAGGCATGTGCCTCATGCATGCACATTTCCCTTAAAAACTCTTAGGGCTGGATTATCTATGAAGATTTCTAGTCTATTTAGATTTTTATTCCATATCTCTCTAACTTAATCAAATACCTAAAGTTTGCCGAATTTCTGTTATTGTAAGTTTCCAGTTTTTGCATGTGATAGGTATCTCTTATGTCTGCAGTTTCCAGATCTAGGTGGCTGTTCACCTAATTCATACTATTTATTATTTTTATATTTATCCAAATAGAGGTTTCTGAGAAAGATGATATGACCGTAAACAACCTTCATCTTCTTTATCTTTCTGGTCTTCCCTGATTTAATAAAGTCCTTGTCCGTTCACCTTACTTACTTGAGTTGTCTGTCTTTGAACCCTCTCCAGCTTTGTTTTGTGAAATGTGTGACTAGAACTGCACATTTGATCATAGGTCAGGAGGCACCATGATTTTTTACACCAGGAGAGGGGATGCTTCCTGATTTATTCCAAATGTCTCTTTTGCTATATATGGTCCAGCATTTTGTTGACATATTTTGGGCTATGATATTTCCTCACATAGCACTAGAGAGAGATAGGAGTTATTAACAATAAGTCACCTGATTTGCCAAGCTCCAGCAAATGGGTCCTACCTCTTACCAGTTTAGAGATGTTAGATGGATGCCAGAGGTGGAATCTGGCAGTGGTTTACAGGTGTGTGGCTAAAGGTTTCTGATACCGAATACTCAGTGGCTTTAGCTGAATTGGAAACCTTCCCGTCCCCAGCATGACTTTTGAGTTAGTCTTTTGAGGTGTCCATACAACTAGTCTTAGGCAGTATTTTTAGACAGAAATTTTGTCTACTTTCATTAAATAAGTTTTCAATGATAAATTAAATACCAACTGTAATCAACTAGCTTTTATACAAAATAACATAAGACACATTTGATGAACTGATATTTTGATGTCAGAAACAGGACTTCTTGCGGTGTCTGGGTGGCTCAGTCATTTAAGCGTCCAACTCTTGGTTTTGGTTATGGCTTCATGGGTTCACGCCCCACATTGAGCATTGGGCTCTGTGCTGCAGCATGGAGCCCTCTTGGAATTCTCTCTCTCTCTCTCTCTCTCTCTCTCTCTCTCTCTGCCTGTCTGACACTTGTGCTGTCTCTCTCAAAATAAACTTTGAAAAAAAGCAGAACTTCTTTTGTCTATGTCAGGCCAGATTTAGGTAAAACTATAAAGCAGGTGAAGCTTCTCTTCAGCATTTCCCTCCCCATTTCTACTGTGTCTCAGAGGTTTGTTATAACTTGAAGGAGTCTCATAAGCTCACCCTCTGGAAAGTATTAGCTGATAATCCCTCAAGGTTTGTTATTCTTAGGGATATTTGCATTTTATTGCTAGTCCATGAAATAAGGTAATGAATCACTGGTACTAGAATTATTCTGGAGAGTTGGACGGGAGAAGTCGGTAGACACACCTCTGCTTACCCATCAGGCTTGTTCTACTAAGTGGATGCCTTCAGATTTGTTAAATATCAAATGGTTTGCATAGATATTGATACTTCTTTTCTCATAACCTCAAATATTCAATTTATTAAAATTAGCCACTTTGTTCAGTTTGCTCCTATTGAGGATGACTACAGTGTTTCATTGAGGTTTTCTCTGGAATTCAAAGAGTTGATGGTGGTTGAGTGGGAAACATCTGGACTGTACTAGCGCATCCAGCCATCCAGATGTACACAATTTGTGGGCAGCGTGCCATTTTCATGTGATTTTAATTAGTATCACATAAGTATTTGAATTCGGTAGACTGTTAACAAATCATACAAATTTTCTTTCAACAAGATAGCTAGATGGCCTTAAGCAATGAATAAAAACCTTCAAACTCTGTAATTGAAGGAAATTGGAAAAGCTTCATACCACAAGCCTGGTATCACAGAGCTGGCTGGGAACCGTGCCTGGCAAAGGGTCCAGTCACGTAGTTTACACAGCTAATGCTGTTAGAATGGCGATTTTGGGGGCGGGGGTGGGGGGAGAAACATCAAAGCTTTAGATCTTTTGCTGAATCATTTTAATGTGTTTTCTAAAGCAAATGAAAAACATCTGTAAAAAAGTAAAAGTACTAGTGAATGGTGTGAGCCTCTAATATTAGGCAGTTCTTTGCTACCTTAAAGTTTCTTTGTAGCTCACTTACAATTAATGCCTTTTTGTGGAAGGATCTGTGAAATGTGCTTTGGCCGAAATTTTGCTGTGCTGGCGGCAAGCAAGTTGAAATATCTTTTTGAGGTCACCAGTTTAAGGCTTGCAATGTTCTTTATGATTTAAGGTGCATAGTTTATACTTCAAATTATACCATAAGATTTATTTTAAACCTTCACTGTGGTATGTGTTTCCAGATCTTGGCAAGGGTCTCAGATAGCTCCCCTGTAGAATAAGCTTCTCTAACAGGTCAGTGAGGTGGAAAGGACAAGGCTAACACTTATCCCTCTTTTGCTCAAGACCACAATAGGGGGACGGCAGAACAGTGTGGTCCTGCAGAAACTGAAGCCTGACACTCCTTACACGATCACTGTGTCCTCCCTGTATCCTGATGGTGAAGGAGGTCGGATGACAGGAAGAGGCAAGACTAGTAAGTAAATCCAGACTCCTGTAGCTTCTTTAATAGCTACCATTGGAACAGAATCACATCTTTATTTGGAAACAGTGGGGTGACACAGTTTTGCTAATCAAATTTTAAAATGCATTTAAAAAATGATATCAATTGCTTATCCTTGCTTGTAGCTATCTGTCTGTTTTTTGGAGAAAGACATTTATTACTTTCTAGCACTAAAAAGCCCCCACTTTGGGGCCAAAATATTTTGTGGAGAGGAGACATGTCTACTGGATTACCACAGAAATTCTTTTATTTATTCACTACTTCAATGAATATTGTGGGGTGCCCATTATGGGGTCTCTGCCATATTCAAGGTGCTTGGGAAATATCAGTGAATGTGCATTTGGAGTTGCTTCGTTGTTGGGATCATACTGTGATGTGATTTCTGTGCACTGCAGAACCTCTGAATACTGTGAGGAACCTCAGAGTATATGACCCTTCTACCAGCACCTTGAATGTTCGCTGGGACCACGCAGAGGGAAACCCTCGGCAGTACAAGCTCTTTTATGCACCAACAGCAGGTGGTCCAGAGGAACTGGTAATTATGTCCTGTAGTGAAAAATGCATATTTATTTAAACTGTCGCTGAATGATTTAAAAGTTGAGCTAAAAATGTTAACCAATTTGCTTTAGGCCTGAAGAAGATCATATTCATTTAACAGAACTCAGTAGAGGGTAATAGATTGCTGCCTTAGTGCCAGGTGATAGGAGGATTCTGGGGGATTGAGTTGGGGGAAATAATCATTCCAGGAAGTTCTAAAGGGGGATCCTAGAGTGACTGCAGGGGTCTAGAAAAGTCTTTATAACCTCTTGTAACTGTTCATATGGGCACATCTTTATATTCCGATATTAGAGAACTTACTTCTTGGTCTTGAGTTAGTATTTTGAGTGCTTTATGTTTTATTAAAATCTTTAGGTACCGATCCCTGGGAATACCAATTATGCCGTTCTTAGGAATCTGCAGCCAGATACCCCATATACCGTTACAGTAGTTCCTGTTTATACTGAAGGTGATGGAGGACGCACATCAGATGCTGGCAGGACGTGTAAGTTGAGAAGGAGAAAAAATTTAGCTTTTTCATTATAAATTTTGTTTTTTATTTACAAAGGCCACATAGGCCCATTAAAAATTTTTGGAAAATTCAGAATGATAGAATAACTACACAACAGATACCCACTATTGTCTTCCAAACACCACCAACTGTTAACACTTCTGTGTATGAAATAATAAATTTATAATGGCATTCTTCTTCTGGAATGGAATTTTTAGGAACTATAAATATGCATATGATCATCAGTATGCTATTTTAGTCATTCTCTTTCACCAACAAAAATTCATTTTGCTTTGCTTTGTGCTTTATAAATTTGTGTGAAGCAGTGTTTTGTAATTGGCTTTCATAGTGTGAATTGTTGAAATCTGCTTATCACATTACTTGATTGCACATTTCTCTGGTTTGCTGATAAAGTGCTTTTGGTCATCAAAAATCTGTGTGCTTTCATTTGCTGTTACAAAAAGCTTACAGGCTTTTGTATATACTAAGAAATAATTTCTTTGGCCTTAAAAATATACTTGCTGACGGCTAAAAGGAAGCAAGTAAAGATGGCTTCTTTTGGAGAGAGATTAGTGCTCTGGAAAGGTGATGTTATCAGCTAAAGTAGAGTTTGGGGTTAATAGATGGATTTAATTTGTATGTTTTTCTAAGCCCCTATTGGGGTAGTTAATTGAGAACTGCATGCATCTTCTATTTCCCCCTCTTTTTGCCTTTTCTTTTAATCACAGAGCACCTCAGTAGCTATTTCTTGAATGAAGAAGGAATGAATGAAAGAATGAATGATTGAAACCAGCCAACTGAATTAGATGGGCTTCATAGCTGTTGTCAGTTTGTACTTAAGAAGGCAGACACTGGGGCGCCTGGGTGGCTCAGTTGGTTAGGCGGCCGACTTCGGCTCAGGTCATGATCTCACAGTTCGTGGGTTTGAGCCCCGGGTCGAGCTCTGTGCTGAGAGCTCAGAGCCTGGAGCCTGCTTCTGATTCTGTGTGTCCTTCTCTCTCTGACTCTCCCCTGCTCACACTCTGTCTCTCTCTTTCAAAAATAAATAAACATTAAAAAAAATTTAAAAAAAAAGAAGGCAGACACTATAAAATTCCTTTTCTGTATCTCTCCATTATCTATGTTGGAAAACCAAAGCTTCTTTTCTAGTTTTGTGTCCCTTGTCCCATGTCCTTTTATGGCCAGCCCAGTACTACTACTTGTACTGACTTGTTTTTATTGGCAACAACTTTGCTTCCATATAGATGAAGGCCATAATTGGCTAACTTAGACTAAATTTGGATTTGGAGGGTTTTAATCTGCCTTTGTGGGTAGATAATTAGAAATTTAAGGAGGACAGTATTTTATCCTGTTACAGAGTGTAATTCCTGGAGAAGTGATAACAAAAGCTCGACATACATAAACAGACTGAAGAAATATGTGTTGGCTTTTCTTTTCCTCAGTGGTGAGAGGCCTGGCAAGGAACATCCAAGTGTACAATCCTACGCCAAACAGCCTAGATGTCCGCTGGGACCCTGCGCCGGGGCCCGTGCAGCAGTATCGCATCGTGTATTCTCCTGTGGCTGGCACGAGACCCTCGGAGTCTGTAAGCAATTTTGTCCTCTTTGAGCTCAGTAAAAGAATTGTGTAGACTCTACTCCACCTCCTGCCGTGGCTGCTGGGCCAGAACAATAAGTCAGTTGGAGTGGCACTGAGTCTTGTGGAAACTTCATTCCTGATGAGCTTGGTCTTGTGTTTGTGTCTTGTTTGGTAGCCTGTGCGAATGCTAACCACAAACATGACAAATGAATAATGCATAAATGGGAGTGCCTAAGGATTTAAGGTGGGTGTACTAACTATAGGGTTAGTTAGCAAAGATGGATTTTGGGAAAATACAAATTAGCTATATGAGTTAAAAACCCCAGTAGTAAATGCAAATTGTTGATAGACCTTGTTGATATAGGCTTTTGTTGTAACACAGAAATGTCTTTGTTATGAAAATATCTTAAAGTTTGCCTTCACTGGCTCTTACAAGTCGCCCAGTCTATTTCAATTCAGAATACTATTTAGTTTTAGTTTTTATTTTTGTTTTTGTTTTTGTTTTGAGAGAGAGTGAGAGAGAGTGGGTGCGCATGTACATGTGCAAATGGGGGAGGGGCAGGAGAGAGAATCTTTTTTTTTCTAGTTTTTGCATTTTTAATTTTTTTAATGTTTATTTATTCTTTTTTTTTAACTTTATAGTTTATTGTCAAGTTGGTTTCCATATAACATCCAGTGCTCTTCCCCACAAGTGTCCTCCACCATGACCATCACCCCCTTTCCCCTTTCCCCCTCCCCATTCCGCCCTCAGTTTGTTTTCAGTATTCAAGAGTCAGAAGAGAGAATCTTAAGCGGGTTCCACGCTCAGCACTGAGTCTGACTCAGGGCTTGATCTCACGACTGTGAGATCATGACCTGAGCCAAATTCAAGAGTCGGGTGCTTAACTGTCTGAGCCACCCAGGTGTCCCCTATTCAGTTTTATAAGTAGATTGATGATGTAGAAATCGGAAATAGGAATAGTATCAGAACACCTAGGGGAAAGTAAATTTATGGACTAGTTTATGTCTTTCTAAAAATGGACAATGGTGGTGAACAAAGATAGACAACTGATTTGCATGTCCCTGTGTATGGTGGGACTTATTCAGGCAACATTGTCCTTGTCCATTTTGTGGAGTAGCTCTTGATTTTAATGCAAAAATCTCTCCCCTATGAGTGTGTGTGTGTATGTGGGGGGTTGTGTTCCCTTCTCTTATGTGTGTCTAACATTCAGGATGCTGTGTGGGTAACTACCAAGAGCCCTGTATGTTGTATTTGAGAATCTTAATAGTAAACATAAATGAGAGATAATTGAAGCTACTAAGGGTAGTTTAACATGGTTAGTAGCTTAGTAAGAACTAACTTTTTTTTTGGAGGGGGAATTTCTGAGGATAAATTCCATCTAATAGTGTGGCTTTGCCAGATCTCATGAGGAAGCATAGTAGTTGGCTTCTGACGTGCCTGGGCTCAGCTTTTTATTGTAAATATTATTATGTTGACTAATAAAAAAGTTGATAAGCATTTGAGTTGTTGTCAAGCAGAATTTGGCATTTCCTCTCTTCCAGATGGTGGTGCCAGGAAATACCCGCACGGTGCACCTGGAGCGGCTGATTCCGGACACGCCCTATTCTGTCAACATTGTAGCTCTCTACTCAGATGGAGAGGGGAATCCCAGCCCTGGCCAGGGCCGAACGCGTGAGGCAGAAATCCTTTCTCCACCCCCTTCCCTTGTAACTCAGTTGGCAGGGCTTCTCTGAGTGAGTGAGAAATGGGAGGTGGGTGCTGAGTGAGACGTGGTGAGAGCTGTCTCCACCTTTGCACCGACGAGGGTAGGCCTGGGCATGTGGTTCTGCCTGGGCATCCCCACATTCAAATTCCAGGCTAAAGCTCTGGGCCCGTGACTGCTGTCTGTGCTGAGCGAACTTCATTCCACCATTTTCTCATCTGGGACCTAAGTTAAGGAGGAGTTTTTCTCTTCTTCTGTCTTGCAGTGTGTCTTCTCACCAAGTGGGCACTTGAAAGATGTGAGGGCTTGTCTTCTATGTTTCATTAAACAGGAAGTGGTTATAGTAGTCAAAATAATCCCTTTCTCTCCCAGTCTGTATATTTAGGTTCAAACATAAGGGAGTAAATATCCTAATGAATGTGAAACTCCCCCAAGCAACTTCTTTAATCTGACCTGGGTAAAATTCTTCTACACCCCTCCCGCCACCCCCCCCCATGTCTGCCATGGCCACAGGTAGGCAACTAACGTTACTGTATTTTTATTTATTTAGTACCACGAAGTGGACCAAGAAATATGAGAGTCTTTGGGGAGACAACCAATAGCCTCTCTGTAGCCTGGGATCATGCTGACGGGCCGGTTCAGCAATACAGGATCATTTATTCTCCCACTGTTGGAGATCCAATCGATGAATATGTAAGTCCAGTTCTCATTTATTTGAGCATTTTGTGATCTCTTACCTGGTGGGGCGGTGAAATTAAGCTTTTGTCTTTGGGAATATACTGTGATTACAGCTGAGTCCTTGACTCTTGGATGACAGTCACATTTGTTATGACTTTCTCTGACACAATATTGGGAACACCCAAATATGTCTAATGTTTCTCCCACATTAGGGAGAATCAATGTCTTTGGGCTCATTTCTGTTCTAAAGACAGATTGAAAAATTGTCTTACTGCATGAAATACATATTTATATCCACCTAATTTTATTCAGAACTAAGTCTAGTGAAACATGAATACTACCATTCTGTACTACCTAAATTATGTCCAAATGATATGACCCTTCAAAACCTATCCTTTCTTTAAATCTAATTTTTCTACAAGATCCCCCTTAAGTATTTCAGTGCTAACTGATGTCTCTTTTCTTTAAATTTAACATTTTTTGTTACACTTTGGTTTTGGAAAATAACATGCTCTCATATTACCTTAAAACTTTTTATGTGTCACATTGTCTATCTTAAACCAGATTTAGGTTTCTTGTAACTTCCTCACAGCCCTCACCAGGCATATCCATTTGCTATGGATGGAAAAACTCACCACTTTTAAAAAAGGGTAGTGGTTAATTGAAGTGATAGGTCAATAGAAGATTACACAAAATGTTGATTATAAGGCAGTTAGGTCTGCGGTTTGCAACCGTTTTGCCATAGACCCTCTTTGATCACCTCCTCTTTGTTATCTTCATGTTCTATTTCATCTTTTGAACTTGATATGCTAAGCTTTAATTCAGACCCCCATTTATTTATCAGAAACACATGTAATTGTCATTTAGAGTTTCTTATCAAAATGAGATAAGCAGTATTACCACACTTACTTGGCCAAAGCAAAGAAGCTCATGCTTTCGCATTTATTCAGCCTTGCATTGGACAAATAGTCAACTTCCCCCTACTTTCTGAAAACATTACAAATATAATTTCTTCCCCCAATTCACCGTCTGTATTGAGGGGAGTCCATGATGGGAACCACTGGCATACATGATGCACATTATTGGTAGACGTAAAGCATAGGGTTGGAAGAGATTGAGAGATGTATCTGGTTCATTTTCTCTTCACGGGGGTAGTTGAATGTATTTTCCATTTCCTGTTTTTCTTCTTTTCCACCTAATTAGTATCAGCCAAACTGATATTCCTGAGGGCAGACATGAGGTTCATTTTTGCTCACCAAAACATTCCCAGCAGCTATTACCATGCCTGCAGTGGCTGCATGGTGGGAATTTGTTTCAGGAGTACATAAAAATGTAACACACATGGATGGGAGATGGAGACAAATATGGCTGCCTGCTGTCACAGTACCCAGTAATGTGCACTG
The DNA here is from genome assembly GCA_028646485.1 of Cryptoprocta ferox. Taxonomy (NCBI): domain Eukaryota; kingdom Metazoa; phylum Chordata; class Mammalia; order Carnivora; family Eupleridae; genus Cryptoprocta; species Cryptoprocta ferox. The sequence continues at coordinate 79,680,348 of CM053577.1, forward strand.
AAGTGTTGTATCTGTTCTTACCTTTCATCCTCACCGTTTCCTCTGCAGTTTTCCTGCTTAGTCACAAGGCTGATAAATGGCTGATCTGGGATTTGAGCCCAGATCTCTCTGACTCTCGAACCATTCTCCCGCCAGTGTAGACCTTGACCTGAGCATTGTGCAACAAAAACAAAGGATGAAGAGACTGTTACTGTTTATAGAAATACATAAAACAGTGTTGCCTTTTGATCTGGAAGCCTTCTAGCTGAGAATTTGTCATTTAACTTCTTATAGACCACAGTCCCAGGCAGAAGAAATAATGTCATGTTGCAGCCCCTGCAGTCTGATACTCCATATAAAATTACTGTTATTGCTGTTTATGAAGATGGAGACGGTGGTCATCTAACAGGAAATGGAAGAACTGGTAACTGTCTTTATCCTTTAATAATCTTTAAGTTTTTTCTTTACCAATACATCCCAAATACTACATTAATACTGTGTTAACATTTATAAACATTGAATTTTGTCAAAATGATATGGGAACAGAATTTGTATTTTAACTTTTTAAAAGTCCACTAAAAGAAGAAAAAGAGACAAAAACTGCATATTTTGTTTTTGCTTGAGATAGTTTTGTTTCTCCTTTGGAAAGCCATTGCATATTCTCTGAATAATGGTTTAGTTTGTGTGGTATCAGTGAAGGATATAGCTGTTAACTCAGTCAATTTAGTATCAGCAAAAATCACTCTATCATGATAGAATGTTAAGTCATAAATAAAGAAGCAAGATGACTGGTAATCATCTTGTCTTGACAAATTTAGCTTTTTTTTCTGTTGTACCAAGTAATTTCAGAGAATTATTAGTGTTTGGGCCCCTTTTCCTTATTTTTTTCTTTTTTGAAAGTAAAGTTTATTTATTTTGAGAGAGAGAGAGAAAAAGAGAGAGCGTGCAGGGGAGGGGCAGAGAGAGAGAGAGAATTCCAAGCAGCCTCTGCACTGTCAGTGCATAGCTGATACAGGGCTCCTGACCGAAATCAAGAGTCTGAAGCTTAACCAGCTGAGCCACCCAGGCTCCACGGTGTCAATTTCTTATTGTTTAGAGCAAAGGTCCTCCAAGTTGGTTGCTCCCTGAAATTACCTGAAGAGCCTTAAAACCCCCAGAGATACTAATGGCACTGGTTTGAAGTGTACGTTGGATCCACTTACATTCTAGCATACAGCCAAGATTGAAAGTCACTGGTTTAGCATAAAGGCAGGCTGGGCTATATAGGTCTGAGTTCTGTTACTGGTAAATATTGGTGTTCCTCTTTCCACTTCATTCCGCAAAAACCTACTTAAGTAAATGATTTCAGGTTCCTTGCTACACTCGGTTGCCCAAACACTTACGGTGCACTGGGGGAGGTGACATTTGAAAACTCCCAAGAGAAAAGCACCTCTAGAGTTGTTTTGGCTTGGTCTCTCAAAGCCAGGAATTTATATATTTATTGATACTTATTGTCTGCAGGACTGAGTCAATGGACACTCAGTTTAGTGACTCAAGATGATTTAAATTTAATAACTTTTCATTTTTCACTTTCCCTTAGGTTTTAAAATACATTTTGGTACTTTTCTGGGGTAATGGCATACTTTAGAATTTTGTGCTTATCAACATATATTAAAAAACTCTTTACCAGTCTTGAATTTTCAAGGAAGTGCCAAAGCCATTCCCAGTTTCTCTTGCAAAAAAAAAAAAAAGTGTTTAAGTTGAGTACTTTATAATATATGTTATGTATCTAATAATATCAATATAAATAATCATGCAGTAACTACTTAGCATGCTACCTTACAGCACTGGTTTTAGAGGGTGTGGAGTTGGAGGCAATACCTCTGGAGACTTGATGATTTGCTCTAGGTTATGCTGGGGGAGGATAGGACGGTGCTGGAAAGAACATGATTTTCCACACCAGCTAGCTGTGTGGTCTTGGGCAAATCAAATCTTATTTATGTGAGAAGGTGGTTGGACTAGACAGTTTCTAAATTGCTTTTTGGCTCTAACAATCTGTAATCTATAACATGCTAAAAATGGTATGAGATCTCTTGTATTTTCTGTTAATCTGCATTATATAACCTAATAGCTCTGGGAATCATCAGTTGCTGGGTGTTTGAATTTGAAAAACTACTAAGTTTCCTGTTGAACGTTTCAAAGCTTTTAAATTGTTTTCTGGATGAGGGATTTTATTAAATTATTCTCATGGGACTGCACTATCAATACTCATAATCGATACTCATAATGTCCTGTGCTCTCCTGCGTGTCAATGAGAGGTCAGTAATGTGTGCCAATATTTGTTTGCAGTGGGACTGCTTCCACCTCAAAACATACACATCTCTGATGAATGGTATACGAGATTCAGAGTATCCTGGGATCCTTCACCCTCTCCGGTTCTTGGATATAAAATTGTGTATAAGCCAGTGGGTAAGGAAGCACCTTTATTACCATACAAAGGCATTGAAGAGTTTTTTGTATACGAGGGAGCCTTTATTGCATCCTCGGTGATTAGATTCTCTTGATAGTTTGGTTGTCACATCAACCCCTCCCACTAGAGGCAATACTTTTGGAAAAAATGTTCTAAGCCAATAGTCTGAAGTGTTATTGTTACTATGGGTGTAGATGAGACTCTCCTTACATTGTATGATTTATAAAGTTTGGTCTGGTTCATAAAATGACACAAATGGAATCTGTGTTCAGACATTCTATATGTTATTATGATTGTGAAATAATGCCTATTTAATCAATATAAGCTTCTGTGTTTTCCCATGATGTCAAGGGCATATGCATTTTAGTTTATTCCTGACAGGCTTGCTTTCAACTTCCCATTAACCTTTACACCTAAATGGATATCACCTTGATTAAATGATTTGCTATCTCTCTTTCTATGTTCTGCCTGTATGGTTAGAAAAATGGAAGAAAAATGCTCTATGTACCAAATTTGCTAGGGTATTGTTCATGCACTCAGAAAGAGTGTGAGCTATGAAAAATAAAGGAGAGAGGGCAAGAGAAAGGAAATGTGAGCTTTAAGAGAGAAGGGGGGGGTTAAAGGAGGAGGAGGTGTTTGTAATTGAGGACCTTCAGGAACCAGAGTCATGGAATCAGAACCAAGATAGAATTTCTTTTTTTTTTAATGTTTATTTTTGAGAGAAAGAGAGTAAGCAGGGGGGGTGCAGAGAGAGAGGGGGACAGAAGATCCAAAGTGGACTCTGTGCTAACAGCAGAGAACCTAAGCGGGGCTCAAACTCACAAACTGTGAGATCATAACCTGAGCCAAAGTCGGATGCTCAGCTGACTGAGCTACCCAGGCACTCCCCAAGATAGATTTTCTTAAATCATCTTTACAACAAACTGGAAAAATGTTAACTGAACACCTACTATGTGCAAAGCACTATGCTACCAATGTGGGGCTTAGAGAAGAGGCTTGAGGGTCTAGGGTAGTTGATTGTGTGATAGGATTTATTCATTAAAGGAACACTGATTACAAATCTACTACATTCTAGGTACTGTGCTATGTATGCTTTGATTATAAGAGGCTGAAAATTCAGTCTCTGCTTATAGTTTTGTATTAACCATATAATTAAACATGTGCTACAATGAGCAAGTGCATAAGGGGCTGTGGAATTAATGGTGTTCCTACCATAATTTGAGTATAAGTTATTTGATTTTAAGGAAAATTTGAGACTAGTGGTGGCATATTTCTATGTATTTTTGTGATTATTTTTAAAGGTTCCAATGAGCCCATGGAAGTTTTTGTTGGAGAAATGACATCATACACGTTACACAATCTCAATCCCAGCACCACCTATGATGTGAATGTTTATGCTCAGTATGATTCTGGACTCAGTGTCCCCCTGACGGACCAAGGCACTACATGTGAGTCACATATCTTTTCATGGTTGTAAGAAAAAGTGTAGTACAAATTGCCAGGTCAGCCTGTTCTAATTTCATTTCTTCTTAACATGCATGTTTCCTTGGCATTAAGGAGGTAGCCCTTTTTTGTCCAGCCACACAAATATATAAGCAATATAATTGAGTATGCAAAAATGTATGTGATCTTTTTATTTCTCATAAAATATATTTTGAATTTTGAAAGATAAGAAGTATAGACATTGTGATTTTTATCCACGAATTATCTGTAAAATTAGATTTGGAATGCTATGTCATTTTTTTTGACATATGTGATGTTAAAACATATATTACCTAAATTACTTGATTTAATTGAAAGTTTTCATAGAAATGCCATGATTAATGACTTGGTCCAAAGATAGATTTTGTTGTCACCAAGTAGTTAATAACTATTTAAGGACCTAGAAGATAGCCTTTTAGAAAAATTTCTTATTATTTTACATGAGATGTCGTGGTTCTTTGTAGTGTCCAGAGGGAGTATGTGGCATTTCTTTCCCTTGAGAACTAGTGATAGAACAGGAGGTCTGTTTTAGCTGTACCGCATTTTCCTGTATTATGTTTCATGTATGTTTCTTACAAGGAAACATACTAAGAGCATAGGCATTATTTTCAGTCACGGTAGAAGTTTTAAAATTGCATTTTGATTAAAAGTATGCTTTTTTGTCTTTATTTGCGAAGTAAATCTGTTTTTTTCTTTCTATCTTTTTTTTTTTTGTAGTGTATTTAAATGTGACAGATCTGAAAACTTACCAGATTGGGTGGGATACGTTCTGTGTTAGATGGTCACCTCACCGGGCAGCCACCTCCTACAGGCTCAAACTAAGCCCTGCAGATGGTACGTGTGCAAAAAAGAAAAAAAAAAAAAAAAAGGAGTAGCAACATTTTAAACTTCAGTAATGGAGATGCTATTTTGTCTACAAAATGATATATAAAAATGTCTTTACATATATTGATGGTGATGCTGGCATTTTCATTTGTTGTTATAATCAGGAGCCAGAGGACAAGAAATTACCGTGCGTGGATCAGAAACCAGCCACTGCTTCACTGGTCTTTCACCAGAAACTGATTATGGTGTCACTGTTTTTGTGCAGACACCAAATCTTGAGGGACCCGGAGTCTCTGTCAAAGAGCATACCAGTAAGTTTTTGAGTAATCTGAAAGTCTCTGTAAGGTGTCAGAATAGAATGTTCTACATGTGGGAGATTTTAGTGGCGTCTGTGTAGACACTTCTCCCTATGGGCAACAGTAATGATTGGAATGATGGCAGATTTGTGAAGAAGGAGTGTGTGGCTGGTTCAGGACCTTTATCTACAGCAAATCCACGTTGTTCCTGTTACAGAGTTGGTGTTACTTTAAGGGAAGGGCTACAGGAGGGAGATATGGCTTTCGCTGGCAGTGAGAAGGTGACTATGAACCCATATTTGTGACCTTTATTCATTTGATCCTATTTGAAGGCCTTTCATCCACTCTTTGAATTGTGATTTTTCTTTCTGCAGCTGTTAATGTTTGAATGACTACCACCGATACCAATTTGGATAAGATAGAATTTCCAGTATATCACTGCCAATCAGACTTGATTTGTTATCTAGGACTTAAATTGCTCTTAAAATGTACTTCCTGTAATATGAAATTTGCACAGGTTATGTTCTTCTAATTATTATTTTTTAATTCTAGCTGTGAAACCAACAGAGGCCCCTACGGAGCCACCCACACCTCCTCCCCCTCCCACAATTCCACCAGCCCGGGAAGGTAAGTACAGCTTGTTAGGCAGTACATTCAGCTGATAGGGATTTATAGCCTTCTTATTTATGTAGCCTAGATGCTACTTCCGACTGCTATAGGCTATTTCTGATTTATTATTCTTGCTGAAAAGTTTGTAGATTAAAAAAATAAAAAGATTACCAGTAATTGTTCTTCTCCCACTCCAGCGGGAGTGTGAATGAACTCAGTCATAAACTATAGCTCTTCATTTGGAACTCTGTTTCCTCAATTTTGCAGATTAATGTCTAGTGATACTTTACATTGTCCGTAGTCACATGGTGGGCAGGCATTTCTTTTTCCTGGCTGCTGGCATCAATAGGCACTGTGCACCTTTTTTGGCTGTATCTTCAACCTATCCCTGAGGACTTTGGCTTTGGAATTTCCGGCTTCTGCCCTGGATTGCACAAAGCTAAAAAATGCTCATTCACTGCAGTTTTGAGACATAATTGTCACTTGCAATGAACTGGCAAAAAGACATCGTGAGCTAATAGGACTGTCTCTCAGTAATTTGGGTCACTTCTCAGTGTTTTATCAGATTAAGTTTAAACTAATTAACTGCTTTATTCTTTCCCCATGTTTCTGTTTCTAGCACTTAACTGAAAGAATTTCAGATTTTACAAGTATTTTTCTTTTGTCTTAGAAGGCTCTAGAATGCTACAACTTTATTAAACCTATTAAATAAATAAAATTAAACCTATTAAATAAATAAAATTAAAAAAATTAACTATATTCTTATATGATAAAATAATAATATTATTATAAGGTAAAATAATAATAATGGGTTCCTTTAGACTGTTGAAAGAAATTCAGTAAAAAACCTTGTCCTAAAATACATTAAAATTTTGGGGGGAACCTGGGTGGCTCAGTTGGTTAAGGCTACAACTTCAGCTCAGGTCATGATCTCATGGTTTGTGAGTTCAAGCCCCGTGTGAGGCTCTGTGCTGACAGCTCAGAGCCTGGAACCTGGAGTCTGCTTCTCATTCTGTGTCTCCTCTCTCTCTGCCTCTCCCCTACTCACACTGTCTCTCTCTCTCTCTCTCTCAAAAATAAATAAACAAAAAAAAATTAAATATATTAAAATTTTTTTCTTAATAGACTTTTTTTTTTTTTTGAGAGAAAGAGAGTGTGAGGAGGGAAGGGGCAGAAGGAGAGGGAGAGAGAATCCCAAAAAGGCTCCATGCTAAGCACAGAGCCCAACACACGGCTGGATCCTATGACTGTGAGATCAAGACCTGAGCCTAAATCAAAAGTTGGAGGCTTGATGGACTGAGCCACTCAGGCGCCCTAGACTTTACTTTGTAAAGCAGTCATAGTAGAACTGAACTGAAAGTACACAGAGTTCCCATATATAACATGCCCCTCACACAACATAGCCTCCCTCAGTATCAACATCGAGCACCAGAGTGGTGCATTTGTTACCATGAGTCTACACTGACACATCATTTTCATCCATAGTCAACAGTTTATGTGAAGTTCACTCTTGGTGCTGCATATTCTACATGTTAAGTTTTTATATACTAAAATTTTACTGTTTATTTTTTGAGAGACAGAGAGACAGAGCATGAGCGGGGGAGGGGCAGAGAGATAGAATCTGAAGCAGGCTCCAGGCTCTGAGCTGTCAGGACAGAACCTGATGCGGGGCTCGAACTCACAAACTGTGAGATCATGACTTGAGCTGAAGTCGGACGCTTAACTGACTAGCCACCCAGCCACTCCTAAAAATTTAATTTTTTTTAACCCCCCAGGTCTGAAAGTACAAATCAAAGACAATTTATTCCTTCCCTTCCCTCACTCTGTGTAATTCTCGTGGCCTAATTTAAAATGAAAAGACCACTAATTTGTGCCAAATCTTTGATAATTATATACAGAACCTCCAGACCCACTGACAGATATTCTTAAATTCTAGACGTTGTTTTTCATTTGATTTCCACCTCATCTATTGTTTGAAATCACTTGATAAGTTCCACAAGGAAAGAGCGTATGTTTGCATAATGGATCTAAGCAGATGGAGTAATTCCAGAGCAGAAATTAAGGGCCAATTAGTCTAGTGCTTCTCAAACTTTATTGTGCATGTTAATCGTCAGGGTATCTTGTTGCTAATCTGATTCAGGAGGTCTAGGGTAGGACCCAAGATTCTGCATTTCTAAGAAGCTCTCAGGAGTTGCTGCTTCTGCTGAACTATACTTTGAGGAGGGGGTGTTAAGCTACATTTCTCAGCTTTGTAACTTCATTTGAGTGAAAGAATTCATGAGAATTGGGGTTTCTCTGTTTTTCCCCCCAGTATGCAAAGGGGCCAAGGCAGATATTGTATTCTTGACTGATGCCTCCTGGAGTATCGGGGATGATAATTTTAACAAAGTTGTGAAATTCATCTTCAATACTGTGGGAGCCTTTGATGAAATTAGTCCTGCTGGAATTCAGGTGGGTGCTGTTTCAAAGATGGGTATTCATTTGCAAGGTCTTGCTATTTTCTTTGAATTTCTCTTTTTCAGTAGAAAGGCTCTTCTGTATAAACTATGTTTTGACTTTTGTTATTTACTGTTTTTCTTTACACATGTATTTTTGGGAAGGAGTTGAATATAAATGACAAATAGAAAAATGAACCCTCCTGTAGGTATTCTCTTGGCTAGATGATACTGCTTTTGGAGAATTTAGGGCATTCTGACTCTGACTTCCTGCTTAAGTCTTCTGATGATGATAACATTTCATCTAATGTTCTGGAAATTAAATGCATTGTAATTGTCAATCCCTGTTAAGGTAGAGGACTCAGTGATGAGCAGTGACTGGAGTGGGAGTGCACTTTTCATACTTCATCACTGTGGCATCTTTGATTATGAAAATAAGAGATTTTGACATAAGCTACACATAAGTTCATAAAAAATTATGTCTTCTTTTATGGAATATACTAAATTTAAAATCCTCAAATAATCCTGTGAACATTTTTCCAACCCAAGAAGAGTAAAAAATTCAAGCTAGTTATAGTCTTACTTTAATGTTTCAACAACTAAGCCATTTTTTTCATCCATTCAGACACTGAGATTTCTAATAAAAAGTAAAAAATAACTACTGTGCTATCTACTGTATATACATGAGTATCAGTCCTTAACAGGACTCCGGAAAGTAAGGATAGTTATCTCCATTTTACTGATATGGAAACGAAAGCCCAGAGAGGTGCAGAACTTCCCATATGTCACGCAGCTACCAAGAGGGAGAGCTGGGATTTGAGCCCATCGAATTCTGACTGTAAAACCTGTACTTTATCTAGTAAATCACACTGCTACTAAGTTTGTGGTGAGTGCTGATTATTAGCACACATGAAACATTTTAATATTACCATGAAGAATGGATGCAGTTAGTGAGATGAAGCAGTTGGCTGAGGACCAATTGCTTAGCCAACATTTGAATTCAAGATGGTGTGTCCCCATTTCTAATCCTGGAACCTCACTCTTCCCTAGCCTTGTCCATCTCTTCCTACATCCTAGAGCAAGGATGTGAATACGATATGAATACAGCATACTTACAATGTTAATATCAATTATTGGCAATTTCATTGAAGATTAGAAATTAGTAAATTTAATGAGACAATAGTAGTTAGTGTTATAGTATTAGCTATAAAGAGCTTATATATTCTGTCAACTCTAGGATATTTCTTTTTCCCCACTCAACAGCAGGAGGAGCCACTGGAAAATTGAAATATAGAAAGAAGTGTATTAACTTCACCACCAACTATGTTCCCTTTCAGGTCTCATTTGTGCAGTACAGTGATGAGGTCAAGTCTGAGTTCAAGCTGAACACGTACAATGATAAGGCCCAAGCCCTTGGGGCCCTCCAGAATATTAGGTACAGAGGAGGAAACACAAGAACAGGTACAGTTAATCACCTGTGAATGTAGACCTTCACTCTGCAAAGCATTTGGAGTGGTAGAACGGAGTGTACTACCACATTCTAATATTCATATTCTTCACAGTCGACTGTGTCTATTGGCATTTGGATAGTTTTCACTGAGGTGACACTAAAATGTTCTATGCCATACTCTATAGGCAAGGCTCTCACATTTATCAAGGAGAAGGTCTTGACTTGGGAGAGTGGCATGAGGAAGAATGTCCCTAAGGTGCTGGTTGTGGTCACAGATGGTCGATCACAGGATGAGGTCAAGAAGGCAGCTTTGGTCATCCAGCAGTCAGGTAAGCACAGGCATGAATTTGATGCCTAGTGAGTGCGCTCATTATTTTAACAGTTTTACATGTTCAGGAGTGATTGCAAATGATGAAACTGATGATTTTACTTTATTGTTCCTGTTTTACTCTGGAGTCCGTACCCTTGAAATGTTAGTTTGTATTTCATTTATGGATGATTTAGTAAGTGCTCAAAGATGACATGGTGTATATATATATATATATATATATATATATATATATACACACCTTTGTGTAAGATGTGACTCGGGGTATGTAAAAGACCAAACCTAATTTCCCCATTATGGCTGGAAGGCTACAGAATGCAATAATGGAATGGTCCCAGAGCAGGCCTCTTACCATAGCAGAAGTGAATTTGGATGCTGGTTATCTGTGCCAGGAGAAATATAGGGAAGCCTTTAGCTTTAGCACATCCTTGCAGATGCAGCAGACCCAATGCAGATTGCTGAAAGGAGGAGGAGGAGGACATCTTTGAGGTAGACCTTGACAATCAAATATCCTGAGAGCCTCCTGGCAACATGATCCTTTGGATTCATTATTTAGGATTACTAGAGATGAAATTAGGACTCACCAGTACTTGCATTAACACCCTCCACATCCCCAAATCCCAACTCCCAGGCAGAATCCAAGGTTAACATATTTCAGAGAGAATTCTATTTTGTGCATGATCTACTGTAGTAAATTTACAAAGTACTTTGTTATATGGAATTTGTCATCTGTACATATTCTTTGCCTAAAAGAATGAGTCACTATTAGTGCTAAGTCATGCTGTCTTCTTTCAATACAGATTGTTCTTTGTACTGACTTCAAAAAAATAAGTTATTGCCTTTATTTTTTTTAAGTTTATTTATTTTGAAAGAGAGAGAGAGAGAGAGAGAGAGAGAGAGAGAGAGAGAGAACAAGTAGGGGAGGGGCAGGGAGAGAGGGAGAGACAGAATCCCAAGCAGGTTCCACACTGTCAGTACAGAGCCTGATGTGGGGCTCAAACCCACAAACTGTGAGATGATGACCTGAGCCTAAAGCAAGAGTCAAATGCTTAAGTGACCAAGCCACCCAGGCTCCCCAGTTATTGACTTTATGTCATGCACTTTGAGCAAATACCTACATATTTTGCGCTTTGGGCTGATTTAAGTTTGGGGTGATGCATACTTTCTCAGTTACCTTATTTATATCTGATTAGAGAACTAATTTCTTCTATAGTCTATTTTTTTCTACTTTCAAATTAAGCTTTTGGAGTGAAGTCTTTGTTAAATATTTGTGTTAGCCTCAATAAATGAAAGTTTATTCCCGCTGGGAATTATAGATTCCATTTCAAAAGTGGTCAAAGTACTGCCTTTGAGCCTGAGTTTGTTGAGAAAATCAGTTTCAAAAACTCACATTTTAAAATGAGCCCATTCTTCGTTTCTGAGTTAGATAAGCTTAAAGTATTAATGGTGCCTAAGAGAGCTGTCGAATGGTTGGGTATATTAGGACTATCTATGGATCTCTGGAAGGAAATATGCACCACATCAAGTCTTTCTGCTGTCAAAATGTGTGCCTTTTAATTGTTAGGATTTTATTTTAGGAAACCCAATTAATTGAGTTTTCTAAGACAGGAAATAGGAAGACCTGGAAAAAGTCCATATTCACTAAAGAGAGTTTGTCAATTAAAAGGATTTGCTGCATATACTGAGAACATACAGCATCATTTATGGAAAGGTTTTATTTTGAACCGCTTAATAAAGAATGGAAAAGGTGACTGTAATTCACTCTATAAACACTGCTCTGCAGGGTTCAGTGTCTTTGTAGTTGGCGTGGCTGACGTTGATTACAATGAGCTTGCCAACATTGCCAGCAAACCGAGCGAACGGCACGTGTTCATTGTGGATGACTTTGAATCTTTTGAGAAGATTGAGGACAACCTCATCACATTTGTCTGTGAGACTGCCACTTCAAGTAAGTCATGGTCCAGATGGATCCACAGTCTCACCTATTTTGGAAGAAAGCGACTTAGTAGACAATGGTCTGTCCTATATGGGATCAGGTCCGTGCGTAAATGGATGCAGGGAAATCGCTTGGGAACCTGATGAATCATCGTCCCTATTGAGATCATGCTAAATGTGTGTTTGTCAGAGGTCCGCTTTTAGCCTTGAGGATGTAATATTCCTTGTATGGAAATCAAGTGTTTTAACATATCCTTTTCCCACCATCCCAATGCTGTGACGTTTGAGTAAATTAATCTTCAGCTTAGAAATGCATTTATAGAAGCATTTCTGTGAGATGAAAGTTTTCCCTATTAGTAATCAATTGGTATTTGTTCTGTCAACATCCGTGCTTCAAGGGAGCAAGGAAAACACTGACTTTTGCATGTGCACTCCATAGAAATTCTCTTGGTTCTCATTTGCTTTTTATGGGTGTAGATTTTTCTTGTTTTTTGCCAAGACATCAATGAACTTGAAGCTTTTCAAATACAGCGAAGGACCAAAGATCAAGTATTTAAGTCAATTTATCCTCTTCCCCATCCATAAGCACCTATTATGGAGACAGTTATGTGGCTAGTATTAGACATCTGGTCCTAGGAAGGGCTATGCTTCACAAGTGTTATATCTCGCCTTCTTAAACATTACTAAAAATGCAGAGATCTCCTTAGAGGTGGCGGCAGTGAACAATAATCGGGCTTTACTTTCATAACTCCTGCCAAAGCTCAGAATGGAATTGCACAGGGGAGGGGAGTAGAGGGTCTGGAGGTACTGCTGCCTCTCTTGCAATGCAGGGGGTCCTGAAAGCCGCCCTCTGGGATCCTTGGCTCTGGGGGCCCAGGATGCCACATACTCGTCATCACTATGTGATGTCTGGTAGCCGACGTGGGGCTCAACATTTGGCGGACAGCTGAATAAGGGCAAACTCCTCCTGCCTTTGCCTAAGTCTAAAATCCCTGGGGAGAAGAGTTCTTTAATTTATTGAAAAACATCTGAAAATTTCCCCCTTTAATTCTATTTTGCTATTTGTAAGAACACTGTAAAATTCCCACTTGGACTGGAGGATTTTCAGAAAACATTGATTATACCAGTTAGCACTATAATTTCTCCTACACAAAGGAAGTCTACAAGAAATCACTTATAAAGGGTTAGACTAATGTTATTTTTTGTAAATAAACGAACACTCCCATGACTCGATATATGTACATAGCTGCTTTGTGTGCGTGTATAATGTTTGTGTATCATGTCGGTGAATCATACTCAGAGAACGCTGTATGTTGCAGGTTGTCCTCTCATTTATTTGGATGGCTACACCTCACCCGGTAAGCATTTATACCCTTGGACTAATTTATTTCCAGATTTGAGCAACAACATAATTAAAATGACCTCATTTCAATATTTTCTTTTCTTTTCTGGTGTAAAGGTTTTAAGATGCTCGAAGCATACAACTTGACAGAAAAGAATTTTGCTTCTGTACCAGGAGTCTCTTTGGAGTCGGGGTCTTTCCCCAGCTACTCAGCGTACAAGCTTCAGAAGAATGCCTTTGTGAATCAGCCTACAGCGTAAGTGTGTGACAATGAGGAGGTTCTTTCTCTTACACTGACACTTTTTTTGTGTTTCTCAGAATTTATGCTGCCTTCTTAAAATCTGGAAACTTTAGAATTGTCAGAAGTCTCCTCATGGATGACTTAGCTTAGTTTCCTTAAATATAATAAGTTTAAGTGTCTTCCCATTGGGTTACACAGGAGACTAGGACTCAAGCCTTATTATTCTCAGACCCAGGAATCTCATCCTGGTTCTGTAGCATTATGGAAAATGGACCTTTTAGGACTTAAGGCTAGGTTTGTAGATTTAAAGTTCTTCTAAGGAAGGCTGTTTAAACAGGAAGGCAACTAATGATTTTGAACATTTCCCCCTGTGGTGCAGAGGGACTGAATGGAATAAATGCAGAATGAGAGCCGGCATTCTTTTTAATGTTTCAGATCTCCAGAAGATGAAATATTGTGGCAGTTTTGCTTGTCCAAGATCAGACAGGCAGCGGTTAGTTTTTATTGGCCAATGCTCTGGCAATCTGTTGGGTAGCTCTAGCTGTTGTTATTTTACTTCATGAAAGTTTGCACCTGGGAATCATAAGTAAAATATGTATTTTTTATTCATTAGAATTAAAACACTTTAATGTTGAAAATATGTGTTTGGCAGCTTATGGGAAGAAAAGAACAAGAAGAAATAAAGCCTTTAGAAACTTAGGACAGGGTCAGAAAATGATGTCTGAAATTTGAAATGCTCTGGGAAAGCTGATGGAAAATTCAGACTGAAACCAAAGCTAATTTCTTTTAAGAAAGCACAGATCATATTGTTGTAGTTTGACCACACTGTAAGTTCCTAACTCTTTTATGGTTAACCATCATGGTTCGCAGTTTTAGGTTTGTCAGTGAATCTTAATACCCGGTGTTTAACTTTCAGTCACCACAAGGTATGATTCCTACATTTAGCTTATGACAGCTTGTGTTCTCAAGAGTCAGGACTGTGGCTGAAAGAAAGAAGCATAAATGCAACTACAGTTTTTTTCATAAGCACTCATTAACTGATGGAGAAACATGGACTGGGTGAGAGATGAATTAATATGGAGAAGATATTATTTTTAACATGCAATATCATGGAGAGAGAAGGTTTTTGCACATACGAAAGACATCATGTCAGCTTGCCAAAAACATATGTTTTAAGGAGCAGGGTGGCATTGTACCAGTGGTTGGTACTAGGATGTGAAACTGTAAGAGACATTCTTTGCCCTCTGGCAAAATTTGTGGAGGAACAGCTTCTTTTCTGTCCAAGAGTTGATAAATAAAGCCTATTCACTACCTTCAGGAAGAAAGTATTATTAAATGGTCTCACACAGAAAACCATCAATCCTGCTTCAAAGATTCCCGCAGAACAACGACTGACTCAACTCTGGAAGAGCACATGGGACCACATTTTTTGTCTAATAGCCTTAGAGCCAAGAAGCATTTCCTTTTAATTGAGTCACATCCTTTATCATCACTAAACATTTGCACATGTACATGGCCTTAACATTTATTACTGGTTTTATTTTTGGGAATATGTGAGATCCTGGAGATTATGTGATTTATTTGATTTCAAGGGAGGAATTTGGAAGTGTAAAAACTATCAGAGATAGGGAAGAAGAAATTAAAACCTTAACCTGTATTACTCATGATCTCATTCCCCTGACATTGGAAATTAAGTATATTTAGTAAGATTCATTTTCTTTAAATTAGATGCATAGATACAATGTCTATCACTCTAAAACCATAATGTAATGTTATAATCATATTTGTGTCTAGAAAAAATTAACAGTAGGATACTACCAGTTATTAACAGTAGGATAAAAGACCATTGGGCAATTTCCCAGACTTTTGTGACCTTGGCAGGTTGTAAATAATCTACTGACATAATAGATCTTTATTTAGTGTTTGATCTTTTGATGTGTTTCCTAAATTTTTCCTCTTCTAATATGTAGCCAGATTATTATGACTGGCTTCTATTACTACTTCTATTAACGAGTTTATTGTACAAAGATTTAAAGTATTCTCTATTTGTGGTGAGAAATCCTTATTAATTCATTAATCAATTATTTTATCCAACAGAGATCTACACCCAAATGGACTCCCTTCTTCATACACAATTATATTATTGTTCAGACTTCTCCCAGAAACTCCCAGTGACCCTTTTGCCATTTGGCAAATCACAGATCGAGACTACAAACCACAAGTTGGAGTGATTGCAGATCGTAAGGATTTTTACCTTATTTTAAGGCACATGCATACTACTTTTGATTATGAGTTCTCTTTCCTTTTCTTTAAAAAACTTACTGAATACAGTTACTTGATATATGCTTTTATGTTTAAAAATATATCAGTAAATGTTCTAATTTCATTTAATCTCAACTGAAATCATTGCATATTTTAGAAATCTCTCCAACAAGAATTATTTGTTAATATTTTCCAGATAAAGTACACCATGCATGTGGTTTAATAACAATTATGTGTTGGTTACAGCTTCTAGCAAGACATTATCATTTTTTAACAAGGATACAAGAGGTGAGGTGCAAACTGTTACATTTGACACAGATGAAGTGAAGACATTATTTTATGGAAGTTTTCACAAGGTAAAAACATAAAATATCTGATTATTTATAGAAAAAGAATATGATTTAAAAATTCAGACTAATTTATTATTTATTAAAAGGTTATGTTAAATTGGTAGAAACATAGCTATGTCTTTTAAAAATAAGATTTTATTTTAAAGAATTTGATTAATTCAATAATAGTTAAAATAAAACAGTAATTCTACTAATAAGGAGATAATTACTATTAACATGATGATATATTTTCAGCGCTAATATCTTTTCAAAATTTGAGTCATGTAGTATATATAGTTTTGCATTCCTATTTTTTCTACCTACCATTTTATTGTGAGCCTTTATGTCATTTCATTTCAAAAGCTTAATTTTTGTGGATAGTATTTTAATCGATAAAATAATTCTTTTATAGAGCACAGTAAGCTGCTTCTGCTTGTTTACTGAAGAGTCACAACCATGCTAGTCCAAAAGTTATGATTGTCTGCCAAAATAATAATAGCAATATTTATGAGATTAGCATTTACATCAACACATTCTGAATTTTCTAAAAAATAATAAAAGTTCTAAGATGCAGTCTTAGGGGATTATCTATTTTTGTTGAGCCTCACTAAAATTTTTTTGTATGTCAGAGTTTTAGGATAATACAGACTTTTTATCAAATTTCTAATGGATGATTAATTGACAAATAAGTACTAGAGTTGGGAGCATTAGACGTGAAAAGAGCCATCTAGGTTAGAATGGGCTTTTTAATGGTATTCCTTCAACCTCCTGAGTTAACAGGAGGAATACCACTTGTGCAACAGTATGGCACTCAGAAAATTAGTCCCCATGCATAGGAGACAAATATTTCCAGTTCAGTCTGATTCTCAAGTAAAAATTGAACTTTCCTGTACTTGAGTAGTTTAGCTAGATTTCTTGCAAATTCTCTTCCTGAAAGTCTCAGTTTCTTTCCAGAATGTTTTTCTTATTGATGAATCACTCTTGCTAAGGATGGCAAGGAACTCTCCTCATGGAGCTCAAAGTAGCTTCAGTGTGCACATTAGTGAGAAGCAGAACAACAATGAAGGAAAAACAAAGATCCCTGAGTATAATGGCATATGTACTTCCATGATGAAGTACAGTAAAATAAATGCCTCACTGTGAAAGAAAATTCTAGTTTGACAAATATTATTAGCTTCAATGGCTCCTTATCTGATAATAGATGTTGAATTTGGCCAAGTTCTTATGAACTTTTTGGCTCATTGATACACCTATTAAACACATTTGAGTAGTTGCTAAAAAGAACTATTTTATTTTTCCTTCCATACCACTGAAGATATTAGAAATTTATGAACCAACTGATAACCACTTAAACACTCTTATGTTTAAATTTCCAATTCTCATCAAATACTTCATTCTACTTTAAAAAAAGCAGTATTTTGTGCAGAGGTCTATAGTGACAGTCATTAATTACAAATCAAGATAATTTTTTGAGGCATTTGTGTTCTTAGGTTTTATGTAGTGCCTCTTCTTTTTCCCTTCTGACAAACTCTCTTGTTTCCACAAATCTCTACCTTTTTTTCTCATCAGACCTTTCTTTTTATAGTTTCTCCAATACATTTTCACTATGCTCTTTTTTCCTCCCTCACTCCCCCCCCCCCCCATTCTTTTAACCTATTCTTATTTATCTCATCAATTCAAGTACTAAGTTCGGTCACTATTGTCTGTGTACATTCTTTACTGATCCGAAGATTCAAACATTTTTCTTTCATTTTCCATCTAATTTGGGAATTGAAGTTCTTCAGTCTTTTGGATGAGAATGAGTGGTACTCTGATAGCAGGAAATTAATGAAAATGACATGCAGGAGGCTCTTGGGAGAGAAGGGGCATAGGCTAAAAGAGCTGAAGTAAGGAATGGCAGACAGTTATTGCTTTTTAAGGATTCTCTTGACACATTTTTGTGTCTCTGTTCCAAGTGAGAAGTTTGTCATAAGAAAAAAACTGGAATAGATGAAAAATAAAGATTTAGGGAATTGTAGAGCTTGGAAAGGGAGATGAGTTGATAGGGCTGTTCCTATTTCTTTCTACTTTTCTGTGACCAAAAATGTTTCATAGCTGGGAAATAATCCCTAAATACTTGGGTATTAGGGGTCTACAGATGAAGAACCCACTTTGAAATGTTATTATGCCTGTGTTTAAAATGTGATGAAAAGTACTGAAGAAATAGTAGCAAAATATGTTTTTTTGCATGATATTGACTGGCAATTGGAATAATTTTGTTATAAATTAAAAGTTTGATTTTGAAATAATTTGGGGGGGTCCTATGATTTTTCAAAATACTTTGTGAATCTTTGTCTCTGAGATTGTGCATACAAGAGCCAAAAAATAAGTTTTAGTTCTTATTAGATAATAAATATCTTGGGAATGCTTATATGGTGTTCTTGAATTCAATATTAGATGATTGTTCTGGGGACATTTAAAGTGAATTTTTAGTAAGCCATGTATCACTTTTATATAAAAGCAATCAATATGTATTTCACACTTAGAACTTAATAGATGCGCCAAATTAATGTTTTGGTGGTGATTCTATGTGGGAAAAATATTCACTATTTAAAAACATCGCTAGAGGCTGTCCTTATGCTTATTGACTCAAAGCATTTAAGGAAATTTCCTTTTAACTTGGAGCCAAATTTTTCAAAGTAACCATCAAGTATTTGTGTTGTGATAACTGGAAACTATAAGCATAACTATAAACTCAAAGATTACCTGCAGCCATTCTTTATGTTGAAATACAAGTGTTTTATTATTTATCTGCACTAATAGATTTAAATTCTGAGTGTGCTCAATATCAGATAGGAAATAAATCAACATAAGATTCTTTCCTTATAAGGAAATTGAATCTTATATCTATTGATTTCCGGAACTGAATCTCTGTAGAAGATGTGTACTAATTCTTTACTCTGTTAAGTGGTCTATATGGTGTGGAAGTTCTTTTTGACTGAATTAGGGAATAGCAAATTAAAAACTGAATTTAGCAAAATCAATTGAAGACATTTGAGGATCCTTTTTGCTGAGTATAATAATACATTAATAATTTATTAACTTGTATTTGAATAGTTCTTTATAGTTAATGGGATCATCTCATCTACTAATTATCTCTGGTCATCTCAGAAAGAGTACATATGGGAAAGTAGGCAATTATGCATGTATATGTGGATGAAGGCTCATTTAATTGGATGTTTTTAATAAATGACATTGACATTGCAACCTGGTTCTTGGGATTTTAGTCCAAGACTTGATTTGTGATAAAAATAATATAAAGAACATATTTGTCAACCTCTGATTTGAAATATGCAGAAATCAGCCAAGGTTTTTGGAGTAGAAACTTTATAATGGAAATAAATGATTTTTTTAGGTTCATATTGTAGTGACCTCAAAAAGTGTGAAGATTTACATTGACTGCTATGAGATTATAGAAAAAGACATCAAGGAAGCTGGAAATATCACAACTGATGGCTATGAAATTCTTGGAAAACTTCTTAAAGGGGAGAGGAAATCAGCCACGGTAAGTAACACATTTTATTTTTCTTAGTACCTTGCGTTAAGATTAAAATAGTATTTTAAAATTAATCAGTGGGTTTTTTTTTTTCCTGTGGACTTTAAATTGTCAAATTTCTTGGTCAGATTGAAACTTTGAAAAAGTTACATTGAGGAAATATAGTACTGACAGAACATAATAATGTGCTTTACTGCTAGAAACAAAATAAGATGTCAAGACACCAGAGAACATCATGTAGTCATCTTGAAACAGGATCAAATTGGAGAGTAGAACACAAATAGTTGCCAGGATAATCAGTGAAATCTAAAATAACTCTTTTTTTGTTTTTTAAAGATAGCAATTGTTAATACAAATTTGTGCAATCAAGACATTAGGCATTTGTAGCTTGATGACACAGACACAAACAGTGACTGTCATAGAGCCTGTGCTCTCTGAGAAGAGTCATCATCTGTCTGTCTCAGAAGGAAGATCAGTGTAGGAGGGCGGCCAACTGACTGCATTACTCACAATTTGCACTGGTTCAAGTTTGAGGCAGGAGCATGCCAACCATATTTATAATGCTGTCTAGTAATAAAATTTTAAATTTAGAGTTTTCACTGTATCAGGCTAACTAAGTTCATATTAAATGTCAATCAATAATAATATTGTCCTATACGCAAGATTAGCGGCACCTGGGTGGCTCAGCTGGTTACGCATCCGACTCTTGATTTTGGCTCAGGTCGTGATCTCAGGGTCATGGGATCGAGTGCTGAGTCGGGCTCCATGCTGAGCATGGAGCCTGCTTAAGATTCTCTCTCCCTCTCTCTGCCCCTTTCCCCTCTAAAAAAATAAATAAAAGCAAGGTTAACATCTTTGGCTTCTTTTATTTTAAATTGCATTTATTTAATTTAGCTTTCTTGCACAGACAGGATTTTGTTCTCCTAGATTCACAAGTGAAATTTTTATTCTGCAATGTAGAAACTATTATTACAAACTTAATATATTGTGATTCACATCTGGACTTTTAATTTAATTAAATTTAAAAATTTTTTAGGATTAATAGAATACTTAATGTGTTTAATCTTATAAATCAATAATGATAGTAATGATGATTACTAAGATTTATCAAGCACTTAGCATGTAACTTTTTATTTTTTTTAATTGAAATATAGGCGACACATAATGTTTTATTACTTTCAAATGTACAATAGTGATTCAACAAGTTTATACATAGACTTTTTATTGAATATTGGATTTTTGCTTTAAGTAGAACAATTATAACAAGTTTATAAAAGGATGGCTATATCTAAGCAGCCTTTTCCTTTTTATCAAAAGAATTTTATGTTTTAAATACGGAAAGATAGAAGGGATAGGCTATATTGAAATAGTTAAGCTGAGTCATCAAAGTTACTAGTCAGTCCCAGGTAAGAATTTATGAAAATCAATTTTAGGATAAATGAGGAATGTTATTTTTAATGTTATTTTTCTACAAGGGTGGACTTTTAAAAGTTGATTAAAATGTATGTAGTCTTCCAATTCTTAATTAAATACATTCTTAATTCTTAAAGAAATTAATGTTCTCTTTAAAAACACAAAACTCAATCAAGCATTTTATTTTAGCCGAGGAAGTGAATCAGATGTGGGAATTTCACATATGCATTTTGTTTTAACATCTCCTTCTCTTAGGCATAGGTTTTTATGTTCTTCCCGTATGAAGTAAGGATCACATTGCCATCAAGGGTTTGCACTCTTGAGAGAGTCTTTGTGAGAAACTGGCAAAGGTTAAACTGTGGAAATGTTAATATGAAACGGTTTTCACGCATCTTTAGCGGATGTTGCTGTTGGTTATTTGCAGTTCCAGATCCAGAATTTTGATATTGTATGCAGTCCGGTGTGGACCAGTAGAGACAGATGCTGTGATATTCCCTCTAGGGTAAGTAAGATGCAATGGAATCATTGTCGTGGTCTTAATAGTCTTTCTGGAATAAGGGATGTGGATGCAGATGGTCTGGGAGAGGAAGTAGCACTCAGCACCTGAATCTCCAGGACGGAGCCAAGGGACATGCACAATGTGCATGCTCATCAGCTACCACAGCTCAGGCCTCCTCCTTTAAAAGCTAGGAATACACAAGATCACATCTGGAAATTCTCCCTAACAGCCAGGGTGGTTACGCATAGTTGGAAAAGTCTGTTGGATCAGGGCATTTGAAATATCTTCTTTATCTGCTTATTACAAAGTCCTCCTATTGCTTGTAAAATATCAGCATTTTACAGAATAAAAACCATCACCTCTGTGGATATCTAAGGCTTAAGGTAGACATAACCATGTTACTTTATGAGATAATGGTTTTCTTTCATTGTAGCTACAATGTTGAATGTGATGATGGAGTGGACGCTTTTGGCAAGCAATGAGCTACATGCATCCACAGGATCAATGTGTATTATTTATTCAACAACTACTTATTGAGCACCTACTTATTAAAAGCCAGGCCCAATTCTATGTGCTTGGATTACAGCAGGAAAAAGTGAATATTCTAGTGGAAGGGAAGGAGAAAGAATTAACAAGTAGATATATGCTACATTACAGAGTAGAAAGTCTTATGATGAAAAATAAATGAGGGTGAAGGGATAAAGAGCCAGGTAAGCACCATCAGCCCTCGGGCATAAGGTGAGGTTTAAGCAGAGACCTGATGAAGTTAGGGAGTGGACAAGGTGGATGACGGAGCAACAGCATTCCAGTCAGAGAAGACTGTCCACTGCAAAGGTCCTAAGACCACAGAGTGCCCTAAATATCTGAGAAATATTAAGTAGATCGGTGGGGCTGGAGTAAAGTGAATGGGAAGGGCAGTGGTAGGCAATGAGATCGGCAAGGTGACGCTGGTTTGCAGAGTGTGTAAGGCCTTGTAGGCCATGGAAAGCATTTTAGATTTTACTTTGAATGAAATGGGTATTGATATCTGAGATACTCAGCATTTCTTTAATACTGGATTAGGGAAAACTGTATTAAATTACCAGTGGTCCATGATGGTTTTGTAAACATTTTTCGTTATATAAGTTTTCCTAAAGTAACACATACAACATAAAGGACCAAAGCGAGATTCAACGTAAGACTATTTGCAATGATAAATACAAATTATTTCTTCAAGTTGAAAAACAGATTTCCTTGTGTATATAAGACAAATGGGGGTGGAGGATTGGAAGTCATTTTACTCTCAATTCATAGGTAAATATTCTTTTCAAAATTTCAGAGAGATGAAGCAAAATGCCCTGCTCTTCCAAATGCTTGCACGTGTACACAGGACAGCGTTGGACCTCCAGGTCCACCAGGCCCTGCGGTAAGGAAACTGCAATAATCCTTCTAGTCTTCCCTCTTAAATCTTTGGAGTGATCATCTTTTTGCCAGTACATAGTGCATAAAATGCTTCCAGCCATCTGTATTTTCTGGGACCAAGCAAATTAAATTGCAGACCATTTTTTTGTGTGGTATGTTTTGAGATCCAAAATGGAATAAATCAAGAAGAAAATTTGAACACATTTGGATATATTTCTCCAGTCATGCAGGAATGAATGATATTGGCTAGTATTTGAGAGCTATTTCCTTAGAGATGTGAATCTGGGTTTCCATCTGTAATCCCATGCTTTTGAAAATTTCTTAATATCTCCCTAAAGCTTCTTGGATGTATGCTATGAAGCTATGGATGAGAGGCAGATCCAAGAACAACTTGTTTAGAACCTAGGATATGTATGCCTTATGTAGCAGATACATCATGAGAATAACATACAAGTAGGGAAATTTACATATGTGATGATACCATAAACTCTGGGTGAAATAACTGGGGTTTGGAATAACTTGAGTAGTAAGTCTGTGACCAGGTCAATTCATGGGGGAAGGGCACAAAAGATTACAGTGATAGATTTTACTAATCAATATGGAACCCCTTGATTCAGGACCCAGCATCTGACCTGGGATGGTTTTGTGGAGTGGAAGTGATACCTCTAAGCCCTCTTGGCCTCTTTTGAGAAAATGATTAGTTAATGTAGGAATATCTCAGAGATTCTCAGAACACCAAATTTTATTGTACTTGGGTCAGAGCAAATAATGTAAATTGATTATAGGTTAATTACAAACCATCTCCTCTCATACAGGATAAAATGTCACTGGAATTACTATTATTTATTTATTTATTTATTTATTTATTTATTTATTATTAACAGTGACTTACCTGATTTATATTTGTAATAATAAAATTATATCATGGACGTAACTTAGATGTTTTTGAGAAGTAAGGATTTTTTCAGAAGATTACATTATTGGATGTCATTATCATATTTATTTCCTCTTTGGTCAGTGAACTCTGATTTCCAGTTACTAAACTACATGTTCTGAGATTCTGAAAGATTCAAGATATTCTTCTTTTTGCATATTATTTTCACTGAAGAATGCACTCATATAATTCCAAACAGAATTTTCTCCTTGCTGTATTTAAGTAATGCTTGTTTTTTCTAGTAAATTTCAAATAAATTTCAAAATTTGCTAATGATTAAGAAAAGTTCAGAATGTAGAAGTGAGGCACTTAAAATGTACAAAGTTATGAAATTCTCTTTCCCCGCATATTTGTGTGATATGTAAAATTCACTTTAATATTTTGTAAGTAACTATAGAAGTATAGATTGCCTGGAGAACACTGCTTCTTGAAGTGATTTCTATATATTAGCTTCTCCTGCTTTCCTCATTTTCACCCTAAAATGTGTTCTTACTGTGTGTTTTAGGGAGGACCTGGTGCTAAAGGTCCCAGAGGTGAAAGAGGTATCAGTGGGGCAGTTGTAAGTATATTTTATGGTGCATATAAATTTTCATGTACATGTTGAAGTCTGATTGTTCAAATTTTCACTAAGGGGATATGTGACCTTGAGCAAGTTAGTTCAAGTTTAGTGTGCCTTAAGTAATATAATTACCTCTGTCTTGTCTCTGGATATCAAGATGATGGATTAGACTAGCCAGGGAAAGAAATGTCCAAGGCATCTCACTGCTGTAGGGATTACACATAGGAAATCAGAAGAACCTAAGGGTTCTGCTACAACATGGAGAAATAGAGCAGGTAATCCAGTCATTGGGAGACCCACCGGGAGCAGAGTCCCACTGGAAAGCTGTGTGGGGTTGGGAGCACTTCTGCTTCTCTTTTTTTCCCACCTGTCTCAGAGAAGGAGCTGAGTGGTCACGTATGTGTTCTGTGGGGGTCACCGGCCCCTTTCCACCAGGTCCGTACTTGTCTTCCATAAAATAACTCAAGCTGATTAGGGCAATATATTATGAAGATGATGTGTACTTTTAGTCATGATATTACTAATGATAAGCTAACCCAGTTAGGAAAGGGTGAGGCTGGGATGCTAACCCAAGTCCCTGACTGCAATTGTGGACCTTTTCTTTTTTTCTTTTTCTTTCTTTTTTACATTTATTTATTTTTTGAGAGATAGAGTGAGACAGAGCATGAGCAGGGAGGGTCAGAGAGAGAGGGAGACACAGAATCCGAAGCAGGCTCCAGGCTCTGAGCTGTCAGCACGGAGCGCACACGGGGCTCGAACCCACGAACCGTGAGTTCATGACCTGAGCCAAAGTCGGACACTTAACCAACTGAGCCACTCAGGTGCCCCGTGTGTGGACCTTTTATACCTGGGCCTGTTTGCAAAGAAGCTCTAGCACAGAGCATCTGCTTAGTGGATATCTGTTCTTTCCTTGCTTGATTTATATACACATTAGTTCCAGAAATAAGGCCAAGTCTAAGAGAAAGCAGGACTAGCCTAAACTAACCAAATCCACTGAAATTCAAGGTTTGATCTCATATGAATTCTTTAATATATCGTATCCAGTGTGTTTTAACTCTTTTACAAATCTACTTCTACTGGGACTTTGGGAAATGTAAGTGCTCTTATGAATTTATTGCACTTTTCAATTGTTCTTTATTGAATAATAAAGGGAAGAAAGGAATGGCATTTATAAATGCTTTTATAGGTGTGTAGATTTCTAAAATGTTTGCAAACATATGATTCATGTCTTAAGACATGCCAACAGGCTTCTGACTGGATGTTAGCACTAGAAGGTCATTACGTGACTTTGTGGTTGTTTCTCTCTTATATTCTTTAGGGGCCCCCTGGCCCTCGTGGAGATACAGGTCCTCCAGGCCCCCAGGGACCTCCAGGCCCCCAGGGACCCAATGGACTCTCCATTCCTGGAGAACAAGTAAGCACAAAGGCTTTCTCTATTTCAGTGAGGATGGTGGATTAACATTAAGTTTAACTGGAATATTTTTTACTGTATTTTGCCAAACTCAAATGTTTCCTGAGAACTCAACAAGGTTAGTCATTGAGATAACTTCCTATGATTATACTTTCAGATATGTAAATAGTGTATGTAATAATATATAAATGTGTAGATAAAATTATTGCTACTAATTTGATGTTTAAAAATGAATAGGTAATACATATATATACTTCAACATCCTGAAAGCTTTGAAATTACTTTCAATGTGTGGCAATCCTTTGCTAATATTTATGACCTCAAGGCACGCTTGCATTGTTTATCTAGGTCACTACTTCCTTAAAAAACTTTTTAATAATATGTTTATTTTTTGTTCCAAATGCTCATTTGAAGTTATAAAAGGTGTTTTACTTTTTAAGACTCATATTTTATTTAACTACTAACATTTTTTCTATACTCTAAAATAAACAAACATACGCTATATGAATAAGAATATGATAACTGCATAGTTTTAAATTTAAGTTTAAACTCCCTTTTAAGATGCCTTAATATAGGACAGATAAATTTTCTTGGCACTTAGAGGAAAAATAATTGATACCAGATAGAGCTAGAAATGAGACATGTGGAGGGATAGGACTTTCTCACTCAAAAGGGTCGCCTAAATCTACTTTTAGCTTCCTATGTCCAAAAAGGACTTTTGGGGCTTTTACCTTTCTTACTACTATTATTATATTAAATTGATCAGTTTTAATTAATTCTACTTTGCCTTTGTGACAAGTGTTTTCTAGCATGTAGTTATAAAGACCAAAATTATGTTATAATACTTCATTGAATATCTATTAAAATTAGCAACTAATTAAATATATTAAATAAAATAATAGTTTTACTCCCTTCAAATTTTCTTCCTGTGAAAATCCCTTATGTGAAACTATGTTATTTTAAAGTAGGTATATCGTCCCATAATTATATAAAATTATCCTTTAATATTATAAATGGAAATTGGAACAGCATTTGTAGCTTAAAAAGTGAGCATCAATCCGAAAAATGATTTATTCATCTACCTTCCAAAATGTGTTTACATCGGATTTATGAAGGGATGGAGATTTCAGAAGTGACTCATGTCTCCCCTTTTCACTTCATCTCTGTAAAATACCTGAGGACTGTTTTCCCTTGCTGATCTAGGGTCGCCAAGGGATGAAAGGTGATGCTGGAGAGCCAGGACTTCCCGGCCGGACAGTGAGTTGTTCTTGAAGCTACTTCATTTTTCACTTGTCAGGCGCTATTTGAAAAGTTACCCTTGTAGTGCCTCAAAAGGTGAACCCAGAGGAAGCAGCAAAGCAGAAGCCAGGCTATGTGCTTCTCATTATTTCTATTTCATACCCTAGTCTTTGTCATTAAGTTTGTGCTGTTCGATTCAGGTGAGGGCTTACTGACAATCATCTACTATATGGCTGGTACTGTACTTGGTTCTAGTTTTCTGTTTCTTTTCAGAGCCCCCTGAAATTTTTTTCCAGCATTTTGAAGAACAAAAAGTATGTTTTCCCATGTAGGAAGTATATTACAGCATTTCACTTGTTTGTTTCCTTTTGTGTAGGGAACCCCAGGGTTACCTGGCCCACCGGGACCAATGGGACCTCCAGGAGATAGAGTAAGTTTTCTCAGGCAGGCTATGTTGATGTTGGAAATGATATCACATTGTTGCCTATTAATTAAGAATTATTTACAATAAATGGCAATAGTGAGATTGCAGAGGTGACAAGTCAGTCTATTCAATTAGAAAGCAAAACCAAAGACACTGCAATCAAGAAGTGATCATGGACTGACTCACTTGGTGCTGTTATTACAAAAGCCTTGCTGGGCCCATCATGGCCACCCAGGGTGGGCTTTGGGCAGCCATGGTGGGTTGCCAGGGATGTCCATCAATCGGCTCTTCCTGAACTGATGGACAGGTATCCATTAACACCATCACTGCTTCTCTGAAAAATGAGGGAGTGGGAAGATCCTATGCTTTTTTGCTTTTTCACTTTCAAACTCTAATCTGTGACTCCAGCTTTGTGGTGAGGCCACCCAGATCTCCCAGCTTGAGACTGAGGAAGCTTCTCTGGAAATCATTCCCCTCTTCCCACTTAGCCTTGTCCACCTGCCTACCACCTAGTTCCCTACCACTGATGCTAAAAATAGGGTGCACAGCTGATAGAACATAAACAACTTTGGAAAGTTAGATAGACTTTGGTATAGGCATCTGGGCCAGAAAGAAAGAAAGAAAGAAAGAAGAAAGAAAGAAAAGGAAGGAAGAAAGAAAAGAAAGAAAAGGAAGGAAGGAAGGAGAAAATAAGAGAAAAAAAGAAAAGATAAAAGAAAGAGGGAAAGAAACTTGAATTCTGTGGTTGAAGAGAAGAGAAGAAAGCTCAGAAGAGCAAGCCCAAGGACCACAGTGAGAAAGGAGGACTTGTTACCAAGATGGAGTTGGTAGGAATCGGATACATGGGTTGTCTTCAGCATAGATGATTTTCAAACTGAGGCACAGCTTTGGGGACCATTAGGGAGAAACAAAAGAACCACATGAATAGGTATCTAATACATGTGCACCTATGAAAACAACCATAGGTCTTCTCATCCAACCTCACCTAGAGGGAAGCAACTTTGAAAGTCACTGCAGCTTTGAAAATGGAGAAAAAAAATAAATTATAGCACAAAGTTATGCAGATGGCTCAGTTAGACCTTCTGAGGACATCAGGATAAGATCTTCTTCACCCCAACTTAGATATATGTCTCTTCTAAAAGAAAATGGCTGATCAGACCTAAGTGTTCATGGATGGACACTTTATAAATATATATATATATGTTCAGCCTTAAGAAAAAAGGAAATCCTGTCTTTTGCAACAACATGGATGAAGCCTGAACCTGGGGGACATTATGGTAAGTGAAATAAGCCAACCACAGAAAGGTGAATACTGCATGATCTCACTTATGTCCGGGATCTAAAAAAAGTTGCACTCATATAGGCAACTAGTAGAATGGTGGTTTCCAAGGCCAGGGGGCTAGGGGAATGACAGAGAGATGATGGTAAATGGCTACAAAGTTGCATTTGTTATGCAGGATGAATGAGCTTTGGAGATCTAATGTACAGCATGGTGACTATAATAATACTATATAGTGTACTTGAAATTTGCAAATAGACTAGATCTTTAAATGTTCTCACCGCACTCAAAAAATGAGAACTATGTGAGGTGATGTATATATCAATTACCTTGGTTACAGTAATCATTTCACTATGTATATGCATATCAAAACATGTTGTGCATCGTAAATATATACAACTTTTATTTGTCAATTATACTTCAGTAAAGCTGGGGGTAAAAAAGGAAAATGTTTGATCAGGAAGTTCTTAGGCTGACTGAAGGAGAATTATTCAGAAATATAATACTCACCTAAACAAAGAAACAAAAGAGTGTCTTAGATAGACGTTGGAGACATTTAGATGGAAGACATGCAATTCAAACTGTCTAAGCAATACCACCAGAGCATTTTTGTTTCTTAAGTGGCTCTCAGAAGCAATGTTGATGTTACATCAGATGAACTTGGAGTCTGTTTTTTGTTAAGCAGGCCTGGGTCTCCCAGAAAACATTCTAAAATCTTTATCTGTATAAGTTTCTGGAAAAAAATATTTGGGGAGTAGTCGTGGTGGAATATTTCTAACACAATTTTAAGGAAATAATTTAAACTTCCTCTGTTATAAAACCAATGGAAGCATGGATATTTAAGGCAGGCAGTTATCCAAATGCTCTTGATTTTTGCTAGAATCCAAGAATATGGATGAAATTATCACTCTTGCTCCCTGCAGAAAATGAGACAAAAATCTCCTTTGACAGAGGAATGCAAGAGCTATAAAAAAAAACCTGACTCAGAAATCCTCTGCTGAATTTTGGAGCTCTCTCTGTTGGGATGAATGCTAACTGGGTAGCAGAGTGACTCAGGCTAGACAGAGGTCATTTGGCACTGCACAGAGGCAGGTCGTGAGAGCCAGCGAGCAAGCCTGTGAAGCAATGCACCGTGCTCTTGGGGCACATCTCTCTTCCCAGCCAACCTGACGCTCATGCAGATCTGGTCTTTCAGGCGAGATGAGGAGCAACAAACCACTAAAAAATTAGCTGAGGATCGAGGATTTCCTTTCTTTCAAGTGGAAGGCCGTCAAGACAACTTCACTCTTTTCTGGGGTGGGAGAGAGAAGTTCAGCAGCAGTGGGGACATTGGTAGTCCTGCCCTGGCTGGCTGGCCATCGTTTAAGAAACGAGGGAGTTTCAAATCAGGTGGTTGGCCTCTCCATCATCTTGTTGCCTGTTCTCAGCAACATTTCTTTTCATCCCACTTTGATTCTTTCTGGGCCAGTTTGTGGACACTGACTTTTCAGTAGAGAGGTTAGTCTTCCTTTAGGCTTCCGTACAGTCTCACAAAAACAAAAGCTAGTATCTTCACAAAAGGAGTCTCCTTCTTTGGAGAAGGCTAGTTTGACTCTTAAAATGATTTTATTTATAACTATAGAAAGGAATAAGTATGGGAATTAATTATTCAGCAAAGGCATAACTTAAATTGGGAAGCATTTTAAGGGTATATTTGTCTTTGTATTGAAAGATTACTTGCAGTTGGGTTAAATACTTCACCCTTCACTCTTACCAGTCTCTTTTCTTTTCACTTTGTCATTATTTCACTAATTCATAATTAATTTTATGTTTACAATAGGGTTTTACTGGAAAAGATGGTGCAATGGGACCCAGGGGCCCCCCTGGGCCACCGGTAAGAACTGAATGGGTTACATTGTTGTCTCCCCACCCCAAAATCCCTACCCCCATTTGCTAGGGAAAAGCCCAATAACCTGGCCTTTGAGGCACATTCCATCTATACTGTGGGGTACACTGTCAAGGGAGCTGTTTGTTTTATTTTCCTAAATCAAAATGGGCTACAGAAAACAGATGTGTAAAAATACAGAGTCTGTTTAATCAAGTTACATTTGCGAAATAGAAAAATACCCCTAAGTAACTTGGCTGCTAGTTGGCTAGTGCCCCAGTTCCTTCTGGCCCCACATTGTGTGGTGGGGTTTTAAGACCTTACTGGTTACTTTCTATTCTAAAATTTTAAGAATCTGTGGTCTGTGCCATTTCAATTTTAAGGGTATTTATTACTGAACACTATCAGTCATTCTGAGGAAGTAAGTTTTACCCTAGTAGGTCTTCTAATGAAGATCTTTGGGGAAAACACCAAAGCCAATGATTTTGAGAGTGGCATCTATATACGTGCATCCAGGTGAGATGATAGTTAACGTGTCTGAAGTGATGGATGCTCTTCATGTCTTATGACAGGATATGAAGACATGAAAGAATATGTTAAGAAGTGTTATTATGTATGTTTAATAAACATTCAACATTATATATGTTCTCAGGTAAAGGAGAGTTTAAATATATAGTAACCTTGCATTTTAAATATTTACTACGGAGCTTAATATTTGCATAACTGATGAAGTAAAGGATTAATTATTTACAACATTTGATGATTCCATTTTAAGGAAATTTTAGGCTTTAGAACATAAAGTATTGGTTAGTAGATATTATAAGTATTCTACTAAAATATTGCTAAGATTCTTGAAGCTGTGTTAAAAGCAACAGGGAGAAATTCTTATGGTTTGGAGGGGGTGAAGGGTGCTGACATGATTGAAAAAAGTGGAAGTTTAGAGAAGGCACCAAAGAAATAGTGAATTTCTAGGCTGAGAGCAAGACTCCCAGCAACAAGGGAGGACTCTGCCATGGTGGTATGTGATTTAGCACAGAACCAGCTACTTTCTTAATTTCTTCCCCAACCAAAGTTTTCACTCCTGTCTTTTGATGGGTTTTCTGGTTTTATAATAGAAGTGAACTAAAACACAGGGATTGCTTTCTGCAAATTCATTTTGTAACCAATTTACTAGAATCACAGTCTATGAATTGTGAAACTGATTATATGTATGTATATATTTTTCAAATAGTCTTAAATATATTTTAGAACTATGCACTCCATAAAGATTGAGAATTTTCAAGGTTTTTTTTCTTTCGTGCTATCTTAAAATTTGGTTTTACTCTTCCCTATTTTATGCTGTTTCTGTTAAAGACTTTCAAAGCTGGCCACATTTGTTAGTTTACTTTAGAAGGGCATTTTCTTTCATCACATCATTCCCTTTCTCGGCCTGTGTATTGCAGGGAAGCCCAGGCTCTCCGGGAGTCACAGGACCGAGTGGGAAACCAGGAAAGCCCGGAGACCACGGCAGACCAGTAAGTGGACAGATTGCATGTCTACAGTCATTTCACTGCGGCCATAAATAATGAGAATGTTGCCAAGGCTTTGGCGTATTTATGTTATCTCTGCTGTAATGTGTTTGAAGCATTTGTTGAAACTATGCAAAACCCATGGATTTAACTTGGTACTAGTTCTAAAGTTTTCTCTCTGAGTTATAATATTCTGGGATGAAAATTGTGGTCATAGGGTTTCTTTAAAAGGAGAATGGGATTTTGAGCCAAGACACATATTTCTGCACTGTATAAACACTCAAAGCTGGGTCAGCAGAATGATTCTTTTATTTAGAAGTGGTATGCTGCTTAAGATAGAAAAATACATGATGGTGTGTGGCGCCTCCATTTGTAGTTTATAGATGTTAACCCTTTGTGAGTGTCAGCCAGCCATGCATTTACTCATTTCTCTTTCATCGAGGATGCTAGAACAGTAGACCTAGGATTAAAAGGATTTCTCAGATCTGCTATTTTACTTTTTTATACTGCCCTGCTCTAATTCACATGCAGTTTAACTTCCTTTTGGTCAGATGGCCTGGTTAAAATAATAGTTAGGATGGCATTATGCATATCTGGGCATTTCCAAGTTGGTACCTCCAAAACTGAATTTGAAGTTCCTAAAATTACCAATCCAGAAATATTTGTAATGAACCATTGAGCATCATATTATTCTTTACAACCTTTGTCTCATTTGTATGTATGAAGTGTGAATTTATTTTAAGCAGTTTATTTGTCTGAATCAAATTTTAACACATAAAAATTTGTCTCCATGATAATTAAGTACAACTATGAGCAATGACACTACTCTATCAGTGCTGTTCTCTGGACAGATCTCTTTTTTTAAGTATTGTCCAAGTTATATAAACCCAAGTTTAAAAACTGTTTAATGTCAAAGAAACTTAGGGTATAATCTTTAGGTGACATGGCCTGCCTTCTACGTTTACATAAAATTAAGCAAGCAGCATAAAGATGAAAGGACCCCTGATATACTTTACAATCTATGGGTACCCTAGCACATGAATTTATTACTCTTTTTTCCTCAATGAATCATAGCATAAACTTCACAAGAGCAGTTAAAAGCACATGGAACTTTCCTACCCATTCACAATTCTATTTCATTTGAGTATGACTGAAATGGAGCCTTATGTAAGAATATACCGGATATAATTGATGGCTGGAGCTAGTAACCTAAAAGAAACTTCTGCTTCCTTTACTTGAAATGTGATCTCTAGATATTGGCAATAAAGATGATTTCTACAAATCATATATACCAGAATAATCTCAGAGCGGCAGTAAATTAAAAAAAAAACACACCAGGAAAAATCTCCAAGTAACAGTAAATGTAAAAAAAGAAGAAAAAAGAAAAAAAAAGAAATTCCTTGCAATTTACAGAAGGCTCCAAACTAAGTGATAATAGCGTTTCCATAAGAGTCAAGTATTTTTGGCAAAGGGAGAACCAAACTCCCATTTCTTATTATAATTTGGTAACATTTATTTGGACCTTCTCTATCCTCATTTTCACTTTATTTTCCTCATCCCTCTAAGGTAGAAAATTGCTCCTTTTCTTCTCTTTTCTAACTTCTTTAATTTCTAAAACTAAAACTAGCAGATGGGTATATAAAGTTTTTAGCAGAGAGCTTGGCTCAATCACGGTTAGCTTATATCATTAGCTATTGTAAGCAGTTGGTATCTTCTTGCTAAGTTGTAACACATGATGTTGTATGGTGGATGTTTCAAGGAACTTCCTTGTGGAATATTTTTGATCACTGACTCAAAAGCTGTTTGTTTAGTGACTAAATGTGCTAGTATGTGTTTCTGTGTTCCGGGATCTGGGGATACGACAGTAAACAAGACAAAGCCCGAGCCCTCACGGAGATTCTAGTGGGGGATATAGACCAAAAACGTGCACATAAATAATATAATTTCTGGTAGTGTTGAGTGATGTGAAGAAAAAGAAGCAGAGTGAGGGCCAAGGGAGTAATTGTGGTAGTGAGAAGGTGGCTATTTTAGATATAGTTGTTAGAGAGCCTGTCTGAGGAGGTAACACTGGAGTGGAGGGAGGGAGAGCCGTTTGAAGATCTGTGGGAAGAAGAACCAGGTATGAACAAAAGCCTCAAGTGAAGAATGAGTGAAGAATGAGTCTGGCATGTGAAAGGAACCACAGAGAGGCCTGTGTACCTGAACTGAAGGGAGCTGAAGGGGAGAAGAGTAGCAGGCAAGACCAGAGAGCTGGGCAAGGTGATTGTGTGGACCATCTAGCCCATGACATGGAATTCTTATTTCATGCTAAGTGTGATGGGAAGCCCTTAGAGCCAAAAGAGCGACCTAGTCTTTTTTTCCTTTTAAAGATATCACTCTGGCTTCTGTGAGGAAAATAGACTCTAGAAGGGAAGAATGGGAAAAGAGGAAGAGCAGTGTATTTTAGTTCCAGGCTTATATTGTGAATAACATCATAAATGTATGCAGACTACATAACTTCTAAATGTGTACTCATAAAATTCACATCTCAGCACTAATTTGGAGGATATGTACTTCTATGAGAGACAAAGACAGAAAGATTCCTTTCTACAGACAAACAAAATGCAAGTAAGATGGATATAAATATGAAGTGTCATTTTGCTTATCTGTATAGAAAGCAGACCTTGCTCTCTTTCATCATCATGTTCATTTGTGAATCATTTTAGATCACGTTTGTCACTTTCTAATCTATGAAATTCCTGTATTTCAGGGTCCATCTGGATTGAAAGGAGAGAAAGGTGATAGAGTATGTATTTCTTAAAATCTGATTTACTTTTTTTATTTTGTGTGTTAAACATTGAAGTCTGAAATTATAGTAATAATATGCTAATGGTTCTCATTGATTTGATCAACAAGGGAGACATCGCTTCCCAGAACATGATGCGAGCAGTTGCAAGACAAGTCTGTGAACAATTGATAAGTGGTAAGATTTCTTTTATTTTTAGTGTATGAATGGTTTTTAAATTTATTGCAGGAAATGCAGAGTTTCAGTGATAAAGTTTCTAAGATACATGTTTCTATTTCATTTTGATGCTCTCTTATTTTTATACATTCTCGGTTTTGTATCTGGTGAGATAAAACTAGTGATATGCTAATGACTGTCATTAAGAAAAAACAAGAACCCAAAGTAAAATAATAGCCTGCTATCCTATACTAAATCTGATACAAAATCATATTTTGAAAGGACTTTTCAATTTCCTTATTAGGATTTTTAGTGATCTTCATCCAGGTACATGTAGAAGCAGCAACCACTGGATTTTTTAAGTTATAAACTTTAAATTATTCTAGACTTTAAGGAAGGCGACCATCAAGATTAATTTGGTCATAGAAAGTACATATTGGTGGTGACCTTTTTTATCATCTCCTTATTTTTCACAGACTCTTTCTTCTTATTCTGTGAAGCCTATTAAGTAATAACGCTCACTGCCTACACACTGAGCATGGCCTTAAACTCAGGGTTTCCTATTTCAGAAGTCTTAACAGTGTTTCTTGAAGTGTGATCCTGAGGGACCTGCATAAATCACCTATATTGCTTGTTAACAATGAGGGTTCCTGGGCCACACCCTAAACAGCGTGAATCATTGTCTCTGGAGATGAGGCCCAGAGATCTGTATTTTTCAACGTATCCCACAGGTGATTCCAATTTACACTAAAGCCTGATTATCATTCTTAGGTACACACACACACACACACACACACACACACACACACAAAATTTCTTAATTCAAGAAATGTTCTCTTTTGAGTGACATCATCTGGAAAACCACAGGGCTTTATATCAGAGCCATATTAAACTTTTACAACTCTTTTATGTTTATAGTAATGCTGTGGCTTACTGGTCAGTACTTTTGTGTAAACACATGTTTATCAGAGATCATTTTATCCTTGATGACTAGATTTTTTTATCTCATTTTTAGGCTTCGAACTAGAATGTGTCCTGGATGGGGAAGAATAGAGATGGATTTTACTAGACACTAAGAGAAGAGTTTCACCATCTCATCCCTTCCCTACTGGGTTTCTTACTAACAAGTCTTATTTCTGTTTGTAGGTCAGATGAGCAGATTCAATCAGATGCTGAATCAGATTCCAAACGATTATCACTCCAGTCGCAACCAACCAGGCCCACCGGGTCCCCCAGGCCCCCCTGGCAGTGCGGGATCCAGAGGAGAACCAGGACCTGGGGGGAGACCGGGCTTCCCCGGCACACCAGGGATGCAGGGGCCCCCGGGTGAACGAGGTGGGCATCTCTGGCCGTTATGCAGGGATGAAGAAAGGAATGTGCAAGTGTGGGATCTGGGTCAGGTTGAAAAGCACGTGGAAGACTGAACTTGGCAGGCTGCTTTACTTATTCTTGTTTGGACAGCCCCAGAAGAGCTGTGTGTCCATGAACCTGTCATTTTATTTAGGCAGCCGCAGGCCATAGAGATCCGTATCTTAGAACATGGGAAGATTTTGTCAGGAGATCTCAGTAAAGATAATGCTATGTTCTGATTGTTGTTGTTATTGTTGATGGAGAAACTGTATTTTGGCAAACTCACTCAGACGCTAAAATCTTATTAATTATTGTGACTGGCAAGAGTTGGGCACCAACTGAATGTACTTAAGCAGCCTTAGAGTTTTAGATCCAAATTCTTTTCGTTCTTTTGTTCAGGGCCTGACACTGGTCTTATGTGTTTGTTTGGCTTTAATTTCATGGTAGATAAGTGTCATTGAAGGAAAAGAAGCAAAATAGGATTATTTGATTCCAGATGTTTTGGAACACTGGGTGTTCCCTTTTGTCAAAGCACCAGTTAATATTCTGGGGAAAACGTAGATACTTCTGTAATTCTAATGGTTTGGATGCTGTGCAATAGAGCTACTAAAGATAAGATACCTTTAAGATGTGTCTCAATGAGTTGTAACAATTTAGTCAAGATTCCTGTTCTTAATTACTGTTTCTAAAAAAAAAAAATGTAATAGACACGTTTGTTTTCTTCAAATAATTTCCCCCCTGACTTGTAGCCAGATTTGTTTCTTGGCAATGAATCTGGAATTACCCAAATGTCTAGAAAGAATTTGGCTTAAAGAGTGAACTTCTGTGAAAAATTGGTTCTGCTTTCACTAAAAGAAGTGAATTACTTGAATTAAATATTATCAGTTAAGATGAAAATGGCATGGTTCCAGATAATTTTCTCCCTGTTCTTTCTCTTTTTGTCCTTCCTTAGGTTTGCCAGGAGAGAAGGGTGAAAGGGGTATTGGATCTCCGGGACCTCGAGGGCTACCTGGCCCCCCAGGTACGTTTGCTAGTAAATCAAATAAGCAAACAACACAAATACTGAGGGTATACAACACTAAGAGATTCACAATCTCATCCTGTTAGCTTCAAGCAGGCCTGCCATTATGAATATATTTTAGCAAGAAGTTCAACCTGTATAAACCTCCTCATTTTTATGTTCTCTTTGTTAAAAAAAACTGTTTGAATGTGTTCTATAAAGTATTTACTGTACCTTTAATATCTGAGGGTAGGGGTTTTAATGACACAGAGGGTTGCTGTTTTCTTTTTTATGGAATTCCC
Organism: Cryptoprocta ferox; assembly: GCA_028646485.1. NCBI lineage: Eukaryota > Metazoa > Chordata > Mammalia > Carnivora > Eupleridae > Cryptoprocta > Cryptoprocta ferox. The sequence goes on from CM053577.1 coordinate 79,717,969, forward strand.
ATTTGTTTTGTTTGGCCACATAGCCTTTAAGGATGGTGTTATTTCCTGTTTCTTCTAGTATTCTTCAAGATGTTGCTAGCAGGCTGATAAAATATATTCTCACCAAAATTCCTGACACATTGCAAGGTTTCATTCACAGTATCTTTATTGATGTTTTGGAAAGAAATAATAGTTGTCTAGTTGTTTCGTGTATTTCGTTTACTAGATTGAAAATGACTTCTTGTTTTTCTTCATTATAAGGTCCATGAGACCCTGTAACCAAGGTCAGCCCTAGTGGTTAAATCTTTACATTTGTGTTAGCCATAAATAGGTATAACTTGATCCAGAAATAACATTACTCTACATAGTCTGGAGGTATGGGGCAGGCCCTCCCATGTTCTCCTGGCAGTCTAACCATTTCCTTCAGATAGTTTTATCTCCTCCGTAAGAGTAGAACCATCCAGGGAACTCACTGGTATCTTTAGTTTGGCTTAATTCTTGGTAAGTCAGTTTTCTTTGGATACAATTGTTAAAGTGGTTGTATTTCTGTCATTAACTCTTGATGGATCACTGGTAAGAAAGTTTCACACTTTGGCTCATACTGGTGATTTCTTAAGGAAATATTTTCTTACCATACACTAGTGCATCATGAAGTCTTCAGGCAGTGGTGATGCCGAAGAATTGTGGACTGTCTCAGGTGACATAGTTAATAAGAGGGGAAATCTCTGTTTTAACCCCACACTAGGTCCACAAGGAGAATCCAGAACGGGTCCACCAGGGTCCACAGGTTCAAGAGGTCCCCCTGGCCCCCCAGGTCGTCCTGGAAACTCAGGTATCCGAGGCCCCCCAGGTCCTCCTGGATACTGTGACTCATCCCAGTGTGCCAGCATCCCGTACAACGGGCAAGGCTATCCAGGTACGTTGTTGCCATTGTAGGAACCCAAATTCACCCGAATTAAGAACCTTTATGGAAATGAAGTTCCCTAGGATTGAAGGAAGGTTGATTTGAGGATTTCTTGATGATATCAACTCTTTCAGTTATGAGTTTTGATTATGTAGTGATGTTGTTCTCTCTGAAAGCATAAACCAGGACTTCATGGTTAGGGGTCAAATAGTTATTTGCTCTTCCTATATTTCTACATTTGCCAAATCACATCATAAACCTCTCCTTATTTCTTCTGGGAGTTCAAAGAATGCTATCAAGTGACTTTTTTTTTTTCAAACCTAAAGACTGGGAACAGGGATTTGTTGTATATAATTATAGAGTATCAAGAATACATACTAAAAAATTGTTTTGGGATTCTAATGTTGAGGCAAACTTTTTGATGACATGGTGCAGACAACTGAAAATAATACACTGTCTTATGATGTCCATAGTACTAATGTTAATAAAATCTGGGACTTTTATTTTATTATCTTTATTTTAAAGAGTTGGTAGTGCAAATCTAGTGTTTGACCATGACAGAGGCCAGGTCTCTTACGCCTGACTTTGGGGAGTGTGGAGACAGGGGAGATATGCTGATCTGGGAATACGAAACTCATGCTGTGGTCAGAGGTGACCTTTTCATCAGCGCACCCTCAAGCATCTTGCAAGTTTTAAAAATGATACTGCTGTTTGATATGGTTGGCTACTAGCAAATAGTGCATGAGTAGTTGATATCTAAATATCTATATATCTATATATTTATATGCATACTTATATATAACCAAAAGTAGTAATTTTAATGTAAATTTCTCATGCAGCTAATTCACAAAATTATAATTTAATTCTTTATAAAATAAATTTTAATTACCTCTGCCTTATGGTATGTGTGAATAACTGGAAATATATGGATATATATATATATATATTTTAACCATTACATACTTAGATGGATGTGTATATATATATTTTTGCATAGTAATTCAACTTTTAAAAACTATCATCTTTGACCTGTTTCAGGTTCCGGCTAACAAATTTTCTAAGTCGCCAGTGCTGCTTACAGTTTGAATACATGAAAATCCTGTTTCTGAGATGTTTGCGCACGTGCTTATTAGGAAATGAGTCTGTATGGAAATTTCACCACAAATATATGGTTAAAGAACCGGGTGGACATCATAAAGGAGGGCGGAGACTCTATACTAACTTGAATGAGACAAAAGCAGTGGTGTTAGTTTATAAGCCTGATGCATTTCAGTAATAATATAGAAAAGTATTATTAAAAAAAAAAGTTCAAACACACAACCATGAGGAGCCTCAGTTGTGAAAGAGGCGCATAATAAAACTACTAACCAGCGGAGATTATGCCATTTGGAGAAAAACAATTAACCTGGTTAAAGAGAAATGTCTTATGTAAATAATAAACTAATTGTGGCTTGTAAATGATTTGTATGTGATCCTGTCCACTAAAATCACTTAACAATTCTACAATAAGCTTCTGCATCCAAGCCTGCTGCTTGCTCTATGCCGGAATAACACCGAATGGAATCTCCTCATCTCTTGCTTGTTAGCGATGTGTCTGATTCAGGGCATGTGTCTTATTATTATTATTATTATTATTTGTACATGTACTCTCATTTGGGTTTTGTAATTGCAATTTTCAAACCAAAGTTTTATAATCACTTTTTCCTCTTCCTGTTTCGCTGTCGTCACTGGTGTTCCTCACCCACCGACTGTAACTCAGTCTGTGGGAGAGACAGCCACAGAAAATGTCATGTACTGTATATTACCTGGTGATAGTTGATTCTCACCTCCAGCGTTCAGTTTCTAGGAGCCAATAAAACTTTCCTTTATCTCATCTTTCCAAATTGTTCTTTGAATTGAGGAGTTTGAACTCTTTAACAGTTGTGAAAATCCTACCTAGGTTTCTGCGTTTACAGTTCTTTGGCCCAGCCTCTGACCCTTCCCAGGTATTTGTGCAATGATTGTATTTACTGCTGGATCCTTGAAGGTTAAAAAAAGTGCCATTTCATTATTTGATCATCACCAAATTCTCTCTGCAAATGGACGTAATCAGGACATTGTAACTTATCTATTTATAGTTATAAGACTGGATTGCCATCACCTTGGGTGATGATTTAGCTTTTGGTGTGTGTGTGCCTTCCAAATCATGCCATAACTGTAATGTTGAATCGGACAGAGCCGTACGTGCCCGAGGGCGGGGCCTACCTGCCTGAGCGGGAGCCCTTCATCGTGCCGGTGGAGCCCGAGCGGACGGCGGACGAGTACGAGGACTACGGCGCCGACGAGCCTGGCGACGAGGATCCTCCCCACCACGCGCGCTGGCGGCGCGCCCTGCCCCGTGGCCCGGGCCAGTGACCCTGAGACCGCGCACGGCGCGGCCACGCTGGGGGGAGGTGTTGGGATTTTCATTTACAGGTCAGACAGAGAGGTGTACGTCTTATCTGCGATGTGTCTTCCGGCGTTGCTTCATCCAAGAGTATGCTTTCCGACTGTAGAGAACCTTGTTTCTGCAGGAAACCTAGCTCTCTGCACGCAGCCTTGTAGACATTTTTGCCTTTGCCCTTGAAATGCTTGCAAAATACTTTGCTCCAAAATATCTGCAAGGAGAGAACGTGCCTTGTGCCTTTAGTTAGCACAAAGGGCAGCCTCAGTGAAACTCTTAGGTTAAGCCGGAAGTCCTGGAACCCCAGGACTACTGTATATTTCGAGAGGGCAGTTCATCTTTTCCAGTACTTATTTGCAATTCAATTACACCAGGATTCAAGTAATTCCCCTCCTCAAACCAAAAGGGAGGGAAAAAAACAACTCCATTGCAATTATTTATCTTCCTCTTCTATCTTCTGTTATACATTAGGGCACAGAATGCTCTTATACATCTCCTTTAACAACCACAAACCTTAAGTCATGTAGCTGAAATTATTGTATCAACTGGATACAGTTCCACATTGCCTTAAACCTCCTTGTTTTAGACACACTAACATTTATGCCAAATTGCAAATTATTCTGCCGAGACGGAATTGCATGTTTGTGTTGTATATTTAGTATGAACTTTTTTTTTCAGAACATAATGTTTCTTAGTTATCAATAGCAGTTGGAAAATGTTTGCAAGACTATGAACATAGAATTGCTGCTTTTATATTTTAACTGCAGATTGTGAATTTCACTGCCTTATATTATTTATTTCTGAAACAAAAGAGGCATTTTTCAATAAAACTACTGAAAATTTGACATGGTATGTTTTTTCTTTGAGTGGCCTTTTGCAGTGTTTAGGCGGTTGTTACAACAAACAAGCTTATATCCTTGGATACGGACACACATCTTGCTAATACTATTAAATTATGCTAAATAACTTTAGATTTTTAATGATATGGTGAAGTCATAGGCAATGTTGAGAGCCTTAAAAAGCTCAGCAGATTCCAAAGACTTTATTAGGAATGTAGAGGATGTGTGGGTTGGTGGAAAAACAACTAGGTATCCTAGGAGACCCCAAACAACCAAATAATCTTTAACAACCCACATGACTTTGATTTAATCACTTTCCTATACCATATTTTACCCAATAACATGTTTAATGCAAAAAGGAAAATTTCTTAATGGAAATTTTTACATTTAGTTTTTAAAATTTCCTAAATGTAAAAATTTCCTTTTGCACTTTTATGAATTCAGTAACATCATTCTAAATTGCAAAGAAAACAATGTAAATGTTGGTTTGAAAGAACCAACATCAATTGAAGGAGAGAGGTAGTGATAAAAACATTTTCTGCAGAGCCAGACATCTGAGTTAAATACTTCCTGGAGACCAAGATCAAAAGGAAATGACAATAAACGAATATATTGTGTTCAGGAGGTTTCAAGCAGATTGCTGAAGTCATGGCATTGACCCATAATGCCCAGTACCCACATTTTTAAAGTTAGAAAAGACCACCAAGATCATCCCAGTTTAATTCTCTTCACTTTATATAGAAGAAAACAGACTCAGCTAATTAGTATCAGAACAAGACTAAAACTCTAGTCTTGTGGTTTTTAACTCAGTTTTACTACCAGATACTCCCCCTCCCTTCCTGGGAACACTTACTCTTTGGGCAGGAGCTTTCAAACTTTACAGTTCTATGAATTTATTTTGATTAATTTTCGGATTCATTTGGGTTTCTGATGCTTCTTAATGAAGAGCCTCTGTATCAGGAAATTGAAAACAGGCTCAGATCCTTGTCCTTGACCCAGCTGAGTCCCAAGACCACATGAATTTGAGGCACAAAGGAATTCCATCTTCTCTCACTGGCTACTAGATGTGGGTTTGATTCTTGATGCTGGCTATGCACTGATTTAACTACCTTCTAGTCTGCTGGGAGAGGCACAGAGGGGCTGAGGCAGTTCTAGAAGACCAGGGCAGAAGTACCAAATTAATATCTAGCTGAGATGTATGTTGTGGTCTTTATTTTCATAGTATATTTTCTCTTTAAGTTTGGCGAATCTTATGTTAAAATTATTTTTGTAATGCCTGATTGAGTACATACTGACAAGCGATAGGGAGAAGAGGCCAGAGGTAGCCTGGGTTTAAAAACTAATGGTAAAATCCCATGAAATCAAACACATGAGGGCTTGTTTATTTATTCAGACTTTCTTTGGGGGAAACACAGAACCACCTGAAACATTTAATCTCGCTCTTTAAATTTTAAAGTGTTATAAGAAATTCGTTTTCTAGGGGCACCTGGGTGGCTCAGTCGGTTAAGCATTAGACATCGGCTCAGGTCATGATCTCACAGTTTGTGAGTTCGAGCCCTTTGTCGGGCTCTGTGCTGACAGTGCAGAGCCTGGAGCCTGTTCCAGATTCTCTGTATCCCTCTCTCTCTCTGCCCTCCCTCCCTTGCTTGCACGCACTCTCTCTCTCTCAAAAATAAACATTAGGGGCCCCTGGGTGGCCCTGTCTATTAAGCGTCCGGGCTCAGGGCATGATCTCATGGTTCATGAGTTCGAGCCCCATGTCTGGCTCCATGCTGATAGCTCAGAGCCTGCTTTGGATTCTGTGTCTCTCCTGCTCCTGCTCTGTCTCTAAATAAATAAATGTTAAAAAAACTAAAAGAGTAAACATTAAAAAAAGAAATTCATTTTCTGTAATTTATATATGAAGCTACAGTTCTTATTTTTAAGAAATACACCTGAAAAATTGGAAGGGATTATAGCTTCTAATGAGGTCTACAGTGGGAAATTGTTCAAAAATTTAAAAACAACACATGCATAGATAATAATTTCCGAGTATTTTTATTAGAATATTTTGTACAATGGGATTAACAATTTTTTAGTAAGTTTAACAGGTGGCTGCATGTATATTTTCTCAGATTTGTATCTATTTTTAGTTTGTAAGGAATTATGCTGCCTAAGCATTTGCTCAAGCTTACATTTAATTTTTTCTTTGAGAGAGAGAAAGAGAGAGAGCATGTGCTCAAGAGAGGGGCAGAGGGAGGGAGAGAATCTTAAGCAGACTGAACGCCCAGTGTGGACCCCAATATGGGGATCCATCTCACCACCATGAGATCATGACCTAAGCCTAAGAGTCAGACTCTCAACCAGCTGAGCCACGTGGGTGCCCCGACATTTAATTTTTCTACAGATGAGGTGAATGTAATTATTCCTAAGTGTTTATTATTTTTCATATATGTTGTACTATATTTGGCACATTAGGTTATGTCCTCGTTTGGTTTTAGTTATAATTTTTCCATAATAAAAGGTGTTTTGATTATACTCCCTTCATATGGTCTGAGTGTCTTATAAAGAGTAGCCAATTATATAAAGAACAGCTGTGGTAAATTTTTGTTTTCAAAGGCAAGCTTTTAAATACATAGTAACATTGATCCCTAAGTCACTTTATACTTGAGGTTAGAAAATGAATTTATATGACTGTCTAAATGAACATTTACAGGGCGCTTGGGTAGCTCAGTCAGTTAAGTGTCCGACTTCTGCTCAGATCATCATTTCATGGTTCGTGAGTTTGAGCCCTATGTCAGGCTCTGTGCTGACAGCTCAGAGCCTGGAACCTGCTTCAGATCTCTCTGCCCCACCTCTGCCCATGCCCTCTCTCTCTCTCTCTCTCTCAAATAAACATTAAAAAAATTAAAAAATAAGTGAATATTTACTAACTTTTTCACTCTCAGATCTGTCTGCTGAAGGCTATTGGGAAAATCATATGGACTTGCTTTCAGAGAATGACCCACATGTGGTCGCTTTTAGACTCTATCTACAATGCTGATGTCTTACCTGGTTCTGTATTAGTACATCCAACAGTACTTCCCTCCTTGAAGTGCCATAGACACCTCAAAATTAACACATCTGATATTTATTAGGATTAGATTCAGCTGTGACTAACAGAAAGTCACAAAATAACTGTAGCCTAAATGCATAGAAATTTCTTTATTTCTCATGTTTAAGAAGTCAAAGACCCAGGCTCTATCTTGCTGCTTTCTTTTTCTGTGGTTTCATGACCCAGTTAAACTGATTATCCAAGATTGTTTTCTTTAATTTTTTAAATGTTTGTTTATTTTGAGAGAGAGAGAGAGAAAGAGAGAGAACACTCATGAGTGGGGGAGGGACAGAGAGCAAGAGGGAGACACAGAATCTGAAACGGGATCCAGGCTCTGAGCCATCAGCACAGAGCCGGATGTGGAGCTTGAACTCATGAACTGTGAGATCATGACCTGAGCTGAAGTCGGACACTCAATCAACTGAGTCACCCAGGCTCCCACCCCCCCAAGATTGTTAATAGAGGCCTAGCTATTATGTTCATATTCCCCTGCAGGCAGGAGGAAGGAGAGAAAGAACCCCCACCCCTCCTTTTTTTTTTAATGTTTATTTTTGAGAGAGACAGAAAGAGAGAGAAAGAGTGAGGGAGGGGCAGAGAGAGAGAGAGAGAGAGAGAGAGAAAGAGAGAGAGAGAGAAAGAGACACAGAATCTGAAGCTGGCTCTCAGGCTCTGAGCTGTCAGCACAGAGCCTGACATGGGGCTTGAACCCATGAACCGCGAGATCATGACCTAAAAGGAAGTCAGAAGCTTAACTGACTGAGCTCCCTCTCCACCCCTCCTTTTAAAGACACTTCCTGGAAGATGTAAGCATAACAGCAAGTTTATATTATATACCATTAGCCAGAATTTAGTCATTTGGCTATATCTAGCTGTAAGTGTGAAATGTTACCTTTATTTTGGGTGGCCATGTGCCAAACTAAAATCAGCTACTCTATTACTATGTTAGAGGGGAAATACTGGGGGTTAACTCAAGGCTTTAGTCTTTGACACAATGTCCAAATCTCAACATATCTCTCCATGAGTCTAATTTCCTCCTTTGTCTCCACCTCTCCCATCAAGTTCCTCAGGCCAGAAATTTGAGAATCACCTTAAACTCTTTTTCCCTTCACTTCTTGCATCCAGTCAGTGAAGACTAGCTGATCGAATTCCTATATATATTTGAATCACCTTTACTACTCAACTGTTACTACTCAATTGTTACTAATCAAATCTAGGCCCTTGGGATTTCTTGTCATGGCTATAATAAATGGTCTCTTAAAGGGTCTCTTTTTCTATAGCCTTGGCCCCCCTCAAATAAGCCTCCAGATTTCAGAGTGATTCAACATATTGGAGATGGAGACCAAAGAATATGTGTATTTTAAATGTATTCTTCAGGTGAGTCATACGATCAGCTAGAATGGGAAATTTTTACACCTTCTGTCTTTGGCTTTGGATATACATTTTATGCCAAAACTATATTTCTAGCCCACTTCTCTCTTTTGATCCTTTAGGCATATATGTACAACTGCCTTGGTACATCTCCAATTGGACATTTTACAGGCATTTCAAATTCAGTATGAACAATGTGAAATCCCTCACCCTTTTGCCACATCAGTTTTTTTCTACAAGACAAGTTTGTCTTTGTGAGTGATACTCTCTCAATTGCTTAACCCAGAAACATGAGAATTAACATGACTTCTCTTTCCTTTACCTCCTATGTCCCATCAATCACTAAATCCTTTTGATTCTATCTCCTAAGCATCTTTCAACTGTTCAGTTCTCTGTCCCCACTGCCATTCTCTCCTAGGCCCCATTGACTTGTCTAGATTTCCCAGAAGTGGTCTATCTGGTCTCTTTCCAGCCACTCTTACCTCCCTCCAATCCATGTTCCTTCCAGCTTAGCAGCCAAAATGATTGTTAAGAATGCAAATCTGGTCATATCATTACACTTCTTAAAATCTTTTAGTGGTGTCTAGTTCCAAAACCTTATCAATAATCATAAGCCGCCGACAACTTGAACTCTTCTTACTTTCTGATATCATGATTTCCCCGAACTATCCTGGACTTCCTGCTCTGCCTCTCTATTATTTTGAGCCTTCACAGGTGCTATTTCCTTTACCTGGAATGTGCTATATTCATGTGGCCACATCCTATTAATCCTTTAATTTGATGCTGAAATAATCACTTCCTTTGGGATACCTGTCTTATCACTTCCAAATTTCAAGATCACTGCTTGTGGCAGGAACTATATTCATTTTGTTCACTCTTGTGTTTCTAGCAGCCACCAAAGTTATGGTATTTAGGTGGTGTTCCATAAATATTTGTTGAATGAATAACTTGAGGTGAAGTAAACTATCTTCTTGATACACCAGATTCTATTTGAAACATCAAAATACTGTATGAAGATTGAATAATTCATGCATAATTGAACTTCCTCATGTCCACATTGTTGCAGAGCAGGGAGGATGCCAATGGTTTCCTTTTTTCTACCCTCTGTAGGAGCTACCAGGGATAGAAAGTCTTGATTATTCCTTACTTTGGGCTATTATATAATTATTCTTATTTTCATGGTATTATCCTGTTTTTGGAGGAGGACAACAAGAGACATGGTCACCGGTTGCCTATGAGCTGGACCTGGGCAATTGGAGGTTCTTCCCCTATCTGCTCTTGGAATATATATTCCATCCACCATTCCCACACTAGGAGCTGTTTCGAGGAAACACTGAGAGAGTAAGGTATTGTTGAGAACATCTGGACTAAACCCAGTTAAGATCTCTATATGTACTTTTTAGATCCTGGAGGGTGAATATCTATCTGGGGTTGTCTTGTAACCACCCAACAGAAGCTTTGTAAGCATGCTTGCTTATTAAAATTGTCACCCACCAATCTGGAGTGATCTGCCTCTTTCATTGGTCTTTTCTTGTCCTCAGATTTCACCAGGGAGGCTCCCAACGTTTTGAACCAACAATTGGTGAGCTAGGACAAATGGGTGTTGGGAAAGAGGCATCCATGAGAGAAATCCTACGTTGACCATTGATCTCTATGTGGGGAGAGGTGGCCCATATGTTAAATACTTGTAAACTGCGGTACGAACATATATGGGGATACCTTGCAAATGCTGACTGGTCTAATGCACTTGTTTGAGGAATTGAGCATAGGGCACTGCAGCAAAGAAGAGAAACAAATGGCTGCCACAAGGGGCTGGGCTCTACTATGAACAGTTTGCTTGAACACCAATGCCCAATTAGAGGCTGAACTTGAGTTAGAAAGTTGGAAGAAGAGCTAAGATTAGAGAAGGTATGTGAGGTTGTCCACAACTCTGTTGCCTTTGGAACTGACAAATGAGGTGAGAGAGCAGGATAATAGGTTGGTGACATTCTGCAAAACTAGGCGGTTGCAAGCTGCCCTGGATGAAGGTTGGAGCACTGGTGACAAAGCCTGATTGGGACACGAAGAGGTGGAATCCCTGGGAAAGTGAGGAGATCAAAAAGGAGGATGTTGTGGTGATTGGCAGTGAAATAGATGGACACCCCATGCCATCCGACTCCTAATACAAAAGAAAGCAAAAGAATAGCAACAGCAATCCCAGTCAGCCAGGCAGCCCCCAATTCAGGAACCATTCATGATGAGAGAATATACTCCCACTGTGCTTATTGATATAGCTGTCAAATTCTAGCTAAAGGCCAGGGAAAGTATCCAGATATAGTGCAGCTATAGGATATGAGAAGGGGCGGTGAGAGTGTGGTGGAAGGAAATGGCATTTTTCTGACTCAGCAGGAAGCAAAGAAAATGAGCCACATTACTACACACCATGTCCTCCAGCAGCCCCTGTGCTTAGGGGGTTCAAGGAATTCACTACCTTATAGATTGGATTATTCTAATCTGCAGAGAAGCTAAACCCAATGAAGGAGTTTTCCCTCCTCCCTGGGCATGTGTGACCCTGGAAATCTCTAGAGGAGATAGAACAAATTCTTAGGGAGTTGGGAGTGAGACAGATCACATATGCCCCTGTCTTTGAAGGCCCTGATCAGTTACATTCACTGTAGGAAGGAGAGCCATGATACTCCAGTCTGTCCCTAGTACCCAGTATGGACACTCATGGTATCTATGCTGAGCCTAGTTGTGGGACAACATGTTTATAATATTGAGCCATCCATTTGCTGGTCTGGGGGAAAGTGACAAATCCTGGGAATTGGTATGGCTGTGGGAAAAACCAGAGACAGGGAGGAACTTGAAAAGCCAAAAGTTTATCTCGGTCAATTGTAAAGGATCTGGAAAAAGTAACTTGAAAGTCAGTGTGGTTTGACTTCATTGCTGCAAGATCTTGCGTGAATATATAGACTGAGAACCTAATAATGTATTACCATTCTATGGAAATCCTTGAAACTGAACAGAAGTTCGGACTTGCCCCACTTGCCCTTACTATCCCTAATGCCCCACCAGCTCCAGCAGATGTCTCAGGGATGCAGTCACACCCTGGGGACAGGATGCAGGCCAAGACTGTCTGCAGGTGAGGGCTGTTTGAGACAATCAGAGGCTTCATGCTGAGCTCACTATTCACTGATATCCCAGAGACAAACAAAAGGTGATAGCTCTCACTGATACTAGAGCTGAATGTACTCTAGTACATGGTCACCCTCATAAGTTTTCTGTCCCTCTTTGTACCATTGATGGTTACGATTATGATTAGGAAGATCCCTTTAACCATCCAGTTTGGACATTCTCTTCTGTAAGAATATGAGGTTTTAATCTCTTCAATACCAGAGAAAATATTGGGAATTGATATTTTACAGGATCCAACTCTGAACACCTCTATAGGTGAATTCCACCTCTTGGTTATAGTAAATTAGTGCTGAGGAGAAATGTCAACTGGGAACCAGTAACAATGGCAACTGTTAAATAATATAAATTGCCAGAGGGACCTAGGGAAATGGGAGAAACTATCCAAGCACTGAACCAAGTGGATATTGCTCTCCCTGCCCATGCTGCTTTTCAATAGCCTGGTAGAAAAGCCAGATGGCTCATGGCGGAAGACTGTGGGCTACTGAGAATTCAACAAGTATTTCTCTCCATCCATGCAGCTGTGACCAACATTGACAACATTTTAGATAGCTTGGCCATGGTCCCAGCGGTGTGCCACATTGTACTGGACTGAGCACATGCTAAATGAAAAAATCAATCCATCTTGCAGCTGCCCGGGACAAGCCTCATAAATAAGTTCCGTTGTCTGTTAAATCTGGCACCTACCACTTGGGAGTGGTCTGCCTCTTTCTTTAGTATCTCCTTGACCTCTGTGTATAGGCACCAGTTTCAGATTCTACCTGAGAAGCTCCTGATGTTTTGAGCTAACACCTATACTTGTGAATTCAAGGCCATGTGAACAATAAAGTGTAGATAATTGACTAGACTATACGAAACAGTTCATGTTCTCTTCTTGGTCAAGATTGATAACTGGAAAATGAGAAATAGAGGTTGCTCCAAAGTCTCACTGAGTTATTAATGCAGAAAGCCTCAGGTACTCGGGAAATGCCACAGAGAAGAAAAGATGCTTTCTCTTCTTTCATTAAAAAGAACTCTTTTGTCCAAGCTGCTCCTGCAAGAGCCAATACCTCACAGGATGGTTAGACAATGGGGTTTGTTATAAAATTACTGTTTTGTCAAGAGAACTGTTGTCAGTCACTGGGGCTTTTGATTGTCAAGAGAACTGTTGTCAGTCACTGGGGCTTTTGATTGTAGCTAAAGTGACCCCAAATGGGATGAACCAAGAATGTGAAATAGGAAATACCTTTAACCAGATCATTTCCCGGGGTTGCCAAGTCAAAGCAGATGTGAGATATGTATCAGTTTAAATTTCTGCTGCTCACATCTTTCAAAGCAAATGCTGCTAAAACATGTTTGAGGTCAATTTATTTGAGTGGAGCTCAACCAACAAAGGGAATTTACACATTTTTTTCCATATATACTTTTAACTTCACATGTTATTTTTTCTCAATCTCTCATTTCTTAGTTTCTCAATTAGCAATATTAATTTTAGAAAAGAATGCAGAATGTAACTGAAGATTTATTAAGTTAGATTTTAAGAGAACCTCTAATGAAGTTATAAAGTGTTTTCCATGGATGTTTTGAAGACAGGAAATAAAACAGACATGTAAGGTCTATTGTGCCTGGCATGATGCTAAATGCCTCCACTTAGTCATTATTGAAAGTATTATTATCGCCATCGTACAAATGAGGAAAAAGTTGCAGAAAATTAAATTGCTGATGAAGGTCATACAGTTAAAAGACACAGAAGGCTTCCAATCTATGCCCATCTCCTACACTATGCTGTCTTTCCCTGTGGTGATGTAGGCATAATTCTGTCTATAAGTCATGATGTAGTTAAGAGTGAAAATTTTGCTCTTAGACCCAAGTTTGAACCATAGCCTGGGTGCTTTCTTTCTTTCTTTCTTTCTTTTTTTCTTTAAAGTTTATTTATTTATTTTGAGAGGCAGGGAGGGGCAGAAAGAGAGAATCCCAAGCAGGCTCTGCACTGTCAGCATGGAGGCCGATGCAGGGCTCAAACTCACAAATCGTGAGATCATGACCTGAGCCTAAATCAAGAGTGGGCACTTAATGATGAACCACCCAGGCATCCTTCATGGGTGCTTTCTTTTTTTAAAATTTGTCTTTAATGTTATTTAATTTTGAGAGAGAAAGAGAGAGAGAGGGAACGAGCAGGGGAGGGGCAGGGAGAGAGGGAGACATAGAACTTGAAGCAGGCCCCAGGCTCTGTGCTGTCAGCACAAAGTACGACGTGGGGCTTGAACTCACAAACCATGGGATCATGACCTGAGCTGAAGTTGGACGCTCAACCAACTGAACCACCTAGGCACCCTTTCATGGGTGCTTTCTAACTGTTATCTTACGAAGTTCTGAAAACTTGGGCCTCATGCCTATCTCTAGAGTTGTGGAAACATTAATGTCAATTATTATTATATTTTTGACCATATTAAAAATCAGACCAGTTACAAATCCTGTGAGAAGGTATTAGAGACTTCCCCATTAGTTATTCCAGCTCATGCAAGGGTTGTTCAGTTCACTTTCTAGCTGAAGCTTTCTTACTTTCTCTTTAGTTTCCATTCCATCATTTGAGGTTTAAGACCTGTTCTTTCTTTTACATTTTGATAGCTTGTAGCCCTTATTTTCTTTACTCTTTCCAATAGAGTGAGAGGAGATAATTATGTGAACATGTCTAGCACACTGGTTACTAAAAATAAATGTGGTCTCTCTCCCTACTCTAGCCACCCAATAGCTCCAGTAAATTGGTCTTAATGTAGTGATTGGACTTCTCAGTGCTTCTTGGGGATCATGGTGAAAACTATTGTAAAAGGTTTTAGTAAAGATCTTACACCACAGGAATTTAATGGTCCCTGCCTTGACTTAGCCAGATGGACGGATGTGGAGGAGAAAAATGGAAGGGGTGTGTGAAACAGGAAAACTCTGGGAATAATTTTTTTGTAACCTCTATCAGAATTTGTTAATGAGGAGAGTTTCACAATTTTTAAAGATATTGGAATTATGTCTTTCTTAAATAACATTGTGTTCTTAGGTTCTGGAGCCAAGAGTTACGTTTTAAGAATAAAATATAAAGGGAAAGCAACTCGCCCAGGACTTGGCAGTACAGTCATGGAAAAAGAAAGGCTCTGGAGCCAGGAAGACCTGGATGTGAGTCTGGACTTTGCCACTTACTAACTGCTTTGTGAGAGTAACCCAACTTCTCTGAACTTTACTCTTTTAATCTATAAAATGAGTATATCTCCCTTGTAATGTTGTATTAAATAACACTTGGTATGTGCTAGTTCACTCTTAATCCAGTGGAAATTCTTAAATGGATAGAATTTTTTTTTCAATATTTGATATAGGGGTTATTTGCATGTGGATGTTTTGTCATTCATTATAAAGAGAGATACCAGCAAGCTGTTATAAGAGAGGGAATGTACCAGAGAAAATATGTAGCTTTTCTCAAAAGCATTCCTTATACTATGTCTAAATTAGGGCTGACTGGAAATTCCTCGTCCTCAAGTTAATCAGCTAGTTAGCATAATTATCTTTGTCATTTCTTACTAGAAATTGATCTCGAATTTATAGGACTGGCAATGAAGCTAGTGACTATCTTCAGAATTGAGGTAAGGATTAGATGCCATCATGTTAGTGAAGCATGTGTTCAAGAAATGATAGGTATTGTTACCAGGGGAAATACCTCATAAGACCTACCAAATCAGACAATGGTACCAAGGGTTTAAATACATTTACTATCTAAACTGGATGCAATCTAATTGTTTACTCTGACTTTATCTTGAGTATTTTGAGAGCTTGCTCAAGTTGGGCTGGCTATTTAATGAATTGTTGACCGAATTATTCATTGGATTTCCAGCATATCCAATGTGTAAATATTCTAATCTACAGAGGAATAAAATGTATGTCCAGAAAATTACTTCAACAAATTTAGAGCTTAATAATTTATTTGTGACAGAATGAATGCTTCTTGGCCATCTCATCAACCATTGACAACATTCTATTCTTTTAGAATTGAATAAAAAATAGTAACACATATCAACCAGGAGTCAAAACACCCTTTGACTTATTGTGGCATGCGGTTGGGCCAGGGAGGGGCACTTAGACATCCTGGACACAGGAGCTTCATATGTGTTTTGTTTGGGGTTTTGATTCTTGTGGGCGGGCAGCCATAACCACTGAGAACTTTCCATGTGAAATCCAAAGTCTCTTCTTGGAACTTGTGGATAGGGAGAAACTTCCTAAAAAGCTGGCCCACTTCTCATTAAATCTTTGGTCACTAGTGCACTGAAAATCACCAGGCACTCATACACTAATTTTTCAGTGAAATATTAAAGAGATTATTAAAATTGAGTGTGATCATATGAGAAAAGTCATAGAAGACATGTCAACAACTGAACCAGATTGGCAGGGTAGGTGAGGGGCAGTGGGGGATTAGTAGGAGAGAATCTTCTTGAAGAAGGTTATGCCTGAGCTAAGTCAAAACAGAGGACTTTCCTTTTATCACTGTCAACCATGGTTCTAATTCAAATATTTTTTGTAAAATGTGGCCTCTTTATTCCTACAACATTCTGGAAAACAAATAACATGTAGAAAGATTACATTCTGTAAAGGCCCAGGTAGTCTTTATTGTGATAGAAAGTGATATACTCTTGTTTCATTTCTGATTTTTATTTTTTTTTCTTCTTCTTTTTTTTTTTATTATTATTTTTTTTAAACTTTATAGTTTATTGTCAGGTTAGTTTCCATATAACACCCAGTGCTCTTCCCCACAAGTGACCTCCACCAAGACCATCACCCTGCTTTACCTTTTCCCCTTCCCCTTCCCCCCTCAGTT
>CM053577.1:79735055-79752910 GCA_028646485.1 Cryptoprocta ferox
TCTCTCCCGGCGCTCGGCAGTTATATATGGGGAGACAGGTGAGGTTTTCCTCCCTTAGAGATGGTTCTAGGTGCGTTTTCCGTCTCTCTTTCTCTTCCCCGGTCTCTCCGGGGCACAGCGCGCTCTCCCTGTGTTGGGCTCGGGGGCTCCTTCCCCTGCACCACCGGGACCCGCCCGTCCCCTAATTTCCCAGATCACAGTCACTCACTCAGGCATCTTTGAGGTTGTCTTCTTTCTCGTGTCTGTTTCTTCTTTCCCCCACTTGCAAATCCAAGTTTTATCCCTTCAGTCCTTTTCAGTTCAATCCATACGGGTGTGCGCGGATTACAGAACTCCCTGCTTCTCTGCCATCTTGCCTGCTCCCCTAAACCAATCTTTTTTTTTAAAATTTTTTAACGTTTATTTATTTTTGAGACAGAGAGAGACAAAGCATGAGCTGGGGGTGGGCAGAGAGAGAGGGAGACACAGTCTGAAGCAGGTTCCAGGCTCCGAGGTGTCAGCATAGAGCCCGATGCGGGGCTCAAACCCACAAATGGTGAGATCATGTCCTGAGCTTAAGTCAGACGTTCAACCAACTGAACCACCCAGGCGCCCCTCTTCTAAACCAATCTTATCCTCAAAGCAAGAGGAAAAGGAAGAATAGGAGACAAGGGGATTCAGCTTCTGCCCCAGGCACAGAGTGTTCTCATTTGAAAATGTACTAAGATTTCCAAATTGGATTACTGTCCCAGTGATTGATATTTTTAGATTATACCGATAATCAGAAAAGTTATCTGAAAGGTAATTAAACAATAGACCATTTCAATCTACACTAATGGAAACCCATATTATAGACATGTGTTATTATTAAAACCCATGGTAGGCACTCAAATATGTTTTGGATAGATGATTGAGCAAATATCCCCCTGGGAATTGCAGGACTTATCTTATAAACATATGGTGTTCCAGTGTAAAGACTAAACTGTTAGGACATAGCTCTCTATGGGATTTTCACAGCTTTGGCCAGATTTTGTTTTGTTTTGGCTGCTTCTGTTTGCTTGATAGTGAAGATTTGAAATCCGAGGCTTTCCAAGTGCAATTTGTCAGTCTTGAGTCCCCTATTTCAACAGAGCACACTTAAATGTGATTTTATTATTAATTTATTTATTCAGAAGAACTTGTGTCAGCCTCTTTTGGTAAACCGATGAAGTAAGCCACCTCCTCCCCTTCACAAATTCTTATTCTTTGTTTATAACACTAGATCATTTCTTAGAAAGTATCAAAGTAACATTATTTGTAAGACAGGTGAAATGGTGGCCAGTTAGCTATCTAACCCCTTTTTCTGAATAAAGTTCCAGAGTTTCAAATGTGGCAGAATTTATAAGTTCCTTTTCTTCTGCTTATAAATATATTCAGGTTTCGTCCTTAAAAAAATCACACTTTAGACACTTTATCTCATTGCTTCCTTTCACTGCCAAACTTCTTGAAAAACTTGTCTGTTGTCTTCATCTTTTCTCCATTGACTTCAGCTGTAATTCCAAGGGATATGACCTGCATTCCCATGATTCAGCTCAAATGGCTCTTGCAGGGCCACTGAAGATTGTTGTAAACAAAGGCTTTTTTCTTTTTATACTATTCTCTTTGATGTTTGCTGCATGAGACACTTTTGGCCTCCTGCTCTGTCTTAAATCTCTCTTTCCTTGTTTCCCATGCTATTCACACATTCTAATTCTGTTATCTGAATGGCAGCTCTCTCTTACCTGATGGGTCCACTCCCCTTTGTTTCCTGAATATGTGGGTACCTGTAGGGTTTTCTGGTTCGTCTTGGTTCCATTCTTCCTTCTGGTTCTGGCACCTTGCTTCTCCTTCAGAGAATCAACTTCTATTTCATCTTCAGTTCATGGAGTCCCTGAGGGGCTGACCCAGCAACTTGGTTCCAGGGTTCAGCGCCTGGCCTTGGCCTCTACCATCAGCATGTTCCATCCCATTTCTCCTCTCTTTCCAACACCATCATTGGTTAAAGGATGATTGTTTGCCCCAGTTTGAGCCAATCAGACTCAGCCCTGAACAGTTGCTGGAACATTGGGAAGGAAACCTTTTTTTGTCTCTGGCAAAGTTAACTTTTTAAACTGTTAATCAGGTTAGAACTGCAGGTGACAGAGGCAGACTGGGGTGTCAGAGCCTGAGTAGGTAAAGAGGGCATTCATGCAAGGAGAGGAAGAGGCAGCGTCCATGTGGTGTAGGGTGTCAGGGCAAAAGCAAATGAGTGTGTGCTCAGGACTTCAGTGGCTTGGGGAGAGGTTTTTGAGTCCAAGTGGTGAGGTCTGAATACTTGTTACCTCTGTTTAAATATAATGTTTGTTTAATTTCACATACATATAGTTTAAATTATAATATTTTGATAATTTAATAATTTTAACAACTGATTCATAAAACTCCTGAAAATTTAACAATTAACTGTAGCTTATCAATCCTTCTAGTTTGAAAATCCATGGATGTTTCTTGGATAAATTAATTATTACTATGATGGCTGCTAAATGGTAATATTTTGTAAATCAGTTGTTTTTGGTACACTTATTAGTTGGCCTTCTAACCCTAAAGAACAGATGATTTACTTGTACGTATGTATGTGTGTATGTATGGACTCACTGATACTTATTTTTATTCAATAGGTTATAATCCATTAAAATCACAATTTATTTTGATGCTCAATCATCCCTGCAATTTGGCGAGTGAGAAGCCCTTTAAACTGGCATCTATTACCTTTTTTTTTTTAATTTTTATTTTAGATAGAGACAGAGCTTGAGCAGAGGAGGGGCAGAAGGGGAGAGAGAGAGAGAGAGAGAGAGAGAGAGAGAGAGAATCTTAAGCAGGCTCCAACGAAGGCTCTGTGGAGCCAGACATAGGGTTTAATCTTACGACACTGGGATCATGACATGAGCCAAAATCAAGAGTTGGACACTCAACTGACTGAGCCACCCACGTGCCCCTGTTACCTTTTGACATAGCTTCATAATTTTTTTAGGACTTTCTTTTGGATTTTTAGTTACCTTCTGGTACAGGAAGACAATTCTCTGTATGTTTACAAATTGTTCAATCCTGTGTGTAGGTAACTATTCTCTTATTGCTAATGCTGTCTACAATATGGATGCCCTGATCATTCTACTTGGGTCCCTACAGCCCACTCTAAGGCACCACAGCTATGAATAGTCACACTCTTCGTCTGCTTGGGCTGCTGCACCTACCTCCATGCATACCTCCTTCCCCTGCTTAGGTTCTGGCATCCACTCCTGCCTCATCTTTCCTTGTGCAGACTTGGTCACTATATAGTTTATGCCTTTATGTATTACTTGATTCAACTTTGTTATTGTTTTGTTGAGGAATTTTTCTTCTATGTCAGGAGTTGGCAAACTCTGTAAAGGGCTATATAGTTAATACTGTTGATTTGTGGACCATGTATTTTCTGTTGCATCTGCAACTGTTTCAGCTCTGCCATAGTGAATGAATAAATGTGGTTGTGTTCCAATAAAACTTTATTTACAGATGGTTGGCCCACAGACTGTAGTTTGTTGACCCTTTTCTTGTTTATGAGGTCTGTAGTTTTGGACCATAGTTTTCTTTAATATTTGCATCAATTTGGATATCAGGGCAACACTGGCATTATGAAATGAGTTAATGTTTTCTCTCCTCTGTTATTTTCTGGAAGAGATTGTGCAGAATTGTTATTATTTCTCCTTAAATGTTTGGTAGAATTCACCAGTGAAACCATCTGAGTCTGAAGTTCTCTATCAGCATAAAATCTCCTACCAACTGGGCTGTAGTGGTCAAGAGCTCATTTCATAATAAGCAGGAGTAGTGCTTGGGAACAGCTCAATAGTGAATCTTTCTCTGACCATCCTCTTTTTTTTTTTTTTAATCAAGTGACTGGTTACCAAAATACATTTTATTGAGGGAGTGCACACAGTGCCCACTTCCCTCTGAAATTCCTAAATGAAATCTTGATCCATTTAGAATAAAAAAATAAACCAAACTTTATTTTTCTAAATTGAGGGAAATGTAGAAAAGAAGTTAAGAATATATCTATCTATCATCTGTCTATCTTTTTATCTATCATCTATCTGAAGATGTAAACCCTAGCAAGCTGGTAGGTTTTATATTGTCTAGCAAGCAGACAATATAAAAAATACTCTGGCATACTTTTTATTATAGAGATAGTGATGTATATGACACTCTTAGTTTAGCATCTGAACTTACCATATGTTAAAACCTTATAGTGACATATCATCTCACAGTCATAAGTCCTGGATGTCAGTTGATATTACTCTTGAAATATCCCAAAGAGAGGACAGGAAGTCTAGGCCCTTCATATAATGCTGACAGTTTTCTAATAGCATGCACAGAAAAGTGAATCTTCCTAGACACATGGAGTGAATACTGGCCTAAGTGGAGATCATCACAATATTCTTGTATGTAGCCAACAATACAATTTTGACCTTCTGGAAACAAATAATGCTTCAAAATATGTTCATATGGCCTATAATAATCTTAAGAACTTTCATCTTCCTTACTCTGTGTCCCTTCCCACTTAATTGTCTCTTTATATCAGGTGCTATAATAAAAGCAGCTAAGAAAAAGGGGTTACAGGCTTATGTTGCCTATGAAGATATATATGCTTGTCGTATATTTGAGTCCTACAAACAGACTAGGAGAAGCCAGGTCTAAAATTAATGACCTTTTTGTTCTTGGAAAAGATACATTCCCTAACAGTGAATGAATCCCTGTCCTTGACCTCACTGCCAAAGGCATGTTTGTGCATTCGGGTTGCCATCTGAATGAGACATTTCTGTTCCACAGACTGTGCCAAAAGATACTGTGTGCTTCCTTAAACCATTATCACCCTAACCTGCTACAGACATTGAGTGGTAAGGCCAATGCCGTACTTGGGTATCTGTGTCCCTTCAGGGCCACTCCTCCTCATTCTCCACTCTGCTCTATGAACAGCAGGCTAACCTTTGGGGATTACATTTATGGTCTCTCTTGCTCTCTGGTTATGAGTTGGATTTGGCCAATGGGGAGGCACCTCTCTTTGTAGGTTTTCAGCTGACCTGAGGGTCACAAATCCAGTAAGATGGTCTTCTCCATATAGCTCTCTCTTGGTAGCCACTGCCTCCCTTTCCCTCTTCAGGCATGGGAGTGATAACTAGAATCACTATCCCTGAGGATCTTGTGGTTTCCTTACACCCTACACATATCTCTGAAAGTAGTCCTTTCTTAAAATTTCATACTTTCCTTATTTGAGCACGCCATCTTTTTTCCAGCTGGTATCTAGACTGATACAGAAGGATCATTACAACAAATCTTAAATCTTTTTTTCCCTCTGATGTCATGCCATAATACTTCTTAGCTTGGTTCCCCTAGATTAAGATCAACTCATCAGAAAATTCCTGTGGGCAATGAAAAGACTGGAAACTCAATCTTGTATTTCCAGTACGCAAATTAATTTTGTGTATCCTCAAGGTTAATTGAATACAACCTGGTTAAAACTTGTTGCTCCAAGATTCTGTTTGGCAAGTTTTTTGGAGTACTCTTTACCTCTGACTATATATACCTTAATGTCATGGTGGACCCTCACATTCTCAATAGAATGAACTGTCCTTAAGGGTTGTTCCTCCCAAAGAACTGAAAGATGAGGAAGAGTCCTCCAAAGTTCTCTGTGTAGAAAAATCAAGCACGCTTGATGCTTGGTTTTGAAAACAGGGTAAATAGCAGTTACAATGAAACATTTTTATGTATCTTACATATCTGATGGACACTCTTGTCTAACTTAGAGGCCTACTTACTGCATGTTGGTCTACTCAGAGCCATCTCTGCATGATGGTCTACTGGCCATCTTCTCTCCATCTGGTTTCTCTGGCATTTGGGTAATATCTCTTACAGGTACAATTTGCTCCTGATTTGTTCCTGGGGAGTGGATGCAAAGTGCCCATGGCAATGCTGTGCAGATTCAAGGTCTGCTGATACCTCATATTCTCAGTACCCAATGGGAATATTACTGTTTCTACTCTTATAAGTGTTTACTTGCTCATTTATCACAGCTTTGTTGCTATAGAATTTAGATAATGAAGTCAAAACTCATTAGCTGACAGTTAGATGGCTCCTTGTCCTTCAACCACCATATCCATGCTAAGAATGAGTGGATCCTGTGAAACATGTTTCTAACCACAAGTGGACCCCTGGTCAACCTGCTTTACCAGCCTTAAGGACATTCTGAGGGAGAATGTTCATATTCAAGTTGGGACCTCTGCCACTCTATATGAAGGCAAAGTGGCCTTCCTGACGGCCAAACCAGTTGCTGGCATTGTACCTTTGTATAGGTTTTGCAGAGTCTCTAACCTCTACTTCTAGGTTTTTCATTTGTAAAATAGAGCATATGATAATATCTACCTAATGGAATTGTTGTAACAATGAAATAAAATATATATGTGAAGCACTGACTACAGTGTCTGATAAAAAGTAAGTCTTCAAAACCTTAGTGATTTTTTATTGTATATATATATATATATACATATTTAATACTTACATTTTTGAAAATTGTACCTTTTTTTTGAGAGTAAAACTTTATGAGTATTTGTGTATAAAAATACTCATGCGTCAATGGATATACTTTCAGAAAGTAATTTGGTAAATAAATTGAACTAGATTGAGATACCTTCTTCTTAGGGCCCAAGTTTTGCAATAATTGTAGTAATAAAGCTCAGATCACAGGTCGATTTTCACAATTTCTGAGAGGTAGGATCTCAGAGGTCTGAATTACATTTCTTCCTTTCTTTCTTAAACACTCATAGGGAAAATTTGGTTGAAATTTCCTGTTCACTATTAATTATTAGAAAGCTTCTGTTAGGTCACACATGGGCACTGTTTTGTAAGTAAAATGCTTTGAATCGCATGAAGTCTTTGATTAGTCAGCTTATATCCATGAGTGACCTGGCTTGAGAAGCCAGATGACAATCCATAAGTAGGGAAAGGAGCAGGTAAAGTTTTAGACAAAAAAATGAATTTGAGTGACTGTCTAAATGAACATTTACTAACTTTTTCACTCTCAGATTTGGCTGCTGAAGGCTATTGGAAAAATCACATGGACTTGCTTTCAAGAGAATGAACTACATGTGGTCACTTTTAGATTCTGTCTACAATGCTGATGTCTTACCAGGTTCTGTATTAGTACATCTAACAGTATTTCCCTCCTTGAAGTTTCATAGACACCTCAAAATTAACACATCTGATATTTATTAGGATTAGATTCAGCTGTGACTAACAAAAAATCACAAAATAACAGTAGCCTAAATGCATAGAAATTTTATTTCTCATGTTTAAGAAGCCAAAGACCCCAGGCTCTACCTTGCTGCTTTTTTTTTTTTTTTGTAGTTTCCATGACCCAGTTAAACTGATGATCCAAGATTAAAAAAATTTTTTTTAAATGTTTATTTATTTTGAGAGAGAGAGAGAGAGAGAGAGAGAGAGACAGAATCTGAAGCAGGCTCCAGGTTCTGAGCTGTCAGCACAGAGCTGAATGGGGGGCTCAAACTCATGAACTGTGAGATCATGACCTGAGCTGAAGTCAGACACTTAACCAAATGAGCCACCCAGGCACTTCACTCTGCAACTATTAGCTCTGCTTGTCCCCTTCTTGGCTTGAGTGCTAATAGGTTGCACAGGTTGAGCAGCTGTTGCCTGCTTTTCTGGTCAAATGCGGCCGAATGACACTCTGGGTTACATGGGGTTATGTTGCAGCTCTATTGCCTGGGCAGGAAGGTGAGGGGCCACTCCATGATACTCTTAAGCTCCCAATTTCTCTGGTTGGGAGAAGCTGGAAGCCATCTTCAACCTTGGATGTGAATTAATTCACCTCTCTGTGTGCAGCATGAGAACATTGCATGCCTGGCACTGACTTTGCTCTGGGGGCAATCAGCTCTGTTCACTCACCTTGTGGTATGAGCACTGCTTAATCACACAGCTTCCAGGAGTTGTTGCCAGCTCTTCTGGTAGGATGAGGCCACACTCTTCATAGTGGATGGGCTGATTCAGCTCCGTGACTGAGCATGGGCAAACTGGGCTCTAGGGTCAGCAAAGTTCCTCATTCGAGGATTTGAATCAGGCCAATCTATAACTTGCCAAGTTCCCTTGTCAGAGTGAACCACTGTTCTGTTTCTGCCGATGAACAAAGCTGCTGGTGGGGATTAGTGCTTGAGCACTGCAGGAATGAATTCATTCTGTGCAAGATTTCTGTGCTGGTTGTTAGAAGTCCCTCCCACTTCTCTATCAGTAATATTCCCAGTGGTTGAGCCCTGCAGATTCCTGTGCAATCCCTGTGCTGTGAAATCAGAATAGGGGCTCCAGCAAAGCAACTCATAATGCTGTGGTGGCTGGGTGCCCTCCCAGGTTCTCTTTTGTCACGGGAGGAATCAGAGGCTCAGGGACCTCTTGGTGTGGTGCTGAGCTATTCTGTGGGTGGACAATGTGGTCAATCTGTAGCCATTTCTCTTACTCTTCTCATACAGTCTGTCTTAGTCTCTATGGTGCTTGGGGTGCTTCAGCCTCACCCTGTGTTCTAGGATTTCCTCAATGATGTCTTGTTCTTGAATAGTTGTTAGTTCTTCTTATGAGGGAGAGTGAAATCAGAAACAACCTATGTCACCATCTTGGTGGCATCATTCTATTCCTTTCCTTGCTTCCTGCAGGCACATTTTTTTCAGGGTGCATGTGGAACCAACTGCACATGCAGAGTTTTATGGATTAATTTAAACAACATGAGGGAAGTGTCCAGACCTTTCTAGTTATAGGACCTCATTTATTATATTAGCAATAGTAACCATCACTTTCATTGAAAACTAATTTCTGTTCTCCATGGTCATGAGTTTGTCAGCATCTGTATTAATACCATTTTAATGCCTTTAAAAAGTCTTAAATAGTTGGGGATTGAAGTTGGTGGGGAATCTCTGTATTTAATTAAAATAGTTGTTTTATGAGACTGAGAAGTTAAAGTTAGACTGTTGTCTGGAGTCCTTAAGGGATTCTGTGTAGATATGTTCAAGGCAAAAACCAGCTGAGGACTTTTGTTCCATTTTCTTAAGGGAGAGCATTTACTTTATTTTTTTAAAATTAGTGATGCCCATGAATTGGAGTACCAAGGCTCTTTTTCATAGGCAAGCACTTTATGAAAAGTATGGCTTATATTTGTATTTTTTATCAAATAGTATTAAAGAAAGTATAAGTGTCTGATTATAGTTAGGAAATTCAGTTAGATTTCATAGGCTCAAGTCATCAGCAGTCAACAAGACCTATATTAAGAGATGTTTAAAAAAGTCACTAAAAATAAGTTCAAAGCACAGCAGCAGTTAATTCAGGTTTCCAATAACTTGTATAATTGGTGAAAGAAATATTAGTTGTCTTAATCCAGTGGATAGAGAGTGTCTCCGTAGAAATTTAAATGCTTTTCTCCAGTGTATCCATCTCTGTCAAGAATTTGTACTAACTTCATGCGATAGCTCCAAGCCACTTCACCAAGAGACAAGAGAGTTTCTTCCTTCTGAAGTTGTCAGAGGCTAGTCTGAAACCAAATAATATATGACATAAAGCTGTTGCCCAAGATGGTTGATTTGTTTTATTATCAGAAGTTAAGCCCTTTCATATGCCTCCCAAGATACTCAGAAGCACTTGAAGTAAACTCACGTAACAAATCCCTTATTTTGAATATGAGCAGAGAACATACATTTCTAACTGGTAGAAAACTCCAATTCTCTTTATCGGACTCAAAAAGGTTAAAACAAGATTTATGTGTTCACGGTTTGAAGGAGTCCGTATTTTAGCCTTCTCGGGGCACCCTCATGTCTCTTCTGGCACTGAGGACCAGATAACCCCCTGGTTCCTAGTTTCTGAGCAGAGCTCTGGTCTTACCAGTCTGTCGTGAGTCACCCTTACTCAGTCTTTCAGTATAAAAATGTAAACTTGGGCATATGCAAAAGCTAATCTTAAAAGAAGACTCAGTCCCCATTTCTAAAAGGGGAAAATGTGTCAAATAAAAGGTGTTCCAGACATGTAAGTCAATATTTCTATTATATTCATCTTTCCCCTGTAGCTCAACTCATCACCCACAATGCAGGGAAAGATCTTACTCAGATGTGGACACGGATTGAACCAAAGTGAACAACTGACTCATGTGTGTTCCTAGAGCAAAAACCTGTGCTCACACATAATTGATCTTATCTGATCAGAGTTCATTTTGTAAACCAGAAAAAAGGGACATAGAAGGAGGCAGACAGTTGGGGTTGAGGAGATCACAGGAGGAACATTGGAGCTGGTCACCTTGTTATTGTGTGCATAAGTAGGGTATGAGTAAGTGAGGAAAGGAGATACAGGAATGCATGCGTTACAGGCACTCAGAGGGGGAGCAGCCATTAGCCCGACGAAGCAGCACGAGGCTTTTAGGTCCTTATTCCCAAGTTCCCTTGGTGCCTAGAAGTGTCTGCCATCTCCCACATTTGTGAGAAACTCTCATCCTTTCAACTTGGCTTAGTTTGAGTAATTTCTGTTTCTTGCAGCCTAAAACAAAGATAGAGACATTATTATAAAATTCCAAAGATTTAGAGGTGGACTGATAACAGCATTATACTTAAGAAAGAACACTGGTCCCATACCTGGGTTCAAGCTCTGGCACTCTCACCAACAACAGAGTGGACCCTAGAACAAGCTGTAAATATCTGGATCACATTTTATTTACCTGAAAAATGGGGGACAAGAATGAGGATTAAACTGCAATATCTGTAAATTGACTTCAAATTTTAACATTCTTCATATCAACCAATTTTGCTGAATTTCAACGGGTACAGCTATTGGCTTCTGTAAGTTCTAGAGAGTAGAGAGAGAAAAGTAAAGGTCAGAGAATCAAGGAGACCCAGGAGTAGAGGCTTTTTAGATTGAAGATCTAAGGACCTTCACTTAATTTTGAATATGGCATCTGAAATACATGGTCATCTGACAGAGCCAGAGTGTCCCTTTCTTTTTTATACTGGTCCCAACTCAGAGGAGAGACAGGCTTCGATAAGTAATGGCAGTTCCTGTATGCTTCAATGACCCAGAGTAGGAGCTCCTTCTCTGGGATTTGGAAATTTCTACCTAGAGTATCTTCTGTTCTCTAATGGGAATAGATGGTAAACTCTTTTCCTGCCAGTAAAATAGCTGAAAGGGGAATGTAGATCTTATCTGATCATCTCTGGCTAAAATGGCTTTATGGGTATAGGATTTAAGGATACTTATAGGCATGCTGGAGGGTTCTCTTGTTGTGACTCCCCTTCCCTCCCTCCCTCTCCCCACTTCCTCCACTTGCCCCTTACCTAGCCCAGATTTTACACCTTAAATTCCATTAGTGATGGTAGGCACTGGCCTTTAGATGTTAGAGTCTCATTCAAGATTTCTAATTTAGAATCAAAATTCTCCCTGGAGATGGACTAATAGCAAGTTTTCCCCTCCTTCCAGGGGACAGTATCCTGGATTATTTAGATGGGCCCAGTCTAATCACAGGAAACCTTAAAAGCACAGAATCTGTCATGTTGTAGTCAGAATAAGAGGGAGAAGTGACTATGAAAGAATAGCCAGAGAAATGCAACGTTGCAGCCACTAAAAGTGGAGAAGGGGACCACAAAGCAAGAAATGGATGCAGTCTCTAGGGCTGGAAGAGTTAAAGAAACAAATTCTCTCCTAGAGCTTCCAGAAACTGATGCAGCCCTGCTGACTGAGACCTGTGTTGGACTTCTGACCCACGGAACTATACATACTAAATTTGTGTGTTAAGCCACTAAGTTTGTAGTAGTTTCTTATAGCAGAAATAAAAAACCAATGTGGTATACATGACTATGAGCACTGCTTTGTTTACCTTTTCTCTAGAACTACAGTCTAGGTACCTGATGATCAAAGTAAAGTTGGCAACTGTTTGTGATTTGTAATCTAGAGCTCTTTCCAGTGAACCAGAATTTCCTTAGAAGGTAGAGTGAAAAGGAGACCAGACCAGAAATTGAGATACATGGGTTTAAGTTCAGGCTCTGTGCTTGGTGGTGAGTGAGTCACCTCAACACTTTGGTTCCAGTTTCCTCAACTCTACCATAAGGGCTTTGGAGTAAAATGACCTCTAGTTCATTTTAGTGCTGGTCCTTGATGATTTCTCTGAGTGCCAGCCTCATGCTGTGGGTTGTGTTAATGGAAAAATCTGTCTGAATGGCCCTATCCACCAGGAAGTGGAGTTTGGTGGAAGGTTCCATAAGGAACAGTATTATGTCTCATACTTAATTTTCAGATGTAATTTTTTGCTTGTTTGGTGAAGAATGGGTATGTAAGTGTATTTGTCAAAGAGAAATATTTTATCCTAATTTTTATGATTCTTCCATAAGGAGTGAGATTTAAAGACTATTTAGGATGTGAGAGAGAGTAAGTAGATCAGATCGAGGACCCAAAACTTCTAGTTTAATTTTCAGCAGAATATTAATTATTTATCTTACAGTTATTGAAGAGCAGAATTAACTGATCCCACAACTTCTTTTCATTATGAAATACAGATTATTTGATAATGTATCTTTTTCTTATTTTTATCCCATCACGGGTTTTGCCTTTGTAGTTTGCGTGCAATTACACTTTTCCCTTAGAACATTCTGTACTATGTTTTTGACACGATGTTTGCTTTAATCTGCCTCGATATATTTATTTACATTTTTAACTCATTTGATTACTTTCATTAACTTTTTTCCTGATGGAATTTTAAAAACCTATCAACAAACCCTAAACTTTCCTTAAGCTCTTTTTAGTAATTTTGCCAACAATAATATCTGTTAAATGGTTGCTTGTTTGTTACATGTTGAATGACTAGTTATTGAGGGAGAGGAAATTTCTATTTTATTTCTGGAGTTATTTTTAGGTCAATTACAAAACCTTTACTTTAAAGTCATATTCTCATTTGTTGTCAGGCAAATGAACATCAGAAAACTGAATGCATTAGAGAAGAACTTCACTTTAATTGCTTTTTAAAAGTGAAAATCAAAAATTTGTACCTACCTTAGAGTCATGCTAAGATTCATGTAAATTGATATATGACATTTGGGACCATATAATCGTAGAATGTCATAGTTGGCAGGGACTCTAACCTACAGTTATTATTACTTTTGTTATAAACATTTATTTCATGCCATTCTAGTCAAATGTTTACTAAATCTACTAAAATAATTAGATTAGAAAATTAAATCCCAAGTATAAAATAAGCTTAGAAAAGATAATTCACTGTATCTGAATAATAAAAACAACTATAAGGGAGTTTATATTTAATTTATAGCCCTTTTTGAATTTATATTTTGGATTGTTAGTACT
The DNA here is from genome assembly GCA_028646485.1 of Cryptoprocta ferox. Classification (NCBI taxonomy): domain Eukaryota; kingdom Metazoa; phylum Chordata; class Mammalia; order Carnivora; family Eupleridae; genus Cryptoprocta; species Cryptoprocta ferox. The sequence continues at coordinate 79,748,442 of CM053577.1, forward strand.
TCACGATGTCCCCAAGTCTAAAACAAACCGTTAACGTGACAATTTAGGGATTGACACAGCCACTGGCAGTGGGCCAAAAGGCTGGGACCTATGCCCTGGTGTTAACTCTTCCTACCTTGCAGTCCTGTGTAAGTTCTTTCATTTCTCAGGTCTTTAGTTATTTCATTGTCCAAATAAGACTTTTGATAACCAGCTTAGAGCCTCACCAATAATACATTATTTAGATAAAGTGCTCAGAATAGAGCAGGCTTTCAACAAGTCCTTTTGTTCTTGCTTCTTTTTCATTTGGTTCCTAAAGCATGACACTTCTATAGTACTCTTCAGGAAAAGTCTGACTGCTGTTCCTGGCACACATTATACTCTGCGGGGCTTAATGCTTTATGTTCCCTGATGTCCCGCATGTTAGAATATTCCTTGTAGTAGATTACCTCACTTGCATTGTAGGCATGGTGCTAATAGTGAGATAATCCACATAAAAGTATTACAGATAAAAGGCTACCGTATTGTTTGCCAGAAATCTTAGATGCACTTTTGTTATCAATTTGTACCAATGCATAGAAATTTGTGACATGAATTTCTGTATTTGCTTTATTTGTGAGTCTATTTTTCTTTTTCATTTATTTGTAATTTATGCTATCTCTATTTTATATAATGTTGTATAAGGTCAGCTCTCTGTTTTAGAATAAGGTAGGTTACTAACAAATATATATATGTATATATAGGTATATATATGCACACATACACTAATACCATGATTAATGATTTTAAAATTATACACTACAAGGAGGGGGGCGAGCTTTAGAATTTTGTCTAGTTTGTACATGGTATACTTCTGATTGTTCTTACCGGTTGGATTTAACAGTTTTGTGGTAAAGAAGAATTCAATTTGGGTGTTAGGCTGGAAAGTTTTCTGCTTAAAAACGTTGCATGCCAAATTTATGAAAGATTGAGTCTATATTATCAAAGTTTGTTATATGTTTATAACATAGTGTTTGAAACACATTGTACTTTTAATTAAAACAATTAACATTTAATTGCTTCAATGATGATTTTTAATTTTCTCACTATGTGAATGAAGGAACTTCACCCGACAGACCTACCTAGGGTCTTCTCACCTCTCCCAGGCAAAGACTAATTCTACAGCATGTTTCTCATTTGTATCTGGAATATATTGCTGCAAGAGAGCATGGGGATCTTTATTAGGCCTGGGTATCTTCAGAGATAATGTTTTGGGAAATATGATGTCTCAGCAAATAATATTTCAGCTTAATATTGGATCCATTTATGATTTTGGCTCTAATGATACTTTTTTTTCACTTTATAATTCACTTCCATTGTTGTCTTAACTCTTTCTACCGAGTCCACATTTATCTTCCTCCAGTTGGGACATCAGTTTTTGGACGCACACATAGTATATCAGTAAGCATATATACAAGATAAATTATTTGCATTTCTTCTAAACTTCAAGAAAGATATATATGAAAAAATGACAACTGAGAAGTATTTTGTTTTGTCTTGTCTTCCTTAAACATAAACCTCTTAGCGAATGAACAGTACATACCTGCTCTGATGTTTTGTAACAGTATATCTTATTTACCTTAATCTTATAAGAGAAATAAATGCAAATGTTAGCACATTTTTTGTTGGCACAAAATCCTTTAAAAACTAATGCTTTTTTTTCCTATCTTTTGTTTTTCTTAGTTTTCATACCAACTATTACATTGTCCCATTCTCTGCACACTAATTAACCTGGAGACTACCTGAAATAGCATAGGCTGAATGCTTATGGGACCCTGAGAGCTTTATGAACAGGTTCATTCTATGGGTTGGAAAAATAGCCTGAAGTCTGTAAATGGTTAATCATTTAATCAGTTCTAAGAAAGCCAGCATCCACAGAGAGGGGCAAAATTGGTAACATTTATTTTCTTCAAAATCTTCTGTAGACTTTAATCTCGTGGCAAGTTTCAAATATTAATTTTTTCAATCCCCCCCCCCAAAACAATGAGTTCCTCATTACTAGAAATATTCAGAGAACAGACAGTGATATCAGGAATATAAAGATCTCTTGAAATATGTTTGTGAAAACATTGTGAATGTGCCAAGCATTAAGCAAGAAAAAAGTATTTAAGAACATGAGCTTAACTTCACTTTATGTCTGCCATGGTCTTTCTCAAGTCTAAGATTTAGTACTCAAGAATTTAGCCCTTTTTCCCCTTAATATGGATAAATAAATGTGCTTTCCACCCATAATGTCACCCAACTCTACTTCCTAACTAACTCTTATGCCTCAAATATTAAAATATCAAAATATGTATGTGAAGATCCAATAAAAACACTTGAAATTTTAGGAAAGAGATATTGGAAGTCCTTTGGGATGTATAAGTGAGCAGGATGACTAAGTTAATTTGTAATTCCAGTTTGGTTGGATGTCTGGGCAAATTCAATTCCTATTATATATGAAGTAAAATTTTGGGACATGAAAATGTCCTCTTATTAGTTCTGTTATTTATGAAATGTCTTAATTTTTTGATATTAGAAATAATAGGAAAAAGATTTTCATGAAAATTAAGATATTGCAATAATAATAGTTAATTATTATTATATAATATATACAATATAAAATATATATTATATATTATTATATGTAATGAAAGCTTACTATTTGCAAAGCACTGTTCTTAAGGACTTTGTAGGTCTTACTTCATTAATTTTTACAATGTCCTTTTGAGGTTATTAATTTGGTCATCTTCATTTTATTGATGAGAAAACCAGAGCACAGAGACCTGAAAAAACTTACCTAAGGTCATTTGGAAGGGATACAGTCAGAATTGAAATGCAAACAATCTTGTTCTAGAATCTGTGCTTTTAACCACACACTGTGTCATCTCCCAAGATTTCAAACTCAAAAAGACTTGAGTTCAAATTCTGACTAGAGCTTGTATCAACTGAATAACCCTGGAAACCAGGTCTCAGTTTTGTTGTCTGTGAAATAAACACAATAATACCTGTCGTACTGGGTTGTTGTTAAGAATAAATGAGATAATCTATGTAAATGAACAGTAAAGTACTCCGTTCAAAGTAGATGTCAGATGCTTCTCTTTCCCCTAATGCAATGGGGTTAAAAATTTTTATGAAAAAATTTCCCCTCATATGATCTTTATAAAACCTAGTTCAAATATTTAATATCAAATGGTTTACTCATTCTCCATATCCTTTAACATTATTGCAAAGAGAAAAAGAACTAGTTACCTACAAGCATAGAAACTTAATTTTTTCTCTCCTTTCCTCTCCTTTCCCTTTGTCTGCTATAGCTTAATAGTAATGTTTTATCATAGGATGGGGTGGGATTGGGGCTGAGGCAGAAACAGTTGGATTTGTGGTTCTTTTTGGAATTTTAATTATAAGTTCAAGAATGCTTTGATTAGATTTTGTTATAAATTTTCTTGTAAAGATCGTTGTTTACTGACTCGTAAATGAGGAATTACATGATACAGAGTCCCCATCTTGTAATAACCTAAACCCCCAGTGAACATCACTCTAAGAAGAGAATCATATATACAGGATTTTGTGGTGAAATTGGCATATGGAGGAGAGATCTGTTTCTTAGACATCATTCAGGTATGCTTCTCCAGCCGTAACTGGGTCTGTTTATGTAGATGAAGGGTTCAGGCATCTCTGATATCTAAATCTGAGGGCTGTGAGTAGGGAAAAGTGCAATTAACTCAGCAAACTTGAAACCACATTCCTCCATCTGTTGAGTCCCTCCATATCAGGCTCTGAAGAAACCAATGTTGTGGTGAAAGGGGCAAACAACAGATTTTTGAAAAAAATGTGCCCTTCTCCTTCCACTGCTGTTATTTAGAACAGTTTAGCTTGAACATCTTTAACATATCATACACTTATCTGATATTGGATACATGGAAACAAGTCAGCATTGTGCTCTGTGGGTCATAGGCTGTGGTTTGGCAGGACATGTGCATGGATTCCCAAGCCACTTAAAACCCACGTGAGTAATGGTAACCAAACCCCTTTTCCATTTCCCACCCATAAACATGTCTGCAGAATAAAAAGACTAAACAAAATGTTCTTTTTTTATCTTAAATGAAAACAAATAGAAAAATGAGTGGCAGAAGAATCTGGTCAAATTTACTGTAAACGCCTCTGGAAAGAGGCCCTATCACGGGAAGTGAGAAATCCTTTGTTTTCAGGTTTGAAATATCAGTACCCGTTCAGTGAATATTTAACCTGTGAGCTCCTTTCAATATAAATGAAGTTCTTACTGACTAGCTCTCTTGCTGCAAAAGGTGCTGTGGGTTACTTTGGAGTATGAGGCCTGTCCTCAAAGAACTTGCAATTTTCTTTGTAAGGATTTTTTTTTTTTTAAACATTTTCATATATGTTTATTCATTCAACAAGTATGTATTAAACCCCTATACTGTGATATAATTCATTGTATTTTTTTTTTTTTT
>CM053577.1:79753010-79817900 GCA_028646485.1 Cryptoprocta ferox
CCAGGCTCTTTCCATGATTTGGCTATTGTTGAAAGTGCCGCTACGAACATTGGGGTACAAGTGCCCCTATGCATCAGCACTTCTGTATCCCTCGGGTAAATCCCCAGCAGTGCTATTGCTGGGTCATACGGGAGTTTTATTGATAGTTTTTTGAGGAACCTCCACACTGTTTTCCAGAGCGGCTGCACCAGTTTACATTCCCACCAACAGTGTAGGAGGGTACCCGTTTCTCCACATCCTCGCCAGCATCTATAGTCAGGATTTAATTTAAAATTTTATGTTTGTCTTCTGGATAATCATAGGAGAGGTAACATATGTGTTTGTAGCAAAATCCTACTAAATGAATGATAAAACATACCTAAAGGATGAAGAGAGAGAGGGAGGGGATAACAGCAGGTGAAAGAGGCCAACAAGGTTTTGGAAGCTAGAAATTAAAGGATTTGTAATAGATTTTATTTTATTGTATTTTTTTAATGTTTATTGGTTTATTTTGAGAAAGAGAGAGAGCATGAGCAGGGGAGGGACAGAGAAAGAGGAAGAAAGATTCCCAAGCAGACCCTATGCTGGCAGCGCAGAGCCTGGCATGGGGCTGGAACCCCCAAACCATGAGATCATAACCTGGGCCAAAATCAGGAGGAGGACATTTAACAGACTGAGCCATGCAGGCACCCCCTCTAATAGATTTAAAGGTAAGATGCAGCTGAAAGTGTCTATGGGAAGGATAGTGAGGAAAGCAAGCTGAGTATTCCCTGTAGAACAAAGTTGGAGGCCCAAGTACTGCAAAGTCATGGGGCTAGAATCCAGAGGGCTCATTGAAATTTTGTACAGGAAGCAAACTCCCGGATCCTCATTCCCTCTTGGAGCACTGCTGAGTACTTTTCTCCCAGTGCAGAGGCCTGGAGATTTATTTCTTTGGAGTCATTACACCAGATTAGTTCTTGATTTAGGGAGATAGTGTGAAGGAGTGAGCTGCTGGGCTGAAAAAGAGAATGGGTGGTCTATACTGGATGGTGAGCCACACTGCCCTCCAGTGACTGCTTCCCAGAATGCTGGTTCTCAGGCATTCATTTCCACCTTCTCAGGCATGCCATGGGAGATTCTTTCTCTGAAGAAACTGAAAGGACCTTGACACTCTGACATTTGGAGAAACCTTAACAAGAAATCCATCCTGTTGCATATGCACCCAATGGTGCAGTCCACCCACCACTTGGCAACTCCATTCCTCTCTCTAACCTTCACCGTTCCCTTCCCTTCCCCTCCCCCTGTATGGAAAACGTCCAGTTATCCTTGTTTAGTCTCAGTCTTAAACATGAACTGATATCCGAGGACCATCATGTCAATAGAAGTCTCTTTCATTGATTAGAGATGATAATAAATAAACAGAAAAAGGGAAGTAAATGAAATGAAAGGGATAGAAAAAACTTAAGAAAAAAAAAAAACATCCCTAGAATTAATATCCTCAATGAGATAAAAATCACTGCATCCGTAGTATTAGAATAGGGTACTCTAAAAAGTAACATTGAGAAGCAGAAAAAAACATATTGGTATTAAAAATTCAATGCTCCAAGTTAAAATTAAATAGAAGGCAATATTGTAAAAATGTCTAAGAAAGAAGAATAACACATAGAGAGACAAGATAAAAAGGTATGAAAAAACTGAGGTTTAGTCTAGGTTCTAAGTAGAAGACACCATTCACTTAAGGGAAATTATGAACGAAGACCAGAAAATTGGAAGAGATTTCAAATAATCCATGCAAGGACATAAATCTTCAAATTAAAAGACCTATTAAATGTCCAGAATATAAAAAAAGAACCACATCAAGATTTATTAGAAAGTAGAGAGAATATTCTGAAAAATCTAGGTTTATAAAATGTCGTATTTTCAGTCTAAGCCTAAGAATGGCATAAACTGCTCAGAGAAACTGTGAGCTAGAAAATAACAAAGAAATATTTTCCAAATTATGAGACTAAGTTATAGCCTCCCTGGAAATTAAAGTGCAATCTAGATTGCTCAAGTTTTCAAAAAAGCATCTCTCCTTCATTCTTTCTTAAAGAACCACTGAAGGATAAAAGAAATAGAAGTATGGGACCCAGAAAACATGAGACAAAGCACTTTCAGGATAGTGGTCAAGGGAAGTCTGAGTTATTCCTGTTAATAGTTATTCACGCAGTCATAATAATGGAGACACTGGTTATTATTTTAATCAAAAATTTGATATAATTATATCAGGAGAATAAGGATAGGTAAAGAAAGTTTATTATCATTGGTGGTGTTGGGAGCGGTGGTTGTGCAGTAAAAGAACCCAATTCTGACTTACCATAATAGGAAGTAGTATTTAAAATCTATAAATCAAGGGATAGCAGTAGAAGAACACTATTTAGTGTTACTGTAAGATTTGCTACAAGCGTGAAGTTAGTTGCTTCGGGGGAATGGAGCAGGTATTGGTAAAGATGAGGCAAATTTTCTTTTTTTATAGTTTTTTAGTGCTATTAGAACTTTTAAAACCATGTGCCTGCATGACAAAAATAAATATAAAAAAAGCATGTCATGTCTTTTTATTTATCCATCAGGATAGGTTAAGTTATGCTGTAGTAACAAACAACTCCAATGTTTCAGTAGTTTAGTGCAGGAAAAGTTATGTGTATGCCTCATGTTCAACATGAGTTAGGGGAAGTCTCAGATTTCCATTTCTGTAGTCACTCAGGAACCCAGGGATGGAGGCTTGGTGCACTTTCATAATTACTGCAGCAATAAGAAGGAAACTCTGGAGGTTTCTAATTGGCAATTGAGTATTCTAGCCCAGAAATGCCACACATTACTTCTGCTCATGACTTCTTGGTCAGAGCTAATCACATGGTGGCACCTAGGCTCAAGAATACCAGGAAATTTAGGGGCTCCTGGGTGGCTCAGTGGGTTGAGTATGGGCTCTTGGTTTCAGCTCAGGTCATGATCTCACAGTTTTGTGGGTTTGAGCCCTGCTGATAGCTGAGAGCCTGCTTGGGATTCTCTCTCTCCCTCTCTCCCTCTGTTCCTCCCCACTCACGCTGTCTGTGTCTCTCTCAAAATAAATAAACTTAAAAGAAAGAATACCAAGAAATTTAATGTTCCATGTGCACAAAGGTGAGGAGAACCAATATTAATGAACAGAATGAGTGACCTTCACATGCATTTTTCCATTTTGCTTTAGTCTCTCTTCTTTCAATCTTCTACCTTCCAACCTGAGTAATCAGTGTTAACTCAGTGAACATTTTTCTACTCTTTAAGTTTTTATAGAAATGTAGCCATTGTCTATACATGTTTCTCTATAACTTGTTTTTCTTACTTAGCAGTATACTGTATTTTCTAAGGTCAAAATATTTCGATGTAACTGACTCTCCATAATATAGCATGCACAACTACAATTCATTTCATCAATCTCCTACTGTAGATATTGAAGATGTTTATGAACTTTTGTCACAGAAAACAGAGCAACAATGAATATTTTTGTACCTGTGTCTTTCTGTATTGAAACTTTATTCTTTTAAAATGATTCCCAGAAGTTGCATTGTTGTGTCAAAAAAATAGAAGTTTTGAAATTTTAATAGTTATTACCGAATTAATTTCCTTTTAGATTGTTGCAATTTATATTTCCACCAGCAAAAATCAAATGTCCCCTTAATCGACATCTTTATGAGCACTATATAATCTTTCTTTTTTCCTTTTTCTAACTGGATGGATAAATTTAATTAAGGGGATATGACAAATGTACTTGAAATGACTGGTGATTAAAAGAATATGTAAACAAGAGAAAAAATTAAGTGTGAAGGCAGTACAAAAGATTCTCAAGGGGAAGACAGTTCTTGAACTATAAGGAAGTCAAAGAACATTCCAGAGGAGGAGAAGAACACAAACAACCTCCCAAAAGCAGGGACGCTTCTGCCAAGTTTGCTGAACAGCAAGATATGCTTGCCTGAAGTGCAAAACACACAGTGGACAATGGAGTAAAAACAGTGCTGGACTGATAGGCTGGGGTAGGACTGTACTAGGTATTATGAGAAGGCAGAGAAATTTAGACATGAAATGGAGGGGAAGAGTCAGCTAGCATAGATTTCTCCACGGAAAAGTGACGTAATTGGCAGAAGTGCTGCAAAGAGCATGTTGGTCGTATTCTCCATGGAAAAGTGACGTAATTGACAGAAGTGCTGCAAAGAGCATGTTGGTCATAGGCTGCAAGTAGACTGAATGGAGAAAAGCCAGAACATGGTTGTAATAATACAGGCATGAACAGGGTTTAAATGACCCAATCCACGTCTCCTTGCATTTAGCAAACACATTTTTGCTTGGAGAGAGAATATGGTAACATAGGCTTAAACTGTAGTTTTTGTTTGTTTGTTTGTTTGTTTGCTTGTTTGTTTGTTTTACAATCCTTGGAATCTTACCAGAATGGCAAAAAACAAAAGAGCAAAAATGTGCGAGGAAATAGAGGCTACAGGAGAAGCAGAGGAATAAATAAGACTAATTCCGAACATGAGATGTAAGAAGAAAGCAACATTAGACAGCAAAAGGCAACAAATAATTTGGCAAAGACATTCTCTGTGTAAACACAGCTGTCAGAGAACAGGGGATCTCAAAGTAAAACTACCTCCTAGAAGGAGTAATATAATGTACAACTGCTATATGAAGAAAAACTATGATATAGGTTAACTTTTGAGAGAGGCTTTTGACCTGTGAATACAATGCAACTAGAATTCCTTCATATTTGGATTGTTTTGATAGGTTTTTTATTGGATATCTATTGTGGCCTTTGTTTTAGACTGGGAGGAAAACAGAAATGTTACTTTTAGAATGTGATGTGAGACCTCAGAGTAACATATGATCATCATATAAACTTATAGGAGAAAGTAGACACAGATGATACAGAATTGTGTAAAGATGTATATTACATCGCAGATACACACACACACACTCACAAACCCTTTCATGTCAATGAAGTAGCCAAGTCACTCACGGGCTAATAAAAGTTGAGCAGATTTTAAAATCAAACAACAAAAAACAGGTTTCATTTTTTAATACTGAAATGCACCTAATGGCTTTCTGGAAATTCTTTCACCTTTCTGCATCTCTTTCTGCAACGATACAGGATGAGCCATTTTGGCCCACCATCTTTTCATTCTTGAGGGACACTTAATTCTCAACTAAAATAGAATAAATAATGAACAGTAACTTTAAATAGGCAACTCTGAAGGGATGTCTTTTAATATTTTATTGCATTATTTTTCTTGGAAAGCATAAGGTAACATTTGTGATGACTACATCTGGCCCTCCTTCCCACAGACTTGTTTGGACTACTTGCTCTGGTTCACGGTTCCCTGTACGTATGCTTCTGGATAGTAGCTGTGGGTAATGTGACAAGTCATCTCTCTGTTCTCAGAACCCACTTCCTTTGAGTGACACTCTCCTTCACCACTTGACATTCACACTCCTCTTCTGTCCCGTCCTTCCGCATCAGTGTAAGATATGAAAGATAGTGAATGTCACACTGGTTCTGTCATTCTGGCAGCTCTGTCATTCAGTCAACCCCCAATCTTATTTTTGTCGGCAACATCAAAGGGCATTTTGTGGAAAGTCATGCATTCCTTCATGACATCAACATTATAAGGTGAGAAATTTAACCTCCAAAATTAAATTTTCTAAGCGACCTTGGTTTTTAATGTTACTCTCTGTAACTACAGTATATATGGCTTTACAGAGACTATGTAGGTGAACTACATAAAGTGCAAAGAGAAATAAGGACAACATAGAAAAAAATGTAATTTCTTTTTACATCTCATTTTCAGTTCGGAAGTCTAGAGGTAAAGTGGATTTTTTTTGTCATTAATTTCAGATAGATAATCTGAAATTGGCCTTTTAGGGGAATATTATATTGTGGTCAGATGTCTGAGGTGGGCAATAATTTGCTTTCTAAAATCATTTTCCACCTCCTATGTTGGTGGTTCTCAAACTACTTGTGGTAAAGGACTAGCTTTTCCCCCACCTCTGCAGACTGGTATCTTTGTAAAAGTCAATAAAACTAATAACAAAAATAAAAATACAAACAAAAACATAAGCCCCCAAGTAGAATATTAAATGCCCCCAATATAATATTAAATTTAAAAATAACATGACTCTGTCAAGTTGATCTGAAAGTTTATAGATGCCCATCTCAAGTTCTGCATTAATCCTATTTCCTATAGCAGCAAAAAGCTCAGGGACGCACTGGAAGGTGGTGGATCACACTTTGAGAACTGTCCTTGAACATTACTGCTCATTAGTATTTACAAATTTCCAGAAAAGAGATTCTTCATGGTGTGGAGCAGAACATTACCAATAGAATAAAATTAATGCAAAAGAAAAGGAAAGAACATAATATACTTGGCTCTGAGATAGACACGCTTCTCAAAGTTCCAAGATAGGCTGAGTAACTAAGAACTCATGGGATGTGTGAAGACTGACTTAAAGCCAACTGTGAACTCACTGAAAAACAACAGTATATGCATTGGAATGTGATTTCTTAAGCGCCTTCTTCCTGTAAGGAGATGGATAAAATTGTAGTCAACTAAATCACCTTTTGTGTTTTTTGGAAAAAAGTTCTTGATAAGCCAGCTGGGAGTTGAAGGTGAGACCATAAGAAATCAAAGAAGCACAGAAGTGTTCTGTGCTGTGTGATGTGATCATTGATTGGTGGACTTTGATAAGAGTCTGAGCTCTGCTACCTATGAGGTCTGTGAACCTGAACATGTCACTTTCCTGAGACTCTGCTTCCTTGGGTGGAAAAAGGCATCATTATTATGACATTATAATATATATATATATAGTATATAATATATGATAACAGTATAATAGTATATAATAGTATATTTCATAGGGCTGCTGCTGGGATGGTTAAAATATGGTGCTCAGTATGTATTAGTATTATTGTTGATAATAACCATAAATTGTTTTATATGTCAGTAATATCATTGCAAACTCTAAAAGTGTTAGGGAGGTGTACATTTAAGTGCATTTGCCTTATGTTGCATATGATGGTATTTCCCAATATCTTGCACAGAAGGTTAATTGTGTTCCACACCAAAAGGGTCTATACTCTAATAAATTTTGGAAACTCTGCATGTTTTGAGATTCACAAGACACATTATTGTATTAAGATTCCTGAGAAATCAAGCATAAATAAACCTGTGAACTTCTACATGGCATACTTCTTCCTAAGCATATTTGATTACACAAAGTTTTATAGGAATATGTAAGAGCTAGTGAGAATTACTATACATTACATATTTATTGTGTGTCAGGTACTAATAGAATAGTTAGCTCATTTTATATCACTTTACCCTTGGTATCCCCATTCACAAGGGAAGGTAAGTAAGCTGGTCAAGGTTATACAGTCCAGAAGTACAAGGTTAGGATTCACAGCCAATTGTTTGGTCTCTGGTGACCACATGATTGGCTGCCTTACTACCTATTCTCTTCCTGGGATCTAGAATTCCATGGAAGATACTTTAAGAAATGCTGATTGTGAACAATATGTTGTTCAGACTGGAGTAGTCACAGTAATTTGTATACACCACATTCACACATGTATTCTTTTCTTTACACTGTGCCACTCATATTTTTTTCTTTCTTAAATTTTACAACTTATCTAAAACCCTGATCAAACCACGCGTTCTTTTCCACGCAGTCTTCCTTAGAGTTTCAGCCATGGTGGTCTCACTTTCTCCTAGACACTTAGCATCTGTTTTGCTGAGTTCATGGGCAGATGTCCTACTGAACTCTGGATATGTTGTTTATGTGAATATTTTTTCTTAACTAGCATCCAGATCCTTGAAAATGGTACTGTTTTATTCTAGAAATGCTAAAAGCATAACAAATGTATGTTGATTAGAATTTTTTACTTACCATCTGGAGTTGTTTCAAATTTACTTGGTATGAGTCCCAAGTTGCTAACATGAAGAAATGAATTCCATTTGCAGCCCTAACAATTACCATATGAATTAGAAATGATCACCTTTGCTTGTTGGTGTAACTGAATAATTCACAAGTTCAACTAAAAATAATATTTTTGTAATTCTAAATTATAGCAGATGATTAAGCATATGATCTTTAAACTGACAGTAAATAGCATTAAATATATTCATAAAGAGCAGAATAACAAAAGTCACATTTCATTTACCTCCTAGTTTGACTATTAGGGTGACTTATTTCCTAGGTGTTTTAGAGAGGATTTTGTGACAAAGCTAGTTCATTTATTTATTTTATTTTAAAATACATTTATTTTGAGAGAGAGAAAGAGAGAGATAGGGAGAGCAGAGGAGGAACAGAGAGAGAGGAAGACAGAGTGAATCCCAAGCAGGCTCCGTGCTGTCAGCACAGAGCCTGATGGGGGCTTGATCTCATGAACTGTAAGATCATGACCTGAGCCAAAATCAAGAGTCAGATGCTTAACCAACTGAGCAACCCAGGTGCCCCAACAAGCCTATTTTAAAATCAAATCATGGAACTTGAAAAGTTCTTGAAGACTCATCTAGTTCTCTTCTCTAAGTTCTTACTTAGAGATAAACCATGATAAACTGCAGAGAGGTTAGAATCTACATTTTTGTAGAAATGGAAATGACCCACACAGTTATAATCTTTTGTAGAATAGAAAATAGTCAAGCCTTTTTCTACCTCTTAATTCCATTTCAATATATCTATTTGTTGTTACTTGAGATGTATGAGTGGGTGGTAGTGGACTTTTTATAAAAAACAATCTAAAATATGCTATGAAATTAAAAGAAATTATTATAAAATCAAAAGTTTAAATCAATGAAAACTATTCTAAAATACAGAGCAAAGAGATTTTTGCTAAAAACTCTTCTACAAGCCAGTGGAACTGAGACAGAGAAAAAAAAATAGAGTGAGTTGCTCTGAATTCTTGAAAATAGCGTTACCTTAAAACCCACTCTTGGGTTAAGTCATGACTCTTTGCTATGACTTGAGTCTTCAATATGCTCTCAAGGCAAAGCCCTCATTGGTTTTGAGAAGTGCATCCTTGTCCTTGGAGCAGAAGGCCATGCATGCCTCTTGCTTTCTACTCCAGCAAAGTGACCTCTGCAATTGCCAGTCATCTAACGACCTGTTCAGCAACAACTTTCATCTGGCATACATGAGCATCACAGTATTTCATGCAGTTGCAGCCAAAACCAGTTTTTCACATCACGCTGATTTTGAGGGTGATGGGTGCAGGTTTGCATTTTTGCTCCCAGTGCCAGATGCTGGAGATGTCGCTATAGACTGTGGCTGCTACCTGCTGAGTGTCACAGTCAGCAGAGAGATGCAAAACACATGAAGATGGGACATGTTGAGTGTTAGTGCCAGGGGAGCAGAAGGGCCAGAAATGACTGTGAGGTGAAGAAGAGCAAGTAGAGATGGGCTAGGCATCTTGGGAAATGGAAAAAGCACTTGCTAAGGCACCAGAACAAGGAAAAGTGTGAACTTGAGGAAAGAACAATATTTAGATGGGCCGGTAGATGGGAGTATCAATTAGAAGATGAATTTGCAAATGTATATTAGATCTTATTTTTATGTTTTACCATTTGTCTTTTTTTGTTTTCAGTAGTATTTGCTCTGTGTCTCCCATAAATTAATGCAGTGCCTAGAAAGGAGAAAGATTTCTACTTCCTCTATAATTCCTATCAGACGAGTATTTGTTGGTTGCTAAATGGATTATATGCACAGTTTCATGTCAGACTCAGATCGTTTGACACGAAGTTCCACACAGTGGTGTTAAGTAAACCTCTATGTAACGACTACTGCCTTTTTTACAATATTATGGAATAAAATTGAAGATTCTTTTACTGTTTAAACATTTTTAATACAAGTAATTAAAAATATTTTGTTGATAACATAACATCATATAGATATTTTTAAATTTATTTTGTAGTTTTTATTACCCTTTTTTATTACTCTTTTAATTCCCAGGGTTGGATATATTTATGATTTGGGGATATCTTTTCTTATCCACATCATTTGTCACAATACCTGTTATAAAATTTACCACAGTTCAAACTTGATAAATGAATGCTTTTCTTTGGCTATTTAATTATGATGACCACTAGAGACACTTAGCATACCATGTATATTTCAGAAATGTAGTAGGTTAAAATCACATTTTAATAAATCACAAGATATTGTACAAACATAAAGGGAACAAGATAACAGGTGCCTAATTTGATTGCTTTTGTGATGTGGCTGCCAGTTTCCATCTGCCTTTTTTGTGAATCTAGATTTTTATCCATCATGTACATCAGAAGGAATGTGCATATTCCCCTTAAAGTGAATTCCAGAGAGTCCTCATGATAATATATCTTCCTATAACTTTTAGAAAAAATCAAAGTAATTTTTAAGTAAGGTTGTCTATAAAATGTTAATTAACTTCACATTATCCAAAATAAATATAATGGAAATTATTGCTCAGTTACAGTTTTCTTGATACGCGACTCATAAAAAAAAGACTTAAGCATGTCAACCCTAATGGAAGGATTTATTAAACAAATGAGGTTATAGAAATGTAATGAACAATATTTTAGCCAAAAAGATTGAGCAAATATTAAAAATCTCAAGAATTAAGGAATGGGGAATCTGATTGACCCAGACACTAACTCAGCATGTCAGAGTTAGTGGCTTCTATTCAATCCAAAGTTCCTGTCTTTAATTTAAAGAATTTTCTTTGTGGGAAAGCTATTAATTACAGATTTTCAATAGATGCATGAACACTCACTCTTTCTATTTCTTTTTGTATAAATTTTGGGTAGCTGTTTTTCCACATATTTTCCACATATTTCTCTACTTCTAAATGTTCAAATTTATTGGCATAAAGTCATTCTTAGTATCTCTTATTATTCAATGGTCAGTAGTCAATGGAAGGATCAATCTTTGTTTTTGAAGATTTTTCTTTACTATATTTTGTTTTCCATTTTATTAATTTCTTTTATTTCCTTCCTTGTACTTTTTTGGAGTTCTTTCTTTTAACTTACAACACAATTAACTGTAAGATAAGTCATAGATAAATGATTTTTCACATTTCTTCTTTTGCTAACATGCATTAGAGGGTATAAAGTTTTCTCTAAGCAAAGCTTTAGCTGTATCTCACCAAGTTTTGCTCTGGTGTATATCATTTAGTTCTAAGTGTTTTGTAATTTCTAGTATGATTTTTTTCTTTAACTGATGTTTTACTTAGCAGCGTTTTGTTTATTAAATCAGGCTTATATTAAATTTTGTATTTCCTCTTAAGTAGCTTTTCAGTTATGTATTCTTTCAGTTGTTAGCCTAGAGTTAAAACATGTTTCCTTTAATTGTTAGAGTCTAGTATGAGTACTGTTAATAGTTTTGTATAATGTTTAGGTCTTAGAACTCCACTGACCACTTACCACCTTTTATTATTGTTGTTATCTGCTATCGTCTATTTTAATTCTACATACAGTTTAACCCCCATACATTATTATTATCATTTTATACTGTCATATTGATTTAAATATATGTCCTTCTCAATTGCCATACTTCTGGTATAAATTATTTTTTCTTTGCCTGAAAATTCTCTCTCTCCTTTTTTAGTTTAGTTTAGTTTTAATATTCAATAGGGTATATTCTAAAATGTGTACAATTTAAGATTGGCAGCTATTTTCTTTCAGCTCTTCAGAGTTATGATTCCATTATTTTCTGGCTTCCATAATTTCTGTTTAGGAGTCCATTAATTCTCCCTGTTGCTTTGAAGGCATTGATTTTGTTTGTTTTTGACAAAACCTATGATTCCTTTTTTAAGAAGTTTGTTCATTTGGGGCACCTGGGTGGCTCAGTCACTTAAGCATCCGACTCTGGCACAGGTCATGATCTTGCAGGTTCGTGAGTTTGAGCCCATCATCAGGCTCTGTGCTGACAGCTCGGAGACTGGAGCCTGCTTCAGTATCTGTGCCTCCCTCTTTCTCTGACTCTCTGTCTCTGTCTGTCTCTCTCTCTCAAATAAATAAATGTTAAAAAAAACTTAAAAAGTTTGTTTGTTTGTTTATCTATCTTTTATTTATTTAACTAATCTCTATACCTAACATGGGGCTCAAACCCACAACATTGAGATCAAGAGTGAAACGCTCCTCCAACTGAGTCAGCCAGGTGCTCCTCTCTGACTGCTTTTAAGATTATCCTTTTTTAGCAGTTTTACTATAATGTCCCTGAACATTGTTTAGTTTGTATTCTGCTTTAAATTTGTGAGATTTTTCATGCTGTTGCTTAATGACTTTCATCAACTTTGGAAAATTAACTATTATCTCTTCAAACATTGCTTTTACCCTACCTGCTTTCTTCCCCTTCTAAAATTCTGATTACATACACACACACACACACACACACACACACACACACACATTCACACTCACACAACAGCTTTCTCACTCTGTATATATGAGTTTTCTCTCCTCTTTTTCTCTTTATGTGCCAGGGTGCATAGTTTCTCCTGAATTGCTCTGTCACTCATTTTTCTCCTAACCCAAAACAATCTACTCTAAAACCAATCAGTTGAATTAATTGTGTTATTAATTTTCATTGGGTTGGAGAATTTCCATTAGATCACTTTTTTTATAGTTCTAATTTGATGGCAAAGTTTTATATTTTTGTCATTTGCTCTCTTAACAAATTATTCAGTTATTTTAAAGTTGATGTCTGATAATCTAAATTCATTTTTAGCTCAATTTCTATTGTTTATTCTCTTTCTTGGCCCCATTTTTGGATATACCTGGTAGGTTTTAATTTAATACCTGGTGTGTGTGTGTGTGTGTGTGTGTGTGTGTGTGTGACAGAGAGAAAATTTATAAATCTCTAGAGACTATTATCTTATTCCTGAGAGGATTGGTTACAGTTTCTGCCAGATAGTTAGAATAATGGAAGATTATCTTTGTACAAAGATCGAGCCAATTCAAGTTGGGTTTGTGTTTATAAGGCCCCATCTATTTACAGTTTGCTTTTTCTCTTAGAATGTACTACCATACATCAGAAATGCTGATGAGTTTACCAGGATCCTACACACCATTTAGGAATTGGTTTATGTTGCTAGGGAAAAAGAGGTACAGAATGTCAGCCACTGCTATTCCCATCTCTTTGGAATTTTTGACTAAAAATTCTCCTGCCTTAGTTTTGTTGTAATTTGTTTTTGATCATTTTACTTAATGGAAAAGACCCTTTTGGGGGAAAAAAGCAGGTTAGAATTTTGGAGCTACAAATGTGCTGCTGATTTCTTTAGTATCTTGACCCTTCCGGTCCTGGAGGCTTTGGTATCTCTGTCATCCTCCAAACATATATTTTAGAAATGTACGTAGCATCTCATGTTATTTTTGGTGAGGTGGTTAGTCTGCTACAAGCTAGACTATCATGGACAGAGTCCTCCTTGAAAATGATTCTAAGTTAAATCTTCTCTTGGCAGTCCCTCTTCCATCTTGTTGACCCCAGCTGCCATCGCCACTGGTTGTGGAAGTGCTTTCTCACCTTTACTTCTGCTTCCCCTCCCCCATTTGCCTAGTCACCATCAAAAAGATGGACGGAAGGCAGATAAAGTGTGCATGTAAGTTCTTACTTGATTGTTAGTATAATAAGGTAATTTTATTCTCTCTGGGTCTAGTAGGCACTTGAAATTGACTCTCTCTTGTGGGCATTCTGGTAGTTTCTTCTGAGGGCCCACTCGAAATGTTTATCTGCACTTCTTGTGTCTTAGCCAGTGCCTTTTCCTTCACTTGACCACTCTATTCTCATCCTCTGATTTTCTGGAGGTCTCCTTCTTTAAAACAATTTTTTTAATGTTTATCTATTTTTGAGACAGAGAGCAGGAGCAGGGAACAGGCAGAGAGAGAGGGGACACAGAATTAGAAGCCGGCTTCAGGCTCGAACTCAAGAACCGCGAGATCATGACCTGAGCTGAAGTTAGATGCTTAACCAACTTTGGCCCCTGGTGGTCTCCTGCTAATTGGATTCCATTTCCTTTCCAGATGTCTATCTTTGACAGTACTCAAAGTGACTTCAGATTAGCTCTCTCTCCCTTGTATCTCACATCTTGTTTATGAGAGACACTCAGAATCCTTAACTAGATAAGTGAAGATATAACTGGTTTTTAATATATTCTGGTCTTTCTGCCCTACTGCCTTGGGCTGATAGTCACAGCATTTGTCTTTAGATTCTTTGTTTTTATGTATCATACAGCAATCCATTGTGATCCCTCCTCTGACTGGTGTCTTTGAAGTGCCTCTATCTTTGGGAAAACACATTCTAAATCTCTTGCTGGCTCTTTGTATACTGGCACCTCTTTTTAAAGAAATCTCTATCTCAAAAAACCAAAAAACCCCAAACTCTCTTACCTGCATCTTTTAACCTTTTGCACTCTTACATTAGTTTTCAGGGCTGCTGTCATCAAGTACAACAAAGTGGGTAGCTTAAAACAGGAGGCCAGAAATCTGAATCAAGGTGTTTGTAGGACAGTACTCCCTCTGAAACCTGTTGGGGAGTCCTTCTTGCCTCTCCTATTTGCTGGAAATCTTTAGCATTACCTGGTTTATAGATGCATTACTCTACCTTCTGTCTTCACAGGGCATTCTCCCCATATATCTATCTCCACAAAGTGAACTTTTATAAGGACACCAGTCACACTGAATTAGTGGCCCACCTACTCCAGTATGATTTCAGTTTAACCAATTATATCTGCAATAGCCCTGTTCCCAGATAAGGTCATAATCTGAGGTACTGGGGGTTCGGATTTCAATTTATCTTTCTTAGCAGGGCACAGTTCAACTCATAACAGTCTTAGATATATCTGATTTATCTAACTGGTTACCAGACACCCACTTTGAAATCTTCCAAGTTAGTTTCAGAAGTCATTCTGGTATCTGATGTCTATTGACCTTGGTGCCTCAGTTGAAACTTCCACTTGAGCGTCCTGTTAGATTTGAATATAAGTTCTATTATGTATATAGTTGTAAAAATACTACCAGTGAGCAGTACTGGTTAATATATATACAAACTTCTTTGTCCTGAATGTTTTCAGTTGGGAACCTTAAGCTTTTCATAAGTAAAATTTATTATATTATTTTTTTCCATCTGTTCTAAAACTCCTAATAGATTTTGACATAGATTCTCACCAGTATCTTTCCTTCCTCTTTGTCTACCTCTTTAGCTTACTTTTAGGAAGATTTCTTTATTTTATCTTCCCACCTGTGCCCATAATTCTTACTTTTGCTATCATATTTTTAATTTCTAGATATTTTTTGGTTTCTAAATTCCCCTTAAAAATAATATCCTGTTCTTATTTCATGCACAGAATACACTCTTATCCTTGTGGGTGGATGATATAATTCTTTTCCTTTTGTTTTATTTTTTTTCTACTAGTTACACAGTCTCACTTTCTTCTGATTCCTTTACATCATTTCTCTTTTTCGTGTGAGAAAATTTACTCAAATATCTGTTGATGATCCCCGGCTATTCATTCACACCTAAAAGTGAGATCTTGAAGGATCAGTTATAAAACCCTGAACATTGGCAAGAAGGACTCACTGTAAAACAAATAAGCAACCATTCAGGTGTGGGGTTGCAACCTACCTATCAGGCATTTTCCCCCCTAACTACATTAGCTTTATTTTCAGAGAACAGTAGATTATCCAATCTAACGGAAGTTCAGAGACAGTATAAGATTGAAAGGTGGCATTCTGGATCTATGTAGGTGAAGGCAGGTTCATCTCACTATTTAGTGTGTACATTTTTACTCAGTACACTTGTCTTTAGGCAAGCACCTCATTCCAGTCCTCCTTTCTGTCTCTGTTCTTGAGTCCAGAACGTCTCAAATCTTAGATTAAATTCATCAGAAAAACTATACTTTCTACCAGTTGTCAGATGGGGGTTAGGGTGAAGATGGGAACTGAGGATCTAATGCTCCTTATATAGGTTTTAAAATTTTACTCATGTTTTTAAAAAATTTTTTTGAGGTTATTTATTTATTTATTTTTTGGGAGAGAGAGAGAGAGAGAGAGAGAGAGAGAGAGAGAGAGAGAGAGAGAATCCCAAACAAGCTCCAAGCTGTCAGCCCATAATCCAATGCAGGGCTCGAATGCAGAAACCACAAGACCATGACCTGAGCTGAAATCAAGAGTCGGAAGCCTAACTGATTGAGCCACCCAGGCACCCCTATATCCATGGTTTTTGGCTTTATTTCATTCTTTCCTCTGCTGTAACTGATCTCTTCAAATGCTGAGGTTTTCAGAGTTCTGAAAGTTATTTCTAATGAGTATCTCCCTCTCCAGCCACTTAGTGTAGAACCCCCTTTTCCCTCTTAAAGTCTTTTTTTAAAATTTTTAATGTTTATTTATTACTGATACGGAGAGAAACAGAGCACGAGTGGGGGAGGGGCAGAGAGAGAGGAAGACGCAGAATCTGAAGCAGGCTCCAGGCTCTGAGCTGTCAGCACAGAGCCCGAAGGAGGGCTGGAAACCACAAACCGTGAGATCATGACCTGAGCAGAAGTCGGATGCTCAACCGACTGAGCCACCCAGGCGCCCCTCCCTCCTTCAATCTTTATGTATTGTGGTTATTACCTTGCTTAATTGGAAATAGGAATTTGTTTTTCTTTTTGTTTGGGTGGGATTCCTTTTGTTTCTTTGGGGATTTGAAAGGATCTTAAATCTGAAAGGCCAGGTGGCTACTGGAAGGACAACATTTGCATGATGCAAATATGGAGCTAATTATAAAAATCATGTATGAAAATAAGAACTGGTCAACTCACTAATTGCTGGATTTCCAAGGAAAATTGCTGGATATCTCACTCTTGGACCTGTTAGTCTGCCATTGATTAAGGTTAACTGTCTCTCACTAATGTTTTTGATCCATTATTAAGAACTCAGAGTTGAAACTGGGAACTTGCTATACATTGTAACGCCTATTGTTTGTTACTATGTTCTGGAGTGAATTGTTTGGAAGAGTTGGTCGTTCACATACTTAATTAATTTAAAGACTGTTGGTGGTTTTATTTATTAAGCTAAATTGAACTCTAAATTAGCTTTTCTTTCTCCCAGAATTTTCCGGGTAATACATCAATCCAGTGGTCTCTCTCACCGTAGTTTTTCTCAAACATAATATTCATCCTTGTCTGCCAAATTAAGTTACAAAGTTTGAAACACTATATATGCGTTTTTTAAAAAAATCTGTGACATCTGTTGATTTGGATATGATTCTATCTGGCAGGATATAAGATCTCTCTGCTCAGAAAGTACTCTAGTCCTTTTAATCTCCCAATGATGCTATAAACGTCTCAATAGACACTTTTGCACATTTGGCAGCTATGATTTTAAAAAGTGGAGTGGAGAGCAAAGAATAAGAATCCAGAGTAACAGAGCTCTTGGGTGATCCTAAAAAAATGCATGTACGGAACATTTTATATGAGACAATAGTTTGGGAATAAATCATCTTTCTGAGAAATTAGAAAAAGCCTTTCCTTTACAGATCTACTAGTGAATTCCTATTTAAGCTATGCTAAAATAAACCATGCTGGTGTACATCTAAATTACTACTAAATGAATGAAAGTGTTTCTATGACTGAAAACCAGTTAACTAGCTCTTCCCTGATTGTCTCCTTGGGATAACTTCTGTCAAATCACCTCCATTTTGATCATGCAGTTTGGTTTCTGATTTAACTTTCATTTGATTAATGAGGCAAATATGATAGCTTCTGAAATAATCTTCACACTTTGAGAGTCCTCTATATATCTCATTGAAACACTATTGCCCAAATTTTGCAAATTTAGCTTCATCAAGTGTAACTTTGATCATATAATCTTTTGGGGGGAAAAAAGCAAAAAACAAACCAGTACGCAAAATCCTTTGTACACTACTCATTTTTTTTTACCCAATTAAGATACCATTGAAGGATATCCATGCATTTTCCTTTCTCACTTGTCATTTGTTATTTTTCTAAATATATTTTGTGTTCCATTAAATAAAATTACATGCTTTTCTCTTGTGAACTCACATGACTCTAGGACCCAGGCAGAGAAGGAATTTTTTAGTGAAGCAAGTGTATATGCTTTGTTTAAACTGTGTTATTGAGCTATAATTGATATACAATAAACTGTATATACATAAATGTACATTTGGAAAGTTTTGACATATGTATATACCTGAGAAACCATTGCTACAATGAAAATAATGAATGTGTCCATCATCCCAAAAGTTCCCTTGTGCTACCTTAGAAGAGTCCCCTCTTGCTCTTTCCTACCCTCCCTTTACAATCAACTGCTGAGCTGTCACTATGGGTTGGTTTGCTTATTCTAGAGTTTTGTATTCATGGAATCATACAGTATGTGCTCTTTTTTTTTTGTCTGGCTTCTTTTTTTTGAGATTTTACCTCCTTGGGTATTGGATATTTTTGTATGCCTGTAAATGTTATTGAACTCTGTGCAGGGGTATAGTTAAACTACTTGGAAACAGTTTGATTCTTTTATTCCTTGGTCTTAAGATTTGTTAGATAGGGCAGTCTAGAGCTAATTATTCACCAGCACTGAGGGAAAACCCTTCTGATCACTCTACCCAAGGTCCCATAAATCATGTAGTTTTTCTATCTGCCTGGTAGGATCAGGTGCTATTCCCAGGCCCATGTGAGCACTGGTCATGTTTCCTTCTAATCCTTAGCAGCTCTTTTCTTAACCAAGGGTGGTTTCTTCACATGCTTATGCTGATCATTATTCTTAAGTACTCCAGAGGGACCCTGGTGTAGATTTCTGAAGTTCTTTTTCTGTGATGCTCTCCCATTGTCCATACCCTATCCTGCTAACTCTAGTCACTTTGGTATTGGACTTTCAATTCCATCTCTTTAACTCAGGGGTCCCTGGGCTCCATTTGGGTTCCCTCTGCCTGCACTGGTGCCTGGAAACTCTCAAGGAGGCAGCTCAGCAGTTGGCTCGCTTTGATTATTTCCAGTTTCTCCTGGATTACTGTCCTTTGTTGCCTGATAGGGTCTTGAAAGCTCTTGTTTCAAATATTTTGTTTGGATATTTTGTTAGTGTTAGGCAGAAGAATAAATCCAGTCCTTTGTACATTTTCAAAATGTCTCAACCAGATATGACATCTTTAATTTTGGAATAGCACCTTGTATCTCTCTATGGCACGGACTACCGTGTGACTCTCTTTAGTTCAATTACGCATGCCATTATTTCATTCTCTCAGGAGAGTTCAGGCTCCTTGAAAACAGAATCTACCATGATTCTTGCCTTTGTTTTCTCTCTTATCTATAAAAGGTTGCCTTCTATGAAGTACTCAATAAATGTATGTGAATTGAATTAATGTAGGAGACATTATGAATTTTACTTCAGAAAAATGACTTTTTACTTAAATTCAATAGTGCCAAGTGAATACTTAGGTGATCAGTATCAGAATTTTTCCCTTTGTAAAATGGTGGCATAATGAAAGCTATTACGTACATGATATGTATAAAATATTTTTCCTCATATTAAATGATCTATACCAGTTAAATTCTGGACATTTTCCAGAACTGTCATGGTTGTTAGAAATTAACCTGCTTTAAAAAACATATTACAGGTACCAGCCAGATTTGCCATAAGGATCCTGACAAATATATTGACATTTCCTTTCACTGAGAGATGACATGAAAGGTGACTGGAGTTATGTCACATGGTTTTATCACAAGTCTCAGTTTATTGACAGTCTTCATGACATAATTTTTTGGAAGTGCCTGTTGGTCCTTTACCAAACTCTGGGATTTTTTTACATCTTTTTTAAAAGTGTGTATTTGTGGTCTATTCCTCATAATGTCTACTGTTACTACAAGAGAAGTGAGGCATGAGAGAAATATCAATCAAGAGTAGGTTGAAGGCTCATTTTCAAGTCCTGACTCTGTCACTGAGTCGCAAAAAGACTTTGGAAAACAAAATTAGAATATATGATTCTTATTTCTTCATTTAAAAAATATGAATGAAGATATGGATAATAGTATCTTCTTCAAAGGGTTCCTGTGAGGACCTAATGAGAAAATGTTTGTGAAAGTGTTTTGCAAATTGTAAGGCATAAGACAAATACTAGCTCCTACTATTTTCTCAAAATTTCTGTGCCTTATCTAGCGTTTGAGTCCAGGGGTCTGCAAAACTGGGTCTGTTTGCTATAGTGTCCATGTGAGTCAATCCACTGAGAAGTGAGGAGAATGTTTTTGGTGAAATCTGCATAACAACAATGAACATGAATAAGCAAATTATTTTGTTATTTTTGTTGAGGTAACCATTGCTTGTAAGGAAAGATAAAAGCATATACAGGATAAGGGGTAATCAGGAGTGTAGAGTAGGGTGAGTGTGGAAACTTTGAATATTGCCACCTAGAGAAAGTGATGATAAAGCAAAGGCATGGAGAGAACATTCTGGTTGTGTGGGTATCTGGAGACAGTGTGTCAGGCATAGAGAATGCCTTGTGCCAGTATGCTGAGGTGGGAGTATCCAGAGTAAGGGGTGAGAGGTTAGGGAATGAGAAAGGATGGGGCAGATGTCACTGGCCCACAGCCATTGTAAGGACTCTGGCTTTCACTCCCAGTGAGGAGCAAACCATGGAAGGCTTTTAGAAGAGGAGTGATGTGACCTGGTGTTTAGTTCTGGCTTTGGCTGCAATATCTGTAATTAGCATATCAATCTTACTAAATTGAAACCACTTTTAAATTCGAATTGTCAGCACAGCAGTTTGGTTAAATAATGTTGAATGATTGATTCTCAGAGTTTTTCAAACTGAAAGTGTTCATCTCTGTATTTAGCCATGTATCAGTGATGCCTTGCAGGAAACCCTTGCAACTGACATAATTATTTTAGCCAGTTTTCAGGAGTGGAGGCAGGCCTCCCTTTGGTCTAGAGAACCGGAGGACACTCAAAGTGTGGTGTCCCCTCTGTGGCAGGTTTATCAGCTTCTGATTCTACATACACAGGCTCTAAGATGAAACCTCAGCCAAAAAATGTCAAGTAAATGCAGCCAAGTGTTTGGCTCTCTCCTGACACTGGAAAAAGGAACTTTTTTTTTTTTTAATTTCACTTACTTACTCTCTTGCAAGAGTGTGAACTTTCTTTCTGCAGCCAAAACAAACAAGCTTGAAGATGATGATACATATCACACCCAACCACAAAATGAGGGGGATTATCTGAGGCAGAACAAATGGCTTCAGCATGGCCCCTGGTTCCTGACTGTGCAACACACCTGATTAACTACAAAGATAGTCCCACAAGCCATGGACCTCTCTTCCACTCTCCCCCACTTTATTCCCTCCTAGTGTGAATTTTGGTGTGGCAAAGTAATTCTGAATGGAGGACCCAAGTAATGGGTTTGTATGATGAGAGATGGCAGGGCCTGCACTTACATGCAGAGCCCTGGGGTACAGGGAACCACCCTGTCTATTGTAGAAGAAACACAAATACTGCAGAGAGTGAGCAATAACCTATTTTCGCATGACTGTCTGCCATATCCATGTTCAATGAATGTTAGTGATGGCCACTGATATCCCACTTCTTTCTAAAGACAATAGTGTCTGAGCACATAGCTGAATTTCACAATTTTAACTGGAAAAATTGTTATTTCTTATCCCTGCAATGGGATGTCATCAAGATGAATAGATTTTATATCACATGTTTAAGGAAAATCATACTTCAGATAATTTTGAAATATGAGTACCTTGAGCAGGGCCAAATCTGATCCCTGAAGAAGATCAAGAGTTTACTGGGCCTTTTACTCCCAAACAGGGATTTGAAAGAGAGGTCAAGACCTAATAGTCTCAGACCATCCAGAGGCCGTGTGCAAGCTTGATTCCAAGAGGCTAAAAGGAGGATCACTTAAAAGATTTTCAAGGACCACTGGAAACCTCCTACTTGTAAAATGCTGACATGAGTAATCTATCATTACAAATAACTACCATGCTGGCATTTTGGAAGTAAACTTTTGATTGAAGTAAAACATGTATAAGTAAAAGTGCACAAGTTTCTAGAGAATAGCTGGAAGAAGTTTCACAAAGTACACATGTCCATAGAACTACTACTTATCTCAAGATGTCGACCATTGCAACCCCTTTTTGCTCACGTCCAGTGAGCTAACCATTATTCTGATATATAACAGCATTGATTAGCTTGACTTGTTTGGAGGTTTATGCAAATAGAGACATAGTGTTATGTACTTCTTGATGGTTTCAAAATGCATCCATGTTATATGGAATGTCTTTTTCCCATATCTGAATGGTATTCCATTATATGAATATTCCACAATTTGTTAATCTGTTCTCCTGTTGATGAATATTTGATCATTTTTCCCCAGTATTTGCTTGTTTTTAATAGTGCTACTGTTCACATTTTAAAAAAAGTATAATCTATTGTCACATTAGATAACATACAGTGTATACAGTGTGCTCTTGATTTCAGGGGTAGATTCCTGTGATTCAACACTTACATACAACCCCAGTGCTCATCCCAACAACTTCCCTCTTCAATGCCCATCATTCATTTTCCCCTTGCTTCCATCTCCCCATCAGCCCTCAGTTTGTTCTCTGTATTTAAGAGTCTCTTACGGTTTGTCTCCTTCTTTGTTCACGTTTTTATACATGATTTTTGGTACACATCAACATACATTTCAGAGGGGCATTCAGAGTATATTATACTTAGGAGTGGAATTGCTAGTTCATAGGTTTTACATATATTTGTCTTCAGTAAATATAACCAAAGAGTCCATACATATTTGGACATTCCATTACTCCCCATTTCTTACAGCATTTCTATGTTTCTCTTTGGGATCATTTTCCTTTTGCTTGAAGAACACTAGATTTATTGTTTTTCTTAGACCTTCTAGCAAATAGTTGGGGTTTTCTTTTTCAGTTTTTGTTTGGCTGTAAACACCCTTATTTCACCTTTTTGTTTTTTTAAAGTTGTTTTTGCTGAGTATAGAATTCTAGCGGTTTTTTCTTTTGGAATTTTAAAGTTGTGATTGAATTTTCTTATAGTTTCTATCTTTTCTGTTCAGAGAGGGGATGTCAGTCTTAATGTTGCTCCTTAATATATAATATCTTTTATGGTATGGTTTATTATAAGCTTTTTTCTCTGTCTTGCATTTTTTTATGCTGTAAAACTATGCTTAGCATAGTTTTCTTTGTATATATTTTCCTTGGAATTTCTTGCACTTGTTGAGTCTACAGCTTGTGTTTTTAATAACTTTTGAAAATTCTCACTCATTATCTCTTAGTGAAGTACTTGGGGTTTTCCTTATATAATATCATGTTCTTTATTTATTCCATTTCAATTTGTAAAAGGTGAAAGATTTATGCGATCAGAAGAGAAACCAGAGTATTCCATTTCAATTTGGATGACTTTATTTTTTCTTGCCTAATTACCCTGTTTAGAACCTCTAGTACAACATTGAATAGGAGTTATGAGAGCTAATACCTTAATTTCTTCCTTATCTTACAGGCAATTATTCAGTCTTTCACTGTTAAGTACTATGTTGGTTGTAGGTTTTCATGAAGCCCTTTATCAGGTTGAGAAATTTTCCTTCTTTTAAAAATTTTTTAATGTTTATTTACTTTTGAGAGAGACAGGGAGACAAAGTGAGAACAGTGGAGGGGCAGAGAGAGAGACACACACACAGAATCTGAAGTGGGCTCCAGGATTTGAGCTGTCAGCACAGAGCCTGATGTGGGGCTCGAACCCATGAACTGTGAGATCATGACCTGAGCCGAAGTCGGATGCTCAACAGAACTGAACCACCTAGGCACCCTAAGGAATTTTTCTTCTATTTCTACTGTGTTTTTGTCATGAAAGGTGTTGGATTTTTTCCAAAGCTTTTTCTGTGTTATTGAAATGGTCATATGGTTTTTATATTTTATTCTACAAATCTGATGTATTACATTAATTGGATTTTGACTATTAAACCAACCTTGAATTCTTGGATTAAATTCCGCTTGATTGTAGGTGTATAATCCTTTTTATAATTTTCTGTATTAAGTTTGCAAGGATTTTCCCATATATATTCATAAGAACTATTTGGTCTTGTTTTTTTCTTGTTATATTTCTTTCCGGTTTTGGCATCAGGGTAACACTATCATACAATGAGTTGGGAATTGCTCCTTTCCCTTCTGTCTTATGAAAGTGCTTGTGAAAGATTGGTATTAATTCTTGTTTAAAAGTTTGGTAGAATTTACCAGAGATGCTATTAGATGGTCTGGGATTTTCCTTCTGTGGAGTTTCAAAATTAATAATTAAATCCCTATTTGTTACAGGTCTATTTAGAGTTTCTATTTATTCTTCAGTCAGTTTTGGTAATTACTTTTAGAAAGTCTTCCATTTCATCTAAGTTATTCAAATTGTTGGTGTATAGTTGTTCATACTATTCCCTTATAATTTTTTCTGAATGTCTGTGGTAATATCCTTATTTCTGTCATGATTTTAGTAATTTGAGTTTTCTTTTTTTCTTAGTTTATATAAAAATCATTCCTTTTTAAATATTATTTCTTCCCATTGTCTTGCTCTTACCACTCAGGAGCTCAAATGATACGTATGTAGACAGATTCACCATAGTCTCTATGTTTCATACTATATTCGGTGTTCTCTATTTTTTTCTTTTTTGTGTTTAAGTTTGGAAATAGTCTACTGATCTGTTCTCTATTTCTTTCTCCAGTATGGCCATTTTACAAGTTAAACTCAATTACTATGTTCTTACTTTAGTTATTTTTAAGTTCTAGAGTTTCTTTTTTAGTTTTTCCTTATAGATTTCAATTTCTGTGGCTAAAGTCTTCACTTGCATATATTTTCTTAGAGATATTAGTCACAATTTTAAAGTTTCTGCCTGATGACTCAAAAATCTGGATCACCTGTGACTTTTTTTAGTTTATTTATTCTCTTGATTCTATTTCTTGGGAGCGCCAGTAATTTTTAATTGAATGTCAGACACTATAAATATTATATAAGTTTTGGTGATATTATCTTATGCATCATGAGAAGAATTATTCTATCTTCTGGCAGACAGTCAGAGTAAGGGCAGACCTCCTCAATGTAGTCCAAGAGTGTGATCTCTTGATCTTGGGTCATTCGGAAATAGAACCTCATTATTTTAATACATTAGGCTTTGAATTTTAGATACAATCTAGGAAATGAGTCTTTAATGATTTTACTTCAATATCTGTGGTTGTGCAAAAGTCAACACAATACTCTATTTAGGAAGGATCAATAGAAAAGTTGTTGTATTCCTTTATTTTAAACTATGGGCTGTTAAATCCTGGAATACTACTGAGTGTTTTGTTCCTTACCGCTCACAGAGCTGATACTTAGCAGACAGTTTCTCAGAGTAGATGCCAAATAATGCATTAAATTGAACATCAGAAGTGCTTGCTTTGAGTTTAATAGTATCTAATTTCCAGAATTGTTGTAAGGACTAAATGTGTGACCAAACAAGCAATGAATGCCCATGAAAAATTCACCTTTATTGTATGTTTATGAATATTTGTTAATCAGTTTAAAAAAATATTTGTTAGCATACAGCTCCTATCCTCTACTCCCTTCTCCCCCAGCATATCAACACACACACATCCATTGTTGCCTGTTTCCTTGTTGTTGTGCTTTAGGCTCTGGGCACCTGTTATCCCTTTATCTAATATATCTATCTTACAGATGGTTTTCAAATCATTCTAATATTTGACTATTAAACATTATAGCTGTACTATTTTATGCAATACTTACATTTTTCCAGGTTACTATAAATCTCTTATAAGTTCTTATGAAAGGTTTCAGCCTAAATGCTATTTGAGAAGAAATTATTGGACAATTTATTATTAAGTCAAAGTCAATCCAAACTAATTTCAAATTATTACTGATTTCCCAGAAGTTTTGGATTGGTGACATTAGTTATGAAATTGTGGACTAGTTAACTTCAGGGATTAGACATGAAGACAATGAAATATTAACTAAGACTTCAAGGTCTCTCATGATATAACAAGATTTGCAAATGAGATCATGAGAGGGAAATTTATCTTCTGTAAGCTTTTTTTTTTTTAAAAAAAATAATAAACAAGTAATTTTTTCCCAATTCTAAATTCAAGTAAATATGATCACATTTTTATTTCATAATATGTAAGTCTCAGGAATACTTATTAGAGGACCTTCATTTTTTTTTAATTCTTAAAAACGTTTCTTTAATGTTTATTTATTTTTGAGAGAGAGAGACAGAGCACGAGCAGGGGAAGGGCAGAGAGAGAGGGAGACACACAATCTGAAGCAGACTCCAGGCTCTGAGCTGTCAGACCAGAGCCCAGTGTAGGGCTGGAAATCATGAACGGTGAGATCATGACCTGAACCAAAGTTGGAGGCTTAAACAACTGAGCCACCTGGGCACCCATAGAGCACGTTTAAACAGAGATTTTGCAAATCTCTCAAAAAAACCCAAAATCTTTGCTGCCTCCTATCAAACACAGGGTTATTTTCAGAGTTAAGCAGTGTTAATGTTTTTAGATGGAAACAATCTCTTGGAATATGAATTCCTGTTTTCCTTACAAGAAAGCATTTTACTAAGTTGGTGGAGAATGCTGACATTTAGATTGCACACGCATGGTTACTCACCAATATGTTTAGACTGGATTAATTTAAGGAAAGAAATTTTAAAGTCTGTGTATGAGCCAATGAAATTGAGGAAGTGACTTGGCAAGGTCTAAGCATGGAGCTTTCTGATAGTTAAAAGAGCATTTGTTGGTGCGGTATTGTGATTAAGGAAATGCATCCTTGACAAAATGGCTGTGAATGTAATTTTTTTCTTTTTAAGAATGCACTTGAGGCCTCTCCATTGGATCCTCATCAGCCCAAGAGAGCTGTACATTTTCAGTGAATAACCATTGTGTTCTTACTTCTTTCCAGGAAGGAACTGCCTCTTAAATTCAATTTTCCCTGCCAAAGAAAGATTTCATTTGAGAGCTGGAATCACTGTTTCCTGCACTTTATACTAAAGAAGGAACTTGATTAATCAAGTTAAAAATAATAGTATGAGCACAGTTCAGCTTCTTATTTCCACCAGTCCAATTAACAAACTGAATATATTTTGTTAGCTACTTTGATGAAGAGAAAAAAAATAGTTTTCTTATTCAGTTAAGGTTTATGACTGAAGGACTGGAAAACTAAGAAGAAAAATGTTTGGTTTAGTTTTATGGAAAACTTAGATATCCTCCTTTTGAAAATTAGCCATTCACATATTTTCATATGGGCTGGGAAGCCATGTGCTCAGTATGATACTTTTCTAGTTCAGTGTGATTTGTTCTTTAACCACTCTTATTAGAGCCCACCATGACTCTATCACCAGAGAAAGAATGTTTACTAGGAACCAAGAGGTCACTTTTAAAGGTTCAGTGGCACCTGGGATCAAAGACTCCTGTTTCCTACATATGTTTTGGAAATTCAGTGAGAAGATAGACTCTGTCCCTGGGAGAGTAAAAGCGCCGGAAGCTCTAGATTTAAAACAATAAAATGCCATTAATGAGGTTCGAAAACATACTCTAAAGCTAGTTAGCAACATGTTACTTTACTAGTACCAAAATCAATAAACACATCAATGGGGAAAATAAAAACTATAAAAGTAGACCTTAGTAGATAAAAGAATTTAGGTATTACTCAGGAAAGCTGTCTCACAAATCAGTACTATGAGTTGATTGTAAGTCGATAAAATTGTGCTGTGATGATTGTATAATATTTAGAAAATATAAAGGTAAAACTTTATCTCACTGTATATACCAAAGTATACTCAAATAGATTAAAGTTAAATATATAATATAAAATCTTTTTTTAAAAGAAAAATGTGAATAAAATCCATCTGATTTAGATTCGGGAAAGTCTTTCTAAGAATTAAAACCAGGAAGAAGTGTCAAATATTGAAACTACTTTAACATTCAGATGTACAAAGTTTAACCATACAAACTTTTTGCTGTAAGAATATAGAGTGCTATCAAAATTAAAAGACAAATTAATGAGACAGAAGTGTTAATATCGTTCTTACAAGGACATTTATTAAGATGATTAAAAAAACAAATCTTTTTCTTTAAATTTTTTTTAATGTTTATTTATTTTTGAAACAGAGAGAGACAGAGCACGAGCGGGATAGGGGTGGAGAGATAGGGAGATACAGAATCTGAAACAGGCTACGGCTCTGAGCTGTCAGCACAGAACCTGATGCAGGGCTTGAACCCACAAACCTCGAGATCACTATCTGAGCCAAAGTTGGACACTCAGCTGACTGAGCCACTCAGGCGCACCAAAAAGCAGCAAATCTTCGATTAATACATGGTCAAGCCACATAAAAACAAAACATGCAAATGGACCGAAATGGATTTTAAAAGGTTCATATTCATTAGTAAGTGAAAATGCAACTAAATATTGGATTCGTATCTCACCTATCATGTGGAAAATAATACCAAAACGCAGGCTAGGGTGGGCACAAGAACACTGGTCCCATCTCCCCTCAGTGGTAAGAGTGTCAGTGGTTATAACTCCTGGAAAAAAAAAGAATGTGTGCTTTCTGGGGAAGAGCATTTTAACATTGTAATCATTTTAGGAATCCATTCTTTTTTGTTTTTTCCAATGTAACATAAAACTTATTTTTTCTACAAATCCATTCTTAAGAGATCAACTTTGAGTCAAATGCTAATAAACAAGGGGCTTTTTTTGCAGGATTATTTACAGTGCAAATAACTAGAATAATGTTCCCCATAAATATCTAACAAAAGTAAGATTTTCAAATGAAATAAATGGAATATTATATAATTATTATAAATTGTGTTTTTGAGGAATTTTCAAAAGCATGGAAAAATATCCATGGTATGACTGAGTGAGATATGGTAGGATAGAAAATTTATATACAGTATGTTATAAATTTTGTAAATTGTGTGTGTATGTGTGTGCGCATGCGTGCATGTGTGTGTATGCACACACAGGGGAAAAATGCTGGCTGAAAAATATTAAAGTGTCAATAGTACTTTTTTCCTAGGTGGTAGGATTACAATAAATTCTATTTTTTGTATTTATAATTTTTATAGTTCTTATATGAAGTTTGATTTAATTTTTTAATTAGGAGAAAAATATCATTTTTAAGTTAAAAATTCAGTATTTATTTTAATAATGGGATCAGTATACTTAGAATTTTTGAACTGACAATGTCTCATGATGAGCTATGTAAAATTGACTAATGTCTTGATTAATATCTCTGACTCAAACATTTAATGCGTTCCTTACAAGTTGCAGCAAGCAGGTGACATCCTTGCTCTTCTTTCTCCACGTCTATCTCTTCATTTTTAAAATGTGGCAAGAATAGTGGAACAATGGGTTTCTTCAAATAAATGGAGCAACGCAAAAAGAAAAAAAAATCAGACATTCCCTGTGGGATTTGTCACCTTTTTTATTCTTGGCAAGACACCAATGATTAGCAAATACAGAAGTTGGCCACAAGGAGACAAGAAATTCTTTCCTCTGGTAAAGGCAACATTTATCCCCTCAAAAGGGAAATCTAGTAAACTGGTATGGTTAGGAAACTCAACCCATAAGCATTCTCTTTCTCCCCTTAACCTCAATCATACTGGACTAATGTCCTGATTTCCTCGCCACTCACTCAGCCTCTACACCTCCAACAGTGCGACTCTCTCCATGCTCATTTCAATAAAAGTGCACCCTCAGAAATATCAGTGCTGAGATCCAAATGGCCTTGCTTCAGTTTTCTGTCTTCATGACGTGTCCAAAATATGCTAAACTTTCTTTACTTTGAAACAGTCTCTTCTCTTGCCCTTGTGACACACTATTACCCCTACTAATCATGGGTGTTTTTCAAGGTTTCATTGGCTCTATGCCCTTCTGTCTTTGTAGTCTATGGGATGGGAGAGGACAAACTTATATCTTCCTACTTTGGCTATTCCTTCCATAAAGATTGTTAGTTTATGAATGTCTTCTGCAAATGGCACATCCCACATGTTATATACTTAGCTGGGACTGGGTATATACAGATGATAATGATGATGATGATGGAGAATACCAATTTCAAAGTGTTTTGGATACATTAACTAATTTGATTTCCCCAATAATTTTATGGAGTAGATACTATTATTTCTCCCATTTTGCTGCTAAAGAAGTCGAGGCACAGAGAGTTCAAAAAACTCTCCCAGATCATGGAGTTAGGAAGAGGCAGTACCAACATTCAAACCCAAGCAATCTGTGCTCTTAATACTCTGCTGTAATACTGCCCATGCCCTTAAACAGACTCAAACTCGAGTAGGGAAAGTTATAAACTAAGAGACACTACAACACAGAATGGAGATTGTCACTACAATATATAGGAAAAATCCTGGAAGCACAAAGGAAGGGCATGTAAGCCATTCTGACGGTACAGGGGAAGCTTCCTGGAGTTGAGTTTGCAATATGAAGATGGGGGAAAAGGCAGAGATGAGCTTATCAGGTAGAAATAACCACAAGCGCAAAGACGTGGACATGATGTGAACAGTAAGTCTTGTATTTTTGAAGAATTGCATATCATTTGGTCTCTTTCTGTGTGGCAGATTCTCCAGAATGGTAGGAAATGAAACAAGAGGTAGGAAGTGGCCTGAAAACACAAAACATGAAAACCATGCTTAAAATGCTGGCTGTTTTTCTGTAAGTGATGGGATGTTATTGATGAGTTTTAAAATAGGTAGATATATGATCATATTTCATTTTATAAAGGCCACCCTGGAAGTGATACAGAGGATAGAAACAACAGGCTACAGACAGGTGAGTGGGTGGTCCAGGTGAGAGATGAGAGGGTCCCAGCCAATTATCCACATTTAGAATAGAGGGGAAGATCAGACACCAGTTTTGGGAGGTAGAATCCACAGGAGTGGTATTTGATTATAGATGAAGATCCAAGGGAGAAGCAGGCATCAAGGATGACTTTAGGTTGCAGGTGGATGAAAGGTGATCCTAATTCCTAAAATGAGGAATGGAATAGAGAAGCAGGTTCATGGATGAAGATGAGGAATTCAGTTTCTGAAATGGTGAGTTACAATAGGTTACTGAGTAGAAGATTGAAAAAGAAGTTGCAAATATAAGTCTTAAAGTAGGATGAGAGGTCAGAGAATACAGTTTGGGAAACCCCAGGTATGTGAAGAATGGTAGATGAGATCATCTTGGGGAAGGTACAAAGGAAGAAAAAAAGTCAGGCAACAGATCCCTCAGAACATATGGCTATTTAAAGGATGAGGAGAGGCAGAGAAAGCAGGAAAGGAGTTAGAGAAAAAAATGCCAGGGAAATTGGCATGCAGTTTTGTTAAGTCCCTTCAAATTCATTAAGATCTGACTAGTCTCCTGTTACTTAGAGAAATGTAAATTCCATGAAATTCTAGTGGCAAAGTGTGTTGAGGAAAGAGAGCTGGAGGTGTTGAACTTGGCTTTCTTGCTTTCTCTTGTTTTCTAAGAGGCAAAGAAAAGGCTGCTCTCAAAGGATAAACAGAAAGACCTATTCTGTGAAGTGCAGTGGTTTTCTGGGCTGACTGTTGGAAAGAGAACTGAAAATGGAAGAATGAATAACGGACTTGCCTGAAATGAGGATGTCAGCTTGGGAGAGAAACTTGGCTACTTGTTATCCTTTGATGCTATGTTTCCCAAAAATATTTGTTTTAATAACGTTTCAATTCCAATTTTACTGTTAGAATCATTGAATCATATGATACAATAGCCTCACACCAAGGTACCTACTGAAAAAAATTAAAATACATATCTAGACAATGGTTTGAAATATGAATGCTCATAGCAGCAGTAGTCACTGCTGAGTCAAAATGGGGGAGAAATCCAAACAAGCATCAGCTAGTGAGTGGATAATCAGAATGTGATATATCCATACAGTATAATCCTATTGAGCAATAAATGGGAACAAATTGTTTCATATATGCCATAGCAAGCATGGACCCCAAAAAATTATGTTAAGAGAAAGAAATCAGACACAAAGACTATGTACTGTATGGTTCCATTTATGTAAAATTTCTAGAAAAGGCAGAAACCAAAGCAGTTGCTTCCTGGGGCTGGGGATGGTGGCAGAGATTTATTGAAAATGGTCTGAGGGAAATTTATAGGGAGATGAAATGTTCCAAAAGTCTACAAATCCACTAAAAAAAAGAAGTGACCTGTACACTTATGATGGGTGAATTTTATAGTATGTAAATTCTGCTTCAATAAAGATTTATGTACCATAAGAATCACAGAATTATTATTTTATGGCTGAAGGAGATAATCTATCCAACTCTTACTTTGTTTCAGATACTTCAATTTTTTTTCTCTTACTATTTCTAGTTATTTCTAGTTATCCTTCTTCCGTGACAAGCTTTTATACATGATGACTTGTATTGAACCTGTCTAGGAGACAGACTGAATCATAGACACTTGTAGACAAGTTGAAACATTATGATAGTATGTACTCACCTTCCTAAATGACTAAATAGATTGTTTGAATTGGGGACAGGACTTGTTATTTGGGATAGAGAAGGTTTATGCTTCCTGTCGATTTTCTCACTTCCTTCCTTTGTATAAATTCCCATATTGGTGACTCAGAATTCTTGCAGTTTGGTTATATTTCTCTCTGATTTTTATCGAAAGAAAATTAAATCTCTGTAATTCTTGAAAGTATATATCTTAAAGGTATAAATTGTCAAAGAGAAGGTACTTGAAAATCATATGTATTATTTCATACTTCCATTTTACCTATGAGTCTCACAGCTTATTAATAGTCGAGATAGAAACAGACTCCAGATTTTGGTTTAAAATTCCTAAATGGTTTATGATATTCTTCAAAAGTTTTATTCTAGTTATCTAATGCTCATCTCTTGAACTTTTCTCAGAGACACAGCTCTATTTACCCAAATTCCAACTAGAAATGTTGGATGATCCCTGGAGACCTCTCCCTCCAAGGGTCTAAACTGAAGTCATCATATATTCTTCCCAAAGTGGTTAAGTACTTAAGATCATGTGCTTTATCGGCTTTCAAATGACAGCTTTATTGTATGTTAATTTTGTGAATTTGCATGTGTAAATTGGCTTCTTAAATCCTTAGTCTGATTATCTATAAAGTTATAGTATTTATAGGATTATAATAGCATCCCTTTCATTGGTTTGTAGTAAATATCAAGTGAGATAATTCATTAAGGTGCTCTGCACAAGGTTTCAACAACCATGAGATAGTGGGTTTCTGTTGCTTGTAATTAAGAACACTGATAGCACTGTAGATCCTTTTCATCAATGAAAACTTGCTTAGAATTTGGAATGTACAAAAACAATAAACATTTTAAATTATTTTTGTAGTTTATTTATTTATTTGTTTATTTATTTATTATTTTTGAGACAGAAAGAGTGTGAGCAGGGAAGGGGCAGAGAGAGAAAGGGAGAGAGAGAATCCCAAGCAGGCTCTGGGCTGTCAACACAGAGCCTGACGCAGGTCTCCAGCTCACAAACCATGAAATCATGACCTGAGCCAAACTCAAGAGCTCGATGCTTAACCAACTGAGCCACCCAGGCACCTCAAAACCAATGAACAATATTTAAATACGAGGATATCCAAGGTTGGGCAAGCTGATTAATTAACTTAAGGATTTGTCATTAGATAATGTGAATTTTATGGTGATGTTAGAGTAATGTGGCACCTAGGTGGCTCAGTCAGTTAAGTGTCCAACTTTGGCTCAGGTCATAATCTCGCGGTTTGTGGGTTTGAGTCCCTACTCACTCTCTGTGCTGACAGCTTGGAGCCTGGAGCTTGCTTCAGATTCTGTGTCTTCCTCTCTCTCTCTGTCCATCCCCAACTTGTGCTCTGTCTCTCTCTGTCTCTCAAAAATAAATAAAAACATAAAAAAATTTATGATGATGTTAGAATAAGGAGGGGCAATGATCTAGAATTATGGAAGCTGCTCAGGTCCACTGGGCCATATCATTTTGGTCCTGAGTGACTGAGGCAGCTGTTACTTCATGGAAGTGTTAGAAAGAGACTAATTTTGCCTACTTCTTGAGTTTTTCCAGAAAGGCTCTGGTATCCAGTTCAGTAGGCTACACCAGAGCACTCTGTAGGCTTCACATATGGAACCACCCCTTTGTGGAAGGCATGTGGGGTTGGAGGTGGGGAGGCATTGTTGGGAGAAGATGCTCTACAGTTTGTTGAGGTTGGTCTTCCCAACTAGGTCATACGAATGGAAAACACATTCACATGCCTTTTTTTTAAAGTTTATTTATTTATTTTTGAGAGAGAGAGATGGAGAGTAAGTGGGGGAGGGGTAGAGAGAGAGGAAGTGAGAGAATGTCAAACAGGCTCCATATTGTCAGCATGGAGCCCAATGTGGGACTCAAACCCACAAACCATGAGATCATGACTTGAGCCAAAACCAAAAGTCAGATGCTTAACCAACTGAGCCACCCAGGCACCCCTCACATGCTTTTATTTTATTTTATTTTTAAAAATTTTTAATGTTTTATTTATTTTTGAAAGAGAGAGAGACAGCGTGAGCAGGGGAGGGTCAGAGAGAGTGGGAGACACAGAATCTGAAGACAGGCTCCAGGCTCTGAGCTAGCTGTCAGCACAGAGCCTGACGTGGGGCTCAAACCCAGGAACTGCGAGATCATGACCTGAGCTGAAGCCAGACGCTCAACCAACTGAGCCACCCAGGCGTCCCCCTCACATGCTTTTAAAGATAGAGAAAGGCTCTAGAATACAGAATTTAATAGTATACTTCAGGTGCCAGGCCAGTATCAGTCTTTGGAAGAAGGGTACATATAGACTATGACTTCTACACAATAGATTACTCAATAATTACAGTGTGTAACTGGTTGCACTCTCCCCCACAGAGCAAGGGGATCTTTTTTTGCAAAATTGTCCAGAAGGGTTCACCCATAGTCATGACAGGTGTTTTTATTTCACTTGCAGACTTCTTTGAAAATCCCTTGGCATGGATACATTCTTGGCATGCAAGCTAAACCTGAAGGGAGTTCCAAGTTGCAGAAAGCCTTTTCTTTGGCTAATAAAATTCCTCTACCTCTTTCATTACCAACCTCCTCCGTCTGCTTCCAGGAATTTCTTATTTTGAGAAATCCCAAACTGGATTACACCAACATCTACATACTGAAAGCTTGATTCTGTACGTTTACAGATTTTAGAGGCCAGTACCATATATCCTTTCTTCCTTCTTCCACACTAAATCTATGTCTTCTTTTCAGACTGGTTCCTTCCTGCCCTTAGTCACCCTACAGCTGTGCTTCTGTGGAATACAGAAATGAATAGGATTTGCTTATTGTATCAGCTTTGGGGTATTCATTTTGAAGTATTTATTTACAAGTCTCTTGGTCATTGTTTGACTCCTGTTACTTTCCTGGCCAGTTACTTCCTTTGTTTCCTACTTCCTTCCTTCATCCTCTGGTGGGAGGGGATTGTATTAACCTTTCTCTCCTTTGTCTATTAAAGTGTTTACAGTTCCATTAAATAAAAGCATGAGCACAAGACAAGATTCTTAATAAAAGTTTTTATGACTGTGAGCAGCATAATTACCTCAGCATAACTCTCCTCTGATGAAAGTTCACGGCTAAGTCATGAAATGTCTTGAATTGGAGGGGACTTTTTGAAAGCCATCCCCTACCTCCAGGGAGACTCTCAACTACTTCATCCCACACAGAGTCTTTGCCAATGGAAATTATATAACCTCCTCTCTAGTATCTTAATGATTCCTTTTAAGAAATCTGTTTTCTGTTTACACATGCATATAGATGATATGAACTGACAAGGTGTCAAATCCTTTGTCTCTTTATTTCAGAGGATAGTTTGACACTGAAATGGAGTGGGAATTCCATTTAGCTCAAGGTCAAATTTCAGAGCCTGGTTGTTAAGAACTCCTCAAGCCTACTTTGAGCAAATTCTGTTCTGAACCTTAATACCAAGATGTCCTTAAAACTGGCCGGTCTACAAAGGTTTCTATGCTGAGTGCAAAAACTGGGACTTAACTTGTGGAATTTGGCCTCGGCAAACATCCCTAAAACTATAATAGAATTTGAGTAATTTCTAGAGGTAGAAAAATACCTCCCTTTCCTCAAAATATGGTATTAGATTACCATGAAAATACTTATTTCCCCTCTGTATTCAGGGAAAAGAGAACAACTAGACAATATTCTTCTTATAATAGCTATTAATATATACAATGGGTAGAGACAAGTTGAAAATATAACTG
This sequence comes from Cryptoprocta ferox, assembly GCA_028646485.1. Lineage (NCBI taxonomy): Eukaryota > Metazoa > Chordata > Mammalia > Carnivora > Eupleridae > Cryptoprocta > Cryptoprocta ferox. Next base: position 79,789,276 of record CM053577.1, read on the forward strand.
TTCATGAGCAAAAAAGCCATTGCATGCAGGACCAAATCTAGGAAAATTCTGAGGAGACAAAATCTGTGTTTTTATATTTTGATCTCCATATCTATGCCCTATCCTATTTTTATTAGTGTTCTCTAATTCTAATTCCTATACTCTCTATGTATCCAACACTCATATGTTTCCACCTACTTTCCCTTTTGAAAACTTGCACTCAAGAAAACATGAAAAATGCATTCATGCTATGTTAGCACTTCCAGGACTCTTCATCTCAAAAATAACTGAATAAAATTAATTGTAAAACTTTTTGTGAAGTTTCAATTAACCAGCAGCATGGGAGATAGAATTCTATGTAATGGATTCTACTCCATAGAAATGACATAATATAGGGACTTGGGCCATAATTTCTAACCTGAAATTAGCTATTTGGAATTGTTCTTATGTGATGATAGGCAACATATCTGAAAGAGGGGTTGTCCAGAAAAATCAAGACACTGGTTTGTCACACACTGCAGAAGTCATCCACTGTATCTTCATAAATTTTGTTTTTTCTGTATTAATCTGAATCTAAATCCTTCCTAACATGATGTTCTCATTTTTATTAGTTGGCTGTTAGTTAACAGTGGATTTAGACTACTAACATCAACTCTGGAAACTGGTGAAACATAAGTTACATCAATGGGAAAGCTAACACATTATGAAAAATTCTTAGAAGTCACTTTGCCTTCAGTAATACTCATAATATAAGCCTTGTGTAAGTGGACTTCAGGATATGATTACTGATTTTATTTGAAAATCATTTCCAACAAATACAAAAGAAATCATACCAATTCTCTGTAATTTTTTATGGGCTGCCTTCGGACATAGAGGTTCATGGGAAGGAAGAGTATCCATTTCTAGCCTGGAACAAATTGCAACTTTTCTCAAGTGTTTATGTAGGTGACCATTACAAGACTACTTTAGAGGAAACATGATACAATAAGTCTTTAAAAATGTGGCCTTTAAAGAAATTTTTTAAAATGTTTATTTTTGAGACAGAGTATGAGCTGGGGTGGGGCAGAGAGAGGGAGACACAGAATCAGAAGCAGGCTCCAGACTCTGAGCTCTCAGCACAGAGCCAGACGCAGGGCTTGAACTCACAAGCCATGAGATCATGACCTGAGCCAAAGTGGGACGCTGAACTGACTGAGCCACCCAGGCGCTCCAAAATGTGGCCTTTTCAAAACTGATTTTGAGGCCCCTTTCTTAATTTAAATATTTGGAATTTTTTTTTTTTATATCTTCTGTTCCTTTCTAACATTCAACCCCACTTTTCACTATGCAGTACATTTTCTTCTCAAGGAGAAAGTCTATGTTCACATAAACAATAGGTATATAAAAGCTACCTTTCATAGGACCATTCTACTAGATTATTCTTGATAGTTAGGGAAAGCAAATCTCCAACGCATTTCATAATGGTTGGCCCAGGGTAAATAGTCCATAAATACTGATTTAATAAAGAGAAGACAAAACAAATGAATGGCCAATTTGAATGATAGACACAGATGTGTTGCTTTGAAAAGGAGCACAAATTTATGCTTAAAAATGACATCTGCCTAAAAGTTCTTTATGGAGTATCTTCCAACTTCTTTTAAAATAATTTTAAAAATAAAAACATAGTAAAAATAATAAAACAGCCCAAATGTAACCTTTATAAACAACCTGCTGCAGATTCTTGGAGAAGTCCCAAGACAGTAAGGTTGCCAATATCTGGACTGATAACAATTCAACTATGTATTTAGCCTAGCTATATTTTGCCTAATGTAATAAACAGACTTCCCATACCTGAAATACTGGAAGACATCTCCTTTTCTTACTAAGCTCAAATTCAGTCCCACATGATAAATCAGCTCGAAAACTAGGCAACCCATTCTGCTACTCATGCTTTTGGAGGAGAATGATACTGTTCTTCTATTCCCATTTTTTCTTCATTTAAAAATGCAAAACTCATTAAGATGACAAATATCTTCAAAAGATGTCACCTCTCCAAGAGACTACTAGAAAACTTACTGATCAATCAGAACTATACTTACCAGAACTAAAGAATAAGGGAGAACAGTACCTTTAATTATTGTCTTAGAAATGTTTCATAAAAGGAGGTCAGGGGAGGATATTTAAAACATGTTAGTGTCCAGACTCAAGTTGCTTAAAGCTGGTCTTTTATGGTGGGGAACATATTAAAATTGGGCAAAGTTCATGACATAATAATTTAAAATTGGTATATGCAATGAAGTGAGGGTCTTGAGTAAATCTTAATAAGCAAGCCATTTGCCTAGATTTTTAAAAAAAATTTTTAAATAAATTGGTTTTCAAGAATTTACTTCAGCAATCAGTGAAATTATTTATTAATTTGTATTCCTATTTCTATTTTTAAGTTTATTTCTTTATTTTTCAGAGAGAGAGAGAAGAGGAGGAGCAAAGAGAGAGGAACCAAAGCAGGCTCTGTGATGTTGCTGTCAGCACAGAGCCTTACATGGGGCTTAAACCTGTGAACTGTGAGATCATACCTGAGCCAAAATCAAGAGTCAAAAGGTTAACCGACTGAGCCACCCAGGCGCCCCAAAAATTGAAATTTAAAAATTACACTTTTTTGTTATCAGTTTGTAAATTACCACAATCCTATAAACATATTTCATGATTCTTTGCATTCATAAAAGCATTTGGAATTTTGCAGAGCAGATGTCTAAAAACAGGCATTTCATTTTTAAAAAAAGCAATATAACCCTTATTTCTTTACATTCTTTACATTTCTTTACATTGAGGAGAACAGAACAGAACATAATTGCCATTACGTTAGATCCAGTTAGAAAACTAGCAGGGATGCTGGGGTGGTTGAATCAGATGAGCCTCCCAGTCTTGACATCAGCTCAGTTCATGATCGAATGGTTCATGAGATTGAGCCTGAGTCAGGTTCTGCACTCAGCATGGAGCTTGCTTGGGATTCTCTCTCCCTCTCCTTCTGCCCCTCCCCCACACGTGCGTGTTCTCTCTCTCTCTCTCTCTCTCTCTCTCTCTCTTTCTCAAAATAAATAAGTAAGCTTAAAAAAGTGCCTTTAGTTTAGCTCCCTGGGTCATTCTTGTTCTGTATGTTGTAGCTTCATCCACCAGCAAAGGGAAAATGTGTAGGATATAGTGCTGGAAAAAAAATTCCCTCAGAAATAGGTGAATGGCTTCATAATTTTCTTTCAGTTATGGCTGGATCTCTTTTATTTTTTGTTTATTTACTTTTAATGTTTTTAATGTTTTATTTATTTTTAAGAGAGAGAGCGAGAGAGACAGAGTATACGTAGGGGGGTGGGGGCAGAGAGAAAGGGAGACACAGAATCCGAAACAGCCTCCAGGCTCTGAGCTATAAGCACAGAGCCTGATGTAGGGCCCAAACCCACAAATGGCAAGACCATGACCTGAACCAAAGTCAGACACTCAATTGACTGAGCCACCCAGGTACCCCAGGCTAGCTCTCTTTTAAAAATGAGGATCACATTCCCAGTTTTGTGTTTTTTCTCCCTCAAAATGGGAGCTCCACAGCCTCTAATTCAGATTTGTGTAAGAAGTTCTGTACCTAGATTTCAGGAAAGCAACTGAGTGGGGGAGAACCAGCTAACATAAAGTGAAATAGTTCATACAAATAATTTTATTTGTAAATAATTTATAAATAATTTCATAAACATAGTTACAAATTTAAAAGAATTTTTTTGAATAAGACAGTGAAATGTAGAATCTCCCCACTCCAATCATAATGAATTAACAAATAAGGGCAAACTAAACCAAAAAAATCCCAAGTAGCAATCGAAACCAGAAAGTGATAAACTCAGTGCTTCAAAGAGTTACAGCTCAAGCAACACCTATGATTCTGGGATGGCAAGAGCAAAACCGGAACATTCCCCAGGAGCCAGACTGATGAGTTCATGAAATCCCAGCTATTCTCTCTACTTTTCCTCATTCTGGAAAGCAGTAACCTGAGTAGTTTACTTTATATTTTTAAGTGATCATCTATTAAATGAGAAATAGCAACCAAGTTTTACTATATTTTACTGCAGATTTCTTTCTTTGTGGTATAGATTATCTAGAAAATAGCTATTATTTTGGTATACCCTCAAATACAAACTACTATAATATACAAATTATTAGTTGGGTAGAACTTCCAATCCATAAGGACAAGAATCTGTGTTTTGAATGATAAAAAGAAAAATGGCTGATGTTTCCCACATATCAACGGAGGGAGCCTGGTTTCTGCTGAGTTTTATTGGACTCTTGTCTTCCTCTAGTTCTATAGTTTCCAACCAGGAGTGAGTGTCACTTGCAGTGATTTAAAACATAAAGCAGGCTTCACGTCCTTCTAGTTCCTTTCCAGCTGGAGTTGGGAACTCTACTTACACATTTTTAGAAAAATTTCCACAAACCATTCTGGTATGCCTATCCTGCTAAACACTTCTTTAAAATGATATTTGTTTTGTGCAAAAGTACAGTAAAATAAAAATAAAATAGTTGTTACGTGGTTAAATACATTTGCATTAAACAAGGTGAAACAAGTTTGTTTTTAAGTAGAATTATACATAGATTTTAATTTAGTAAAATGATTTGGAAATTCAAAACAGAAATATTTTATAAGCAAAGATCAGAAACAATGAACAAAAGGGCCATGATGCAGTATTTATAAAGAATATTCCAATGCAGCCCAAACGTTTTATCCTCACGTTCAGCAGGAAGATTGAAATCTATTAAATCTGGCTACAATACTCCAGATCACATTATATCAGTAATAACAAGTGGCTTCACTTTGTGACTTTGTTAAAGAAGGGCTGAGAGGATCTCAGCATTAAGAGTTCTAGAGGCACCTGGGTGTTTCAGTTGGTTAAGTAGCCAGCTTTGGCTCAAGTCATGATCTCAGGGTTTGTGAGTTCCAGCCCCGTGTTGGGCTCTGTGCTGACAGCTCAGAGTTTGGAGCTTGCTTCGAATTCTGTGTCTCCCTCTCTCCCTGCCCCTCCCCCCTTCTCTTTCTCTCTCTCTCTTTCTCTCTCTCTGTCAAAAATAAATAAACGGTAACAAGTTTTAGTGTAGGCCAGGCCTCACTTTTGCGGGTTGGCCAGGACTCCTTGTTTGGCTGTGGCGCTAAGATGAAGCCCCCCCCGGCCTGGCCCTGACCTCATCCTGTGGCCTTCCTCTACTCCAAATCTAGGTACATTCGATAAAAAGATTATTTTTTCCAACTTAAAACAAAAAATCAAGAAACTTTTAGTGTACATTTGTTTGTTCTTTGGTGCTTTTACAGCAGAACCCAGAATTCCTTGTGAGGCATTAATATCGTAAGGTGGCCTCGGCATGAAGTGGCTCCCAGTTTTTCATTCTCATTGCAATAGCCACAGATTCTTCTGCTTGCCCTGGGTAATTCAGTGCACAGGCATGTGATCCACATTGTGCCAACTGGACACTTATCCCCACGCCTTTAGATTAGGGGCGGTAGGGGCCAGCCAGAGTCTGGATCCTATTAGAAACATCAGTTTACTCTTCAAAGCTTCTAGAAAATCAATTGATTAGCAAACACTGTGTTGAAAGTTTGGATAAGAATAGTATTGGTAGTGTTACCCACAGCTATTTTTCCAAGGTAAGAGGTAGTCATTTTAGTTATGTCACTCACGCAACTGGAAAAGTTGAGTGGTGTCCACCAGGCCCTGCTATCTCCCTCCTTTGTCTGCAAGAGGACACCCCAGCTTGAAAACCAGGCCAACATAATTCATGGTTAAAAGAGGACAGATTTAAGAATATGTGAAAAAATGAATATTAAAACACTGAATGTCTTGCCAAAAGTGTATTGAGTGCAACAAACATGTGTTCAGCACCTATATGGTGTGCTAGGTGCTTGTCATATGAATATTTATTTATTTATTTATTATGATTTTTAAAGTTTGTTTATTTTTGAAAGAGAGAGTGTGCGCACAAGTGAAGGAGGGGCAAAGAGAGAGAGAGAGGGAAAGAGAGAATCCCAAGCAGGCTCCCCACAGTCAGTGCAGAGCTCCACTCAGGGCTCAAACTCACAAACCATGAGATCATACCCTGAGCTGAAATCAAGAGTCGGACACTTAACGGATTGAGCCACCCAGGTGCCCCTATCATATGAATTATCTGAAACTAGAGCATTTTTCATTTTCTTTAAAGCAATCTACCTGACTCATTTATTTTCCAGGTGGGGAATAATACCACAAGAGATTAAATATTCTCTGTAAATTCACAAAGGTTAGTGAAGGGCCAGGACTGAAACTGATGCCTAAGTCATGGCTGCTTCCTCTGCTCCCATTAGGCTCTCCATGAAGGGCTGTTGTGAGGAGGGTGACTGTCCTGGAGACGCAGTGACTAGAAGGGATGAAAAGAAGAATTTGTCTGTAGGGCTATTCCTGTGAGTATTTTCTGAAATCTCTTCTTTAGGAGGCTTGTTAATAAATATCGCAATTCATCTCTGTGAATCTATTTGCACGTAGCTGGCTAAGATGCACCCAAATTTAGAAAATAAGAGCATCAACCCAGTACTTAGGTGTGCAGACCCTGTTCTCTTACTTCGGGAAGACTGTCAACCCTACAGAGCCTGTTTGTAAAAGGAGCAGTTGAGCCAAAATGCAGGAGGATGATGTGGTCAGTCTCTGTGGCCAGACTGCCTAAATTCAAATCCTGATTCTGCCACTTTCTAATTCCTTGAGTACCCATATTATTTAACTCTTTGTGCCTTGGCTCCTTTGTTGTAAAATGAGGATAATAATAGTATTGGCCTGTCCTATTTTTGTGGAGATTAAATGAGTAATAGCTACTAAGCTGCCAGTAGAATGTAAGTTTTGGATTTTATTATTACTTGATATTTCTAAAGTCTCTTTAAGCTAAAAAATGTGTCTATAATTCACTGCTATATAAATGTATTAGATGCATTGGTTACAGTATACAAAAAAAGCAGAATGTGAATTTAAGAAACAAAACAAAGGAAAAAGCAGACAGATAAACCAAAAACCAGACTCTTAACTATAGAGAATAGATGATTACCACAGAGGAATGGGGTGGGGAATGGGTGAAATAGGTGATGGGGATTAAGGATTAACTTTCTGTGATGAAAAAAATAAAATAATAAAACAATTAAGAAGGAGAACAAATATACTTGCAGATAAGGAGAGTCAATGTAGTTGTATTTAAGTCAATTTTCCTGAGTGTCCATTAAGTACCTTTCATGGCTCTGAATGGATTAGGTTACTTTTTGCCTCAAGCTGGGAAGAACATCTTCATAACATTATCCTCTGATTTATAATGCTCATTGTTTCCCTTCATTTCCATTGTAAAAAAGTAGATAGAAGGATAAAGATATGAAAAACTAGGTTTGTATCCTCAAAACCAAACACAAATATCAGACATGTGTGAGACTCAAGAAAGGCATCAATCACCCTGAGGAGAATCTGTGAATGTTTTTTATGGGAGGTTTGACATGTCGTCATTATCACAAATACCTGCCATTTCCACAGAAACCATCTGACAGACAAAGTACTGGGCTTAAAGAACATAGAAGCTGTTTTAAACAGCATAACATGAACTTAAATTCTTCCTGAATTCCACTCCCTACTCTGGAGTTAGAAGTCAGTAAACGTTGAATAACACGATTTTCTCAGCTCTGTGCTAGTTAATCTCCGCTGGCTGAGTTGGCACATTCAGCCATCTTGATGAAAATTAATTATTATATCCACTGAAAACTCCTTTGATGATGCCAAGGATGTGGAATGATTTACTGGGGTTGCTGCTGACAGTTCTGTCTTGGAGTGAAGGGCTCCTGATTGATTGGACTTCCCTTAAGCGGAAGCTTATTTTGGTTTTCGTCTGTAGCTCTAATATTTTCTTTGTTCAGTACTGATTGTTCTCCCCAGATGAAACTTAGATTCTCTTCTTTTGAAGTAACCTTGAAAGACCCCGACATAACACTTTGACTAAGCTTGAGTCACTTGACTGTGGTGCCACCCTGTGCTAAGTTTTTCTTGCCCCAAGGCCTTTGGCAGCACCCCTTCTGATATGAATACCATTTGTAGTTTGTCTACACTTTTAATAAAACCGTTTTGCTGGAATCAGCACTGCAGCTTCCAAGTTGCTGCTTGCCCCAGAAGGCAATGCCCATAAGTGCCACCATATGAGCAAATCTTGCAAAATTTGTGTCTGGTTTTGTTCGTAGATGCTGATGAAGAGACGTTCTCAGGTCATTCAGGCTCAGCTGCATTTTCACTGGAGTTGAAGCTTGTTTTAGAAAAAAATTTTTAAAGTATTTTTGGCAAATACGTGAAAAAATTATGTAAATAGAAATAGTGAGACACTTTTATTTTAAGAAGAAAGTCAAAGACGTTTTCCTTGAAAATACCCCTAACTTTGTTCCTGTCTTGAAACAACACCGCTACCGCGATGAGGTTACACAAACAGACCTTAAGGGTGTGGGCAGGTGCTGAACATCAAGTGGGAACGGGGACACTGGTATGTAATGACCCCAACCTGCCCAGGTGTCCATCAATCCATGCTTCCTCATCTCTGTATCCCCTCTAGCTCCTTGTCCAGGGGAATAGCCGTTCTTTGCTGGGGAACCTCTAGTTGAGTGTATTAGTACACCCTTGCATGCTCACTGGCATCCGAGAAGTGAATAGGACAGAATCTGCCCAAATCCACCATGTGACTGGAAAACCAATTCCAGATGATGCAGACAGCATCTCTGTTTACAAAACAAATGCCATTAACATTCTCATGACAAGTCAGTTCAACTGATAGTCATTTATTTTTAAGATTCTCAAATTTGTTTTTCTTTTAAACATATCCTCTTATTATCAGAACGAAAAGGGTTATATTATTTATTCTAGCTGTAAAATAATATATGTAAAAAATCCCTGCATTAGAGAAAAATATTTTAAAAAATGTAAAAGTTACGTAAATTCCAGCAATCAGAAATACCTACTCCTACCATTTTGGTGAATATCCTTCTAAATGGTTTTCTACACTACAGCCCTCAAATTGTGCTATGCTGATCCCTGGCTCAGATTATATATTATTATTTAAGAAGAAGAATTTAGTGATAAATAAGTCTGAGGGGGCTCCTGGGTAGCTCAGTCAATTAAGCCTCCTACTTCAACTCAGGTCATGACCTTGTGGTTCATGGGTTCAAACCTTGTGTCAGACTCTGTGCTGACAGCTCAGAGCCTGGAGACTCCTTCAGATTCTGTGTCTCCCTCTCTTTCTGCCCCTCCCCTGCTCATGCTCTTTCTCTCTCTCTATCTCTCAATACTGAAAAAATGTTAAAATTTTTTTAAAAATTAAGTCTGAGAAATGTTAGGTTAGGCACTGTTAAGGATGTTTCTCTGTTGTCGACCTTTTCAGAAACTTTAGTATCTGATTATGCTATGAGAACCACTAAGAAAATGTTACTATGTAGTATTTCTCAAACTGATAACACTGGGATTTCTTTTTAGAAAACAAAACCCCCAAATCTGGAACATGCTGTCCTTTCAGCACTTTCTCATATATTAATATACTTTATACGAATGAGATAACAAAACTCAAGCCAATCTTCATCTGGTTTTCAAGTAAACTCAATGTAATGTGTAATGACTATGTGTATTCACGAATAGAGATCCACATCATCATTTTAATGGTTGTGTAATATTCCATTATGCATATGTATTATCTTCTACTTAACCAAATTTTCTATTACTGACCACTGGGGCACAAAAACAAAATAAAGACATACACACTAAATTTACAAAAATATTTGCCAAATTATAATGAGATCAGTAAGCAAAAAAAGGTAAACATATCGTTAAGAACACATATAAGAACACAGACAATTCAAAGAAAGAAAAACAACAGACTAATATAGACATGAAATTATGTTCAAATTCACATCAATGCTGTGCAAATAAGGACATTGAATTACAATATTTTATTATTTTTTTAAGTTTATTTTTGAGAGAGAGAGAGAGAGGGAGGGAGAGAGAGAAGCGGGAGAGGGCAGAGAGAGGGAGAGAGAGAATCCCAAGCAGGCTCTGCACTGTCAGCACAGAGCACGATGAAGGCCTTGAACCCACAAACCATGAGATCATGACCTGAGGCAAAGTTGGTTGCTTAACTGACTGAATCACCCAGACGACCCACAATGTTTTATTGATTAGACTTGTAAAGAATAAAAAGACTCACAAAAGTCAGCATTGGTGAGGGTTTGAGAAAATGTACACTATTTTCCCTATTAGTGAAAAATGTAAATTGGTATGACCTTTCTTGGGGGTAACTTATCTGTATTTATTAAAATTTTCAGAGAGCATATCCTTGGAATCAGCAGGGCCACTTTAGACTACTTTTTGGTGGAAAATCTCAATCACCTTTTACAAACTTTCCCTTATTAAGGTCTATGATTGAGAGTGTACCGTGCCAAATATGTGGGCAAGACAAACCTCTATTTTCCACTTTCCCTCAAGAAGCTTATGATGTACACGCTTTGAGCAAACTAAATTCACAAACACACACACACAACCCCATTGAACTTTTCAACAAAAACCTTTGAATTCCCACTAATAGTAATTCAGTTTCCTAAAATCATGATTAGAACACTGAAATTAATCAAGCTCTTTCCAGGGGCGCCTGGGTGGTTCAGTTGGTTAAGCATCGGACTCCCTGCTTGGGTCATGATCTCAGAGTCCGTGAGTTCAAGCCCACAATGGGCTCTGTGCTGACAGCTCAGAGCCTGGAGCCTGCTTTGGATTCTGTGTCTCTTGTCTCTCTTTGTCCCTCCCCTGCTTGTGCTCTGTTTCTCTCTCAAAAATAAATAAGCATTAAAACAATTATTAAAAAAAAAAGACCATGTTAAAAAAAGCAAGCTCTTTCTAAGCAGAATTTTTCCACTTTTAGTAGTAATTAAAAGAAAGTTTATATTCCCAGAAGTTCCTGGCAGGGCTAGCATTTGGTACAACTAGAAATCCTTTTAGCGAGTATAGGCTAATGAAGGGCAGCTTTTAACAATCAGGATTTTGTATTTGATGACATACTGGCTGCCTTTTTCTTGTTGTACATATTTACACTTCTATTTACATCATGTTTCCCTACTTTAGTCACTGAACAGTAGTTTTTTTCTTCAGAAGAATAAATTCTGGTGTAGAAGACGAAGTCATCTAGGTATAAAGATAAACCCGTTCAGCCGGAAGCTCCATGAGAAAATGAATTGTATTGTAGTCACTGTGGTACCACCAATCCCCATTGCTTATTGCCCTGCTTGTTGGGTGGACTTGTAAGGACTTCTTGACTCTAATTATGAGCAAACCTCATGTTAATAAACTTAGACTAAACCATAAGAGACTCTTAAATACAGAGAGCAAACTGAGGGTTGCTGGAGGGGGGGTGGGTGAAGGGATCAGCTAAACCGGTGATGGGCATTGAGGAGGGCACTTGTTGGGATGAGCACTGGATGTTATATGTAAGTGGTGAATCACTAGGTTCTACTGAAACTGGTACTACACTGTATTTCACTAGTTTGAATTTAAATAAATGAATTAAAAATAAAATAAAATATCTTAAAAAATAAACTTCGACTTTTGAAGGTGAACTCTAAATGGATAGTCTAGCTATGATACCCACTCCACATCCACGTACTCCTTGAGCATAATTTCCTAGATATGAATATAATATAGCTGAATAGAGAGAGTAGGAACTTCCGGGCCAAATGAAAATTTAGCTGAATGAGAATTATAAAGAGTCAGTATTTGGAAATGCTCCTGTGTCAAGATCAGACAGGATCATTAAGATGCAGCATCCAGAAATAGGTGAATAAGTCACAGGAATAAAAAGTACAGCATTGGGAATAGAGTCAGTAGTATTGTAATAACAGTATAGTGGCAAATAGTAGCTCTACTTGTGGTGAGCACAGCATAATTTATAGAGTTGTTGAATCACTATGTTGTACACCTGAAACTAATGAAACATTTTGTGTCAACTAAACTTCAATAAAAAAAATATGTGATTCCACAGATAATGAAAATAAGATGGAAGGAGGGGGAAAGGGGACGAGAACAAATATGTGTTAAGCACCTTAAGTACCGTAGTGGCTTTATGTATATTTTGCACTTCATCCGATGCTGCAAGAGTGTTGCTATTGTGCTTATTTCGAGTGGTCTAACAGTTTAAATAATTTGCTGAAGACCTCAAACCTTTAGTGTGTATTAGAATCACTGCAGAGCTTGTTAAAACCAGTTTTCTGGGCCCCACCTCTGAAGCTCCTGAGTCAGTAGGTCTGGCATGGGGCCAGAAAATCTACATTTCCAAGTAGTTCCGAGATACTGCTCCTGAAGCTGCCAGGCCAGGAAGAAAACTTTGAGAACCACTGGAACTTGGCTTTTATCTGTATTGATTTTAGGAAAGCAACTGGAAAACATATAATTCATTTTAAAATTTTATTTATTCTCAAGTTAGTTAACATACATTGTAGTCTTGGCTTCAGGAGTAGATTCCCATGATTCATCATATACATACAACACCCAGTACTCATCCCAACAGGTGCCCTCCTCAATGCCTATCCCCCATATTTCCCACCCCCTCTACCCCCACCCCCATCAACCCTCATTTTGTTCTCTGTATTTAAGAGTCTCTTATGGTTTTCCTCCCTTTCTATTTTTATCTTATTTTTCCTACCCTTCCCTTATGATCATCTGTTGAGTTTCTCAAAATTCACATATGAGTGAAATCATGTGATACCTGTCTTTCTCTGACTGATTTTTTTTCACTTAGCATAATACCCTCCAGTTCCATCCATTTTGTTGCAAATGGAAAGATTTCATTCATTTTCATCACCAAGTAGTATTCCATTGTGTATATATATACCACATCTTCTTAATTCATTCATCAGTTGATGGTCATTTAAACTCTTTCCATGATTTGTCTATTGTTGATAGCACTGCTAGAAACATTGGGGTACATGTGCCCCTTTGAATCAGCACTCCTATATCCTTTGGATAAATTCCTAGTAGTGGGTCATAGGGTAAATCTATTTTTAATTTTTTGAGGAACCTTCACACTATTTTCCAAAGTGGCTGCACCAGTTTGTATTCCCACCAGTCGTGCAAGAGGGCTCCCCTTTCTCCACATCTTGCCAACATCTGTTGTTTGCTGAGTTGTTAATTTTAGCCACTTTGACCAGTATGAGATGGTATTTCATTGTGGGTTTGATTTGTGTTTCCCTGATGAATAATGTTGAGCATATTTTCATGTTTCTGTTTACCATCTGGAGGCCTCTTTTGAAAAGTGTCTATTCATGTCTTCTGCCCATTTCTTCACTGGATTATTTATGTCTTGGGTGTTGAGTTTGGTAAGTTCTTTACAGATTTTGGATATTAACTTTTTATCCGACACGGCACTTGCAAATATTTTCTCCCATTCTGTCAATTGCCTTTAAATTTTGTTGATTGTTTCCTTTGCTGTGCAGAAGATTTTCATTTTGATGAGGTCCCAATAGTTCATTTTTGCTTTTCTTTCCCTTGGCTTCAGAGACATGTCAAGTAAGAAGTTGCATGGCCAAGGTCAAAGAGGTTGTTGCCTGTTTTTTCCTGTATGATTTTGATGGTTTCCTGTCTCACATTTAGGTCTTTCATCCATTTTGAATTTATTTTTGTGTCTGACATAAGAAAGTGGTCCAGTTCCATTCTTCTGCATGTTGCTGTTCAGTTCCCCCAGCACCATTTGCTAAAGAGACTGTCTTTTTGCCATTGCATACTCTTTCTGCTTTGTCAAAGATTAGTTGGCCATACGTCTGTGGGTCCATTTCTGGGTTTTCTATTCTATTCTATTGATCTATGTGTCTGTTTTTTGTGCTAATACCATACTGTCTTGTTGATTACAGCTTTGTAGTATAGATTAAAATCTGGGATTGTAATACCTCCAGCTTTTTTTTTTAACACTACTTTGGCTATTTGGAGCTTTTAATGTTTCTATACATATTTTAGGATTGTTTGTTCTAGCTCTGTGAAGAATGTTGGTGCAATTTGGATTCAGGTTGTATTGAATGTGTAGATTGCTTTGGGTAGTATTGACATTTTAACAATATTTATTCTTCTAATCCATGAGCTTGGAATGTTTTTCCATTTCTTTGTGTCTTCTTCAATTTTTGTCATAAGCTTTCTATAGTTTTAAGTGTTCAGATCTTTTACCTCTTTGGTTATGTTTATTCCTAGGTTATCTTATGGTTTTTGATGCGATTGTAAATGGGATTCATTCCCTGATATTTCTTTCTGTTGCTTCATTATTGGTGTACAGAAATGTGACTGATTTCTGTATATTGATTTTATATCCTGCAACTTTGCTGAATTCCTGTATCAGTACTAGCAGTTTTCTGGTGGAGTCTTTTGGGTTTCCATGTAGAGTATCATGTCATCTGAGAAGCATGAAAGTTTGACTTCTTCTTTGCCAATTTGGAAGTCTATTATTTTGTTGTCTGATTGCTGAGGCTAGGACTTCCAACACCATGTTAAACAACAGTGGTGAGAGTGGACATCCCTGTTGTATTCCTGACCTTAGGGGAAAAACTCTCAGTTTTTCCCCATTGAGGATGATATTATCATTGGGCCTTTCATATATTAAGTCATGTTCCTTCTATCCCAACTTTCTTGAAGGTTTTTATCAAGAAAGGATGCTGTATTTTGTCAACTGCTTTGTCTGCATCTATTTACAGGACCATAGAATTTTTATCATTCTTCTATTAAGGTGATGTATCACATTGATTGATTCGTGAATATTGAACCAGCCCTGCAACCCAGGAATGAATTCCACTTGATTATGGTGAATAATTCTTTTAATGTATTTTTGAATTTGACTTACTAATATCTTCTTAAGAAGTTTTGCATCCGTGTTCATCTGGGATATTGGCCTATAATTTTCCTTCTTAGTGGGGTATTTGTCTGGTTTTGGAATCAAAGTAATGCTGGATTCATGGAATCCAGATTCCAGAATGAGTCTGGAATCTTTCCTTCTGTTTCTATTTTTGGAACAGTTTGAGAAGAATCGGTTTAACTCTGCTTTAAATGTCTTGTAGAATTCCCCTGGGAAGTCATATGGTCCAGGACTCTTATTTGTTGGGGGATGTTTGATAACTGATTCAGTTTCATCGCTGGTTTTGGGTCTGTTCAAATTTCCCATTTTTTCCCATTTGAGTTTTGGTAGTGTGTGAGTGTCTAGGATTTTGTTTATTTCTTCTAGATTGTCCAGTTTATTGGAAATCAAAAAAATCTGGAAATCCCCCAAATACATGGAAGTTAAAGAATACCTTACTAAAGAATGAATGGGTCAACCAGGAAATTAAAGAAGAAATTAAAAAATACATGGAATCAAATGAAAATGAGAACATGACAGTCCAAACCCTTTGGGATGCAGCAAAGACTGTCTTAAGAGGAACATACATTGCAATTCAGGTCTATCTCAAGAAGCAAGAAAAGTCTGAAATACACAACCTAACCTTACACCTAAAAGAGCTAGAAAGGCAGCAGCAAAGAAAGCCAAAAGCCAGCAGAAGAAGAGAAATAATAAAAATTAGAGCAGAAATAAACAGTGTAGAATTAAAAAAAAAACACAGAAAAGATTAATAAATCTAAGAGCTGGTTTTTTGAAAGAATAAACAAAATTGATAAACCCCGAGCCAAACTTCTCAAAAAGAAAAGAGAGAGGACCCAAGTAATTAAAATCACAAATGAAAGAAGAGATATCACAAATAACACCACAGAAATACAAACAATTATTAGAGAATACTATAAAAATTATATGTCAATAAACTGGACAAAAGAAATACATTTTTATAGTATCTCTTTGGTCAAGATTTTCCCCATGTTAATGCGTAATTAGTTTCACTCAACAAACAATTCTTTCAGCAAACTGTTCACTCAACATATAAGATAGTGCTGGGACAGAACATGGAATTATAGATTGAAATCTGCTCCCAGCCAGTAAAATGTAATTGCATAGGAATTAAAGACAAACTTTGGTCATAAAGTAAATATATATTTAACAAGAAAAAGAGGCTCTAAAACGCTAAGGCTACCTCAGGAAATATTACAGTTATGAGAAGGAACCCACAATTGGGTTGCAGACAGTATCTGTATTAAGAAGTTTAATTCTGGGTGCCACTTAAAAGAGTAGAATAGAGACCAGGTACGGAGAGTTGAGCTCAAAAATTCAATGATATTGCTCCCTTGGCCTCCATTTTGTTTGGCCAAAACTGACACTAACCCCTTATGCAAGCACACGCCCGAGGTAACAGCCACAAAGTCACAATTAAGTGCAAGTTTTTTCTCCAATGGCCCTTGTGATTAATAATCTCTCTTTCCTCCCATAACCTTCCACTTGTGCCCTCTTAGGTAAGACCCCTCAGGAACTTACCAAAACTCTGCTTTTTTTTGTTTGAATTGTGCATTTCATCCTTAACCTTGAAACCCAAAGCACTCCACCCACAGACTCTAACAAAAGCAAGTGCCCAGGTACTGTGATATCTGCCTGTACCCTGTCTTGTGTTTCTCAAGTGATCCCTTGAGTTGTGCCATGTACCTCCTTCAGAACCTGTGAGTAATAGACTTCTCTATTTCTAGGTTCCTTGCGGTCTTTTGTTGAATAGACTCACTACCTGACACCCCAGGGCTCTACTTAACAGATATTAATTTAACAAAGTCAAAACACTGGGATACAGAGAGGTCCAGAGCTTCTGAGTAAAATGCTAGGATATAGGGAAGACTCAGTGGCTGAAAATATTGGGTGGTGAAGGGTTGTACTAAATAAACTCTATCTACTTCTGACCTAAGATTCAGTTCAAGTTATAGGGTAAAGACACATAAACCACTATTGTGCTACAACAGAGCTAATTAAAAATCTGCCAGGAAGGAGAAAGAAGGATGGGGTAGATAAGACCCTTGTTTTTGACAAGATGGTAGATATGAGGTGGGCCCTTAAAAAAATGGCAGAATTTCAAAATGTGGAGTTTAAATTTGTTAAATTCAACTAACACTTCTGGAGCATTCACTGCATGTGGGGCTAGGCACCTGGATAAGAAGATAAATCATCCCTTCCCTGCAAAGTGCCCAGCTACTGGGCATCAGGTGGTGAGAAGGAAATAGAAGTGGGTCCCAGGTGTCATGAAGTTCACAGTGTAGTGGAGAGAACTTTGCAATATAGTGGGATAGAAATTTTGGAAGGGGGTGGAAAAAGACTCTAAGGATGAATAGAAACAAGTATGGTTGTGACATGCATAAGGCTCTTTCTGGCTGGGCAATCCAGTGGATGGGGAGTGTGGGCATAAAAACTGAATAAATACAGTGGGAGATTGTGTGAGTTAAGAATAATGTAGGTGAACAAAGTAAGCTTGTCTAGTGAAGTTTGGGGTTAATTGTTGGATAACGGGCTTTATATAAAAGATGCTGGAGGATGGGAGTGACATGATCCAATCTGTTTTGGGAGGATAATTGGGGCCAAATTAAGGATAGATTTGGGAAACAAGAGGTTGGATATAGGAAAATTAGATGAGAGGTCACTGCTAGAGATCATGAAAAAGATGAGTGGTTTTGTTTGATCATATTAGGTAGTTGAAAGATAACCCAGGGTAAATAATTTTTAAGGTTAAATACATGGAATTATATTTAAAAATACTCAAGATAGACATTTCCTTTCTTTCTTTTCTTCCTCCTTTCCATGCCTATTCGTTTCTCTCATTTCTGCACCCCTCCCCCAAACTTTCTGACCTCTCCCCTCTCTCTTTTCCTTCTTTTTCATTTGGGAATATGTTTCTAAGTCCAGGAGAATATTCCTGTGTTAAAATCAGTAGAGAGGATGGAATCATAAAGTAGTATGTTGCCATGTTATAAAGTATCTTCTTTAGCTCTCTTATTATGGTAACGCAGATACAGGCCTTGCTGGTCTGAACAAGTTTGGTCTCTTTAAGATTGTCTGGGCCTCTGTTGTACAACTCAGAGCATGATTCCCATAGGAACTATGTACAAAGCATCCCCTGGAGTTAGGCAGTACAGAGCCAGCATTGCTGCTTATAGCCATGACTTCTGGGTTGGCAATGCAGAATACCTGGTAAACATGGTGGGTTGTAGATTTAATCCTGAATCTTACCACTCCCTCATCCCCCTACTGCTCCCAACATGTGACTTGATTTCTTATGTTTGCTTTTCTTGTTATCTGACTCTATTCTATTCATTTTCTGGTCTTGACTTTCCCTTTAAAGCAGTATTGTTACTTAAAAAAATATATGTGATGAATTGGTCCTCTGGACAACATGTGACAACACACAGATGCAATTAATGCTAAAAAGCTTCTTTGGTAGGTATTTCCCAGTGTAGGCATGGTGTCAGTTTCTTTAAGGCAGAAAGCCCTGCCTCATACTATTTTTGAAGCTTCACTGTCTAACAGCATTTTTTCTAATATGAATGTAATGCCAAGGTTGTGTTCCAGACTAAAATCCTAAACAAAGACTGAGATTTGTGAAATTCTTGATGTGATTTCATAATAATTTGTTTATTGGTTATTTTTTAAGTAAATAAAATGAAATATTATTTCAAATCAAAGCATACACATCAAATTTTCAGCAAATTAAATGGAATGACAAAAATTGAGTCAGTGACCAAGAAGTATTTATTGGAGGCCTGTGATGTGTCTAACATTGTGTTTTTTTTAAACTTTTTAATGTTTATTCATTTTTTGAGAGACAGAGTGCAAAAAGGGGTAGGGCAGAGAGCGAGGAAGACACAGAATCTGAAGCAGGCTCCAGGCTCTGAGCTGTCAGCACAGAGCCCAACACGGGACTCAAACCCATGAACTGCGAGATCATGACCTGAGTCGAAGTTCAATGCTTAACCAACTGAGCAACCCAGGTCCCCCACACAGTTTTGTTTTTTTTTTATGCTGATAGCACAGAACCTGATGCAGGGCTTATGAACCATGAGATCATGACCTGAGCCAAATCAAGAGTCAGACACTTAACTGACCGAACCACCCAGCCACCCAATGCCTAATACTGTTTTAAGTGTCTATGCACAAAAGACATAAATGAATCATCTCTGCCCATAAGGACCTTTAAATCTAGATGGAGAAACTATGGATAGGAGATAATCCAAAAACAATGTAGGAAAATACAAATTCCTTTTGATAGGTAAAAACATTAAACATAATGCTAAGTAGCCTATGTAGTATCAATGTAGGTTAAGAAAGTGAAGCCCCAGTGGAACTAACAGACAGAAAAATCAGAGAATAACTTTTCTACTTTACAGATATATTTGACATCTTGCTGGAGGTTGGAAAAAGATACACTGATTCTGAATAGGCTTTATTAAACTAAAGATGGCACTGGTCATGCTGAGGGATAATAGCCCCAAACTCAGGTCAAATGCACAGTATGGGGAAACAGTCTGTCTCAGCAAAAAAATTAGGTGAAACAAACAATAAGGAGCTTTTTTCAGGTTCAACAAATATCTGCATAAACTGAAGTTAGGGGAAAATAAGGCAAAATTATGAAAAGATCAAATAGAAAAGAAATGGTGAGCCAGCTTGTCTCTGTGACTCATCTGGGAATAAAACTGCTACCACATGAGCAATTTCCTGAGGTCTTTGTAAAGCATCAGGTCTGTCCTTGAACCCTAGACCATCTACCTCCAGAGCTTGTGTCCCTACATCCTTCCTCTTCCCATGAATGGCCCCCGGAGGTGTTGTTGGAAGGGCAATAAAATGAGGTGCTCGAGGTTCTTCTAGGAGACAAAACACATTAGGGAACCCAAGGTAGAGCAGGGAGATTCAAATTCCAATCCCTCAAAAACACTGCTGCTCTAGGAGACAACCGGGGCTGGTGGTGAGGAGAGGCTGGTAGAGAGTACCCACAGGTCCCAAAGGATTCCATGCTAATCAGCTTTTGACATCTGTTTTGTTTTTAATTTTAAAATGTTTTATTTATTTTTGAGAGAGTGAAAGCTGGGGAAGGGCAGAGAGAGAAGGGGACAGAGGATTCAAAGCAGGCTCTGTGTTGATGGCAGCAAGCCCAATGTGGGCCTCAAACTCACAAACTGTGAGATTATAACCTGAGCTGATGTTGGACACTCAACTGACTGAGCCACCTGGGGACCCCAGCTTCTGCCATCTGTTAAGGGGATGTGGGTGTGCCTGGTCTGTTCACTGTGTTTCAAGAGGAGCCAGAAATCCAGTTGTTCATGTAAAAACATCTCTCACATTTAAAATATTGGCAATTAATTCAAATTTGTTTTAAGAAATGCTGTGTAGGCCAAATAAAACATATTTCTAGTTAATCATTGGCCTATGAGTCAATAGGTTGCAAACTTTAAGATGGTGTGCCATGTTGAGCAGCTTTTATTACTTAAAGGTTTCTGCCCTTCTCTACCAGCAAAAGCCTTTAGAGTGAAAAGGGTCATCTTCCTTTGTGCCTTTGATTTCTCAAAGGAGGGTAAAGCGGAGAGGGAGACTGGCGAAGGATTACAGGCTTAGAAACTGTATGGGTCTCAACCACAGAAGCCCTGAATAGCCATTTGACTCTGTGATAATTCCCATGCAGTCTAGATCCACCTAGAGGGTCAGCCTTTGTCGGCAGAGGTGGGCTTTATATGCATTAGAGCATCATTGTAACTAGTCCAGCACCAGGCAGAAGTGAGTGCTCAAGGAACACTCAAAGGTTGACTAAAACATTTTGTGTCAATTGAGCCATGTAGAATGGTTCATATTTGATTATTTTTGAACTAAGAAAGTCAATTTTATAGTGTGGTGCCTGGCTCAAAGTCATTTCCTTTCTCAGATACTAACCCATGGCTACTTCGTGTGTGGTTGGTCTTGAGCAGATTTGTAAAGTTATCAGAATGTGTTTTGGGGAGAATTTAACATGATGAAAATAAGTGTGAGCTATGAAGCTAGACTGCCTAGGTTTGAAAACTGGCTCTGCTCTTTTCTAGCTGGTTTGCTTCAGCTTCCTCGTCTGTAAAATGGGGTCAAAAGTAGAAGCCACCTTCTAAAAGTAAAACCTCCATTGTGAAGGTCAAAAGAGTTATTGTGTGTGACACCTAGAAAGGTACCGGGCACATAGGAAGCTCTTAGTAACTGTGAGCTATTATTTAGCTCTAGATTGCATGGGAATTAGCACAGAGTCAAATGGCTATTCAGGGCTTCTGTGGTTGAGACCCATATAGTTTCTGGGCTTGTAATCCTTCACCAGTCTCCCTCTCCCCAGTAGCTTTACTCTTCTTTGAAAAATCAAAGGCATAAAGGAAGAGGACCCTTTTCACTCTTTGTCTGCTTCTCATGATCTTTTACCTAGGAATTTCTCCTGCCATACTCTGCAGCCCAGCTTTCCTTGACAGCACTGTTTATCTCCTGATCCAAATGTCTTTTCCTATCAGATCTAATTTTAATTGTCACAAGAAAGGCAATTAGATAAATGATGACTGACACCAGTTTACTAGGTGATTTTTGCAAGTGACATTTACATTTAAAATAAAGCACTTAATGAAGCAATCTTTTCTTCCCCAAACTTTCCTGATGGTAAGAAACACCCAAAACTGTTAAACCTCCAGATCACGTCCTTGGAAATTGAGGTTTACTTAGGCCAGGATGGGCTCTGGGAATCTATATTTATAAAAACTATCTCAGCAATTATTATTTGGTAAGTTTGGAAAAACTACTCTATGCCAAATAACTCAGTTTCTGATGGTTGAATTCTTTATTATAAGTATATTTACTTCTTCCTTCTTGGGAGCAGTTTCTAAGTGCTCCTGAATCGCAAATATGGGCCACTCCTGTGCATCTACACAGATAACTTGAGATCTTAATTTCGAAATTAACCGTGAAAGTCTACTAGGAAAAGAGCTTGCTTGTAATCATTGCTCATAAAAATACTCTTCAGATTGGTGTTAACTCAAAGAGAAGGGGAGGGGCGCCTGGGTGGGCCAGTAGGTTAAGCATCTGACTTCGGCTCAGGTCATGATCTCACAGTTCGTGGGTTCGAGCCCCGCATTGGGCTCTGTGCTGACAGCTCAGAGCCTAGAGCCTGCTTCGGATTCTGTGTCTCCCTCTCTCTCTACACCTTCCCCACTCACACTCTGTCTCTGTCCCTCTCAAAAATAAGTAAACATTAAAAAAAATAGAGAAGGGGAACAGTAGCACTTGCTTTATCTAGAAACGTCTTCAGTGTGCACCATCTCAGCTCACACCCAGGAATTCCACACTCTGGAATAAGAATCTGCATTTTAATAGTGTCTCTGGGTGATTCACATGCATATTAAAGTTTGAGGAGCACAGCTTCAGAGCATGAGAAGATCCTGCTAGCACACATTTAATTTACTCAATATAATTTGGCTGGCAATAAAATTATTTTTTCTGTGTTTTTGATGTTCTCTTTTTAAATAAGGTAATTTGGTATTTTGTATTTTGACAATATCATTTTAGCTAAAAATGAAAACATTCTATGATGTATTTCTATCTGTAAAGCATCTTTCCTGCACTTTAAATCTTCCTCTGCAGGTGGAATACTTTAAACAGTGCATTTTAATAAAAAAGTAACCACGTAGCTACTACAAACATTAGCGAAGCAAAAGTGCCAAGCATGCCTTCCACACTTGCCAACTTAAAGAAAACCACATTACTGGGGCACCTGGATGGCTCAGTCATTTGAGAGTCCACTCTTGATTTCGGCTCAGGTCATGAGCTCACAGTTGGTGAGACAGAGCCCTGCACTGGGCTCTGTGCTGACAGCGCAGAGCCTGCTTGAGATTCTCTCTCTCTCTCTCTCTCTCTCTCTCTCTCTCTCTCTTTTTCCCCCTCCCCTGCTCATGTGCATTCTCTCTCTTTCTCTCTCTCTTTCTCTCTCTCAACATGAATAAACATTTTTAAAAAGAAACAAAAAAGAAAACCACAGTAGTATGATCTATTTTGATATATCTGTGGTTTCTTTGCAGACTAAGACTTAGCCATCCCTCTAACTTTATAATGAAAAGTTACAGAGAAAAACTAAATCTAATTCAGATCAGTGACATCGATTTACTACATAGTATCCATTTTTTCATGTTTAGTATACAGAGCAGTTTACATTTTTAAAAATCGAGTTGACTTATGTATGTATGATAAAAATCAACATCATCTTTTTGTCTTACTTTCCCACCTGCAGCCTACTACTCATGTAGTACATGTCCTCAATATAGTAGCTGCTTACTTAATATTTGCTGAATTAAAATAGAGTTGAGTTTCACTCGTGGACTCTCTCTTTATGCTCTTCATCCCATATCAGTCTTTTCAATCATACCTAAATACACATACAACAATTGTGGTCCACACTAAGTTCACAGTAATTAAATTCTCTGTGATTCATTAAGCTCATGAGGGTTGTGTTGCTTTTACAGAGTGCTTCTTTGAGGAGAAACATGAGCAGGAAATCATGTTTGAATGAGTTTTTCATCTATTTTTAGTCTATTTGGCTGCTCATCAACCTCTAAGTGACTCAGATGAAATGTGTTATTTCACGTAAGAAAAAGAAGCTACTAATTGTCTAGAGAACATATGTTTTTTTTTACTGGAAAGGTAATCAGTTTCTTTGAGTCATCTACACTCTCCAATAGGCTATATCCTGGGAGAGGGGGCATCTGGGTATATTTTATATATCAGATATTTCAGGGTTTAAGTAAGAGCAGCCACAAATCACTGGTATTGCTCTCTTACTTTTGCAACCATGACCTCTCTTTCTACTCATATTTGTAAGTCAGATGTATATGGAGAATCGGTTTATTTAAACTAAGATTGGGGAACCTGGGTGGCTCAGTCGGTTGAGCTTCCGACTTCGGCTCAGGTCATGATCTCACTGTTCGGGAGTTCGAGCCACGCATTGGGCTCTGGGCTGACAGCTCAGAACCTGAAGCCTGTTTCGGATTCTGTGTCTCCCTCTCTCTCTGCCCCTCCCCTGCTCATGCTCTGTCTCTCTGTCTCTCAAAAATAAATAAATGTTAAAAAAATTTAAAAAAATAAACTAAGATTTTAGCTAACACAACCAACAACCTAGAAATAGAATTGTTACTGCTTCTTAGAATTAAAACTGACTTTGTCATCAGAATGTTGTTAGTATGACTTTAATTAAAGTTAAAAATATGGTGAGGGCCACAGAAAAGCATTTAGTCAAAGCACACTGGGATGGTACATCAATGGCACCAAGTACATAAATATAAATGTTTTATTTTATGATAGCCATAAAATTTTTTATAGCTTTTCACTGCCACATGTATCTATGTTTCTTTTAAAACCTCTTTTAAATTCAAACAGTTTTGAACTTATAAACATCTGAGGAAAGATTTTCTTCAAAATTTACTAATTTCATGGAACTTTATTATATTTTCAGAATATCTTACATTTAAAAACCAAATTACCTACATATTCCAATACAAAGAGAGCAGACTCAAGATCATTATGTGGTAAATTGCCAACCATAGCTGTTTTTACAATGATCTTGGATATTTAGTTTCTAAGGGTTAGAAAGTATTGAAGAAAAACATGTTTAAATTGAAAAAATCTGTTAAACAAGATTATTTCCATATTTGTATAGTTTAGAAGAAAATGTGATACCCACATTATCATACTACTATGAATTTAAGCTTAATTTTTAAAATTAAAATGAAAGGATGTTGCATATAGTGAGGCAAGGCTGAGAACCCCTTACAAATTCCTTGTTGGACCTACTGCCTCTTCTGGATCTGTATCTGTGCTGTCCAATTGTCCCCTAGACCTACAGGGCTATAGAGCACTCCCAAGGATGAATTTTAAATTTTATTTGACGTTAGTAATTTAAAATTAAATTTTAAATAGTCGCATGTGATGGTGGCTGTGATCTTTGTAAATACAATTCTGTACAATAAAAATGGAAGAGAATTCCAGTTCCTGGGGAACCACTGCTGGCTTTCCTGTGGCTGGAATTTTGTCAGTAGATTGCCATATCTCACAAAATGGTGTTGGGATTTCTGATTTTTTTTAGATTAAACAGGTAATTTAGATGCAATATTAAGAACAGTTTGTGAAGAGAAGCGGTATGTGTGTTCAGTCAAGTAGTTTACTATCAGAATTACTAATGTTACTACATGTATGTCTCCCTTCCAAATTCTCTGGTTTTCCAAGAAGTTCATCCAAATTTCTGCTTGTGGGAGAGCCACTTTGGTGTGAGCTTCTTACTCCCCTTGGCTCCAGTCTGCCCACCACTTCTCCCAAGTAATGTCACTCCTGAGTTACTTATTTGGGTAAAAAAAGGAATGTGCAGCATTGCAACCACATTCCAAATCTTTTTATTCAGGCTCTGTAGATTGAAGGGCTATACAAATATGATTTCCATGCATGTGACAACAACTGGGAGATAAACCCACAAGCATACATTGCACAGTGCAAAAGTTGAAGCCTCTTCTGATAAAAGTCAGAGAAGTAACAGAAGTCTGAAGATCCAACCAAACTCCTTAATAAAAGGTATGCACCAATGCTGGAGAGTAAAACAACCACAACATGTTTAATGTTCTGATTTAGTTTAGCAGACATGAGGGTAAAGAATTTGAGCAAGCAATGTACAGCTCCGTCAGATTCTACTGGTGCAAGGGAACTTATGAAGAGCCATTTCAACATCTTACATAATAATGAAATTTATCCGGAGAGGATAAATGACCTGACTTGGATCACATGTATATGGGAAAAGCACTCTAGTCTACATTTTGAGTTAATGGCTAGGCCACTGCGCTTAACCTAAGAAAACACTTCCTGCTTCTCTAATGCTCTGTTGAGAAAGTCATTTACTGTTGCTTCTGAGGCAAACCTAAAAGACAGCAGTTGAGAGCCAATCTAAAGCAGGAATGTCTCATGTCTCCTTTCCCCAGTGCTAGCCTCAGAAGAGAAATTCCTCAGACAACTCTTCAAATATAAGCTTTTCAGCTACCGGTGATAACCTATAATTTCAATCCTTTTAAGGTCATTCTGGGAGAGAGGTTTAAGATGAGAGAGTTCTTTTTCCTTTTGAAAAAAGAAACCTCTGGTTTTCCAAACATTTCATAAACCTCTGGAACTCTTTGGAGTGAGCCAGACGTGGAAAAAGTAACTGGAACTTCTTGGGAAAAATTAGTAGTAGCTGTTGAAAAGAGCATTTATCAGTAATCCAGACACTGAGGAAGTTTAGACATTGCTGAATAGGCAGAGTGTGGGCAGAAATGACCAGACTTGGGGTATTGCTGGTCAGATAACCTGGTCTAGAAGTAGGTTGTATTAGCTTCCTAGGGTTACCATAAGAAAGTATTACAAGGTGACTTAATACAATGGAAATTTATTGTCTCATAGTTCTTGAGGCTAGAAATCCAAACTCAAGGTGTCGGCAGAGCCATGCTTTCTCTGAAGGCCTCAGGGGAGTTTGTCTCTTAGCTCCTGTTGCTGGCAATCCCAGGTGTTCCTAGGCTTGTAGACAATCACTACCTCTGTTGTCATGTGGCCTTCTCTCCTGCAGTGTTTTCTCTCCTGGTGGATGTGTATCGGTCTAACTCAGGTAACTCCACACACAGTGACACCTGGTGGGTCTGGTCATAGGCATCTAAATCCCCTTGGATGCTGAAATTCACTGATATTTGACTATCTTTTACTCTGAGGACTGTAAGCCTAAGTGTTTCTGTGGAATTTTGCTGACACTGCAGAGCTATCAACATGGAACAAGACTCAAATCTATTAACAGCTCTGTAAACCTGAAAGATATATAGTATGTTTGAGAATTTTTTTTTTGAGAGCCAGTAAAATGCCATACAAGCCAAGATGGAATATGAGACACAAGTCATTTTATCCATATTTAATATCGGTAAGCCATATGAGGGGCACAGTCCCATCTGAAATGGACTTCTCATCTTTTTTTTCTCATAAAGCAAACTAATGCTTTTTTTAAATGTTTATTATTTTGAGAAAGAGAGAAAGAGAGAGGGAGAGAGAGAGAGAGAGAGAGAGAGAGAGAGAGAGAGAACAAACAGGTAAGGGGCAGACAGAGAGGGACACACAGAATCTGAAGCAGGTTTCAACTCTGAGCTGTCAGCACAGAGCCCGACACGGGGCTCAAACTCAAGAACCATGAGATCATGACCTGAGTTGAAGTTGGACACTTAACTGACTGAGCCACCCAGGTGTCCCATGGATGTCCCATATTTGTATATGATAGTTTGTTTCATCAAATGTGGCTCTTAAATGGAAAAACAGATATGTTTTACCCAGGACTCTATCAACTTTTCCTTGGTCCCTCTGCCCCTCTCCCATTGTCAGCTTTGTTTTCAGCCCTTGAGAGAGGCTTTGTCTTATCCACAGTTGAGCTGATGGATTGTGTTTATCTAGAGCTACTGTATACATAATGTATACATCACAATCTTAAGGGAAAGCTTCATAAGATATTTAAATGTGGTTCTGTTTAAATATTTATAGTGTGGCATAGAGACAGCTGAAATGAATGAGGAACCACATGTTAACTTTTAAATATTAGATGAATAACATCAAAGAAGTAAAAATGTTTGGTTTTTGTGACTATAATCATTGGGTCATATTTGGGTGTTAATATATTATCAGATTACTGTATGATGTTCTCAAACTGGGCAGGAAATAAAGGAGCTATTTGTTCTAAGATGAAAATTTCTGCAAAAGATATGCTACCATTTGTATTTCTAGAAACTTAGCAAAATCAAAATAGCATTAGCCAACTATTTTTTTTACAACTATGTAAGTTTTATTACATGACAACTTTTCTTACAACATGAACCATAAAACACTGATTATTTAAGAAAATGTTCAACTCATTTCCCTGCCTCTTCCTGACTTCCCAAGGTGGAGCTATTGTTGGACCTATGCCCAGGCCTAAACATAGGTTAGTCTCTAAGCCAAGTGTGACCTGGCCTGGCAGATCTTCTTTATGGTAAGAATTGAGTTAGATTATATGGAGAATGGCATTAGCTGAGTCAGGCCTCCTAGACTGGGGCCTTGGACCTTCATTAATGTTTATCATCTTTTTCTCAGGGAGTTTGATCCTATTCCCTGAGCCTCCAGTCTTGGTTACTCTGCCATAAGTGCATCTGCAGGCCAAAAGGCCACTAACTATCCTATTGTTGCTACCTTTGGCAATTGACTGCTGCTGTGTTCCACCAGCCAGTTTGGAATTCTTGTTACCATCACTTCTGTGAACCACACTTCAACATGCTTGACACCGCCATGAACTAGCAGGTTGCCCTTCCCCTCTTTGTGTTTCCCTAACTTTCCCAAGTCAACTTCTCAGATACCAAATGCCATCTTCTTGTTTTCTGGAGTTTCCATTTGGGAGCAGCTCATGGTGGGAATGGACCTGTGGTCCGGCCACTGCAAAGGGTGTGTAGGGAAATTCAGATGGTGATATGATTGAAAAGGGAGGTCTGTGAGATTTGCCATGAAGTTGCATTTGTGAACAGACACATAATTTTCCTCAGATCAAACACATATTTGAGGTGGCTTTGGGAGAGGCCGGTGGAGATTACGGGCAGGTCCTCCCAGGGTCTCCCCTTCATTCTTCGACTGAGCTTAAACAGTTCTTTTTT
>CM053577.1:79818400-79869203 GCA_028646485.1 Cryptoprocta ferox
AAACAGTTCTTTTTTGTTTTCTACAAAATCTTTCTTTTATTTCAATATTTTGATAAATTGTAGGAAAAAAAAACCCCAAACATTACTTGTTTCTTTTTTAAAAACAATATAATCCTATTAAGACTTGATCAGTGGCCCTACATATCTTAATCCAAAGTGACTGATTGTAGTAGGCAGTATGGTATGTCAAGGGTGATGTAAGTTGGAAAGCTTAGATTGAGACGTGACTGGCTTCTTTAACTTTATGTGTGAGGCCATTCAAATAACAGGAATAAAGATCTTATTTCTATTTCACTTTTTCCTTAAAGCCAGGTATGATCTCTCAGTATGTAAGACGATAAACTTCCTTTTGAGAATAAACATTTATTTTGGGTTTTAATTTCCCCATCAAAACAAGATTCTTATCATTGAAGTCTTTTCACAGAATACCCAGTTAAGCCATTTATTCTTATTACTCTTTTCTTGACTGCTTTTCTACTGGCCTTTTCCTTCCTTTTTCTCTTTCTACAATAAATCACGTTCCTTTGTGGCTACTTCCTTCGAAAGTAGAGTATGGGAAAGAGATAGAATTAGGAGACATATTTTTTAGGGAGAGGATAAAACCTAAATCTGAAATTAAGAAAGGCTTAGGCAAGATTATCAGTAGAAGCCAGAATATCAAGATAAAAGTAGGAAATGTTATTGAAATTGTATTCTTAAGTTTCTGTTTGTTTGTTTGTTTTTAGAGGGGTCACTGACTCTGGCCAAGACCTGTTACACTGAAACATTTCCTCGGCAGGTATGAGGTTGAAGTTTGGGAGTCAGACTTGGACAAAAGAGTTAGGAACAAAGATGGCAGATGGTAAGATGATAAGCTTTTTTACATTATAACCTGATATTGACTTGAATAATCACCTTTATCTTGGTCTTGAGTAATAGGATAAAGGATTCCAGGTTTTCCTTCTCCTTACTTCAAAGTGAACAGCATGTCTCCCTAAACTATCTCTTCAAGGAAATTAGAAACCAAAAATTCTTCAATCAAAAAACAGAAATCCATTTTTTCTTATGCTATAAATTTTGGATGAGAAAGCCTTTTGTTACTAAATTTTTCAGTTTTTTTATATAAAAATCATCTATTTCTTTCTTATGCCAAGTACACATTATGAAAATTAGACACATTCTTCCTCTATTTCACACTAGATCTAGATATATCTAGAAGAAAACCAGTCATAGCTGTTCCTGCAGCCTGAATCCCAGTATAAAGTCTACATGGAGTAGACTAGTGATGGACAGGTAATAAGAATAAAAATTAGCTTTGCTATCAGAAACCATTGGGGCTGTTTATTGTCACGGCATAATATGGGATGCATTGGCTGCTACAAAGTTATAACTAGGTAAATAATGGCAACAACAAAAATCCACAGTTGCTGATAAGAGATATAAGAATGCGTGTGCATGTGTCAGTGTGTGTGTGTCTGTGTGTGTGTGTGTGTGCATGCATGATCCTGTACATGCACATGTGCTTCTGTATGTACACTAGATGGTAAAATCTTCCTCATTCCTCATACCATTTCCTCATACTATTTCTCGCCATAATGGATCTCTTCAATTTAGAGTAGTGAATGGGAAAGAAGACACGGTCAAGTTTGGAGCTGGTTACATCCATTTCTGTTGGGTGTGGAAGACAAGGACAACAATGTTTTATTTTTATCTAGTAATTAGGAAGGAATTGAATCTGATTGTTTTGCAGATATGGCTAGCTTATGACTTTATGCTATTTTTTTGTTATATGTTCATGCTGAAAGATAAGCATAGCTAAATCTTCATAAATAAAAGAGACATTAAATCTTTTGTCCAGCTTAAGCATGACAGAGGGCAGAGGGAATAAGTCTATGAAATATTGACCATTATGCACAAAGATGTCTTCTGAGTACACAGATGCAACACAGAGCTAATGATGACCAGATTACATATAGATTCATCTGGTAGATCATATTATTATTCAACATATTCCCATATATTTCTAGTAGCTGACACCCTACTCCTCAGACTACATATCATTCAGCGTAGTAGTTTTTTATTGTGTTGCCTTTTGTGGGTATTTTCATTAAAATATGCTCAGACAGTAGAATGGGGGATTTTTGTGCCATCAAAAGATTTTAAGGATTAATAGTGAGAAAGGGGTGTTTGAGGGTGAGAACAATTAGAGCAGGTATAGTTATCTCCTGAAATAACAGAAAAGGAACTAATTGTCTGTTCTGTGTATGACTGAGTTCTTCTGAATCTACCATTGACAAACTTCTTGAAGATGCCCAGTGTGATTTGCTAAAGACAGCAAGGGATTTGGAATTCAAGGATACTTTAGCTTGGGTTCCCCTAGAAACAGAATCTGAGATGAAAATTGGTGTGGGGAAGGTTTATTAGGGAGTACTCTTGAGAACACCTACAGAAGAGAAGGAAAGAAAGAAGGAGGGAGGAAGAAATTGGGCTCTGATGCAGCTTCATTGGAGTCCTCAGATGATACAGAGAGAAATTCTTATGATGGACTGGCCTCTTTGAGCTGTCTCGAGATAGAGTGGAGGACAAAATTTTAAATCTCCATCAATTATTCATGGGATGTGGACCACCTTGGAAAAGGTGTGACTTTGGGTCAAAAACTGACTTCAATTTATATATTTTTATTTGTTGTGCAGGCCAGGAAAGTTTTAATTCCCATGAACTATAAAGAAATTCTGTAACAGATGAGGCACTAGAAAAGAAAGAAACCTATAGAGAAGTTTCCTTTAATGCTATTGATCTTAAGCTACACAGACTAGAAGGCAGAGCTGCTGCACTGCACAGTTCCAAGGGGCTCATAGTCTATTATATAGTTCAGATGAATAGTGTCCATATGAATATCACTCCCTAGATTTGTGCAGTAAACAACTTGTGCAACCATATGCTTGCTGTGACTTAATATGATGTGAAATGTAAATGAATACAACTTTTTAAAATTCAGGAGAATTATCTTGTCTTATTTGTCAACATCTGACTAAGTAATGATCCAAGCCTAGAGCTGGCTTATTCCTTGTTTAAAAAGTTACTTTATTTTTTTTGGTGGGGGGGGGGAGAGAAAGAGTGAGAGCAAGAGTGAGAGTGAGAGAGAGACAGAGACAGAGAAAGAGAGAATCTTAAGTAGGCTCCACACCCAGCACAGAGCCCTATGTGGCGCTCGATCTTACGACCTTGAGATATGACCTGAGCTGAAACCAAGAGTTGGACACTTAACTGACTGAGCCACCCAGTCACCCCTTAATCCTTTTTAAATTCACCTGGCATCACTTACTTTATCTCATTGTCTTTGTCTTCCTTAGGATCTGCTTCTTTAGCAGATAATCCTAAAATATCTAATGTTTGAGTATTACATTTTAAATAATAAAGACACAATATTCTGCTTTCCTTAGGGGGCTGATGTTCTCTAACTCTTTTTCTTTTCTAATTCTATGTAAGATCTGTGACATTTATTGAAAGAGCCGGCTACATAAATGGGAGGCTGTGTTCAGTATTAAATGTGGACCCAACTTCTATACATGCACACACCTCCAGAAGGGAGCCAGCGATCCTGAGAGTCAATTTGGGAAAACATCAGGTTTTCTTGAACTCTCACTTCTAAATTATGTGAGAGCACTGAGAAAGGGCAGTCATTCCAGGCAAGTGTCCCAGTTAGCGAGGGCATAGCTTTCAGAGTCTTAACTGAACACCCTTGACTTCCCTTCCTGTTGTGACATTTTGTGAATTTCTGTCTTAGTATAATCTGTTATTTTTTTGATAAGGGGATGTGGTTTTCATGAGGCCTCACTATAAAATGCAGAATGGTATCTGTGTCACCTCCTCCCTCAAAGATCTAAAATTCTTCTTATGTACCAGAAAACTGGGTTTAGAGATGTCTTAGAGCCATTTCGAGGATTTCAATAGACTGATTACTGAAAATACAAGCTGTCCAAATAAGAAAACAAAATTAGGACTTTATCAACCAAAACCAGCATTTGGAGTTTTGCTAAAAACCACTTGGACAAAACTCAAGAGTAACCAACAAGATATGGCTCACAGCTTGAGGGAAAAGTACTGTCATTAGGGCATGCAACATCACAAAACCTTTTGTAAGACTTTGGAGCCTGGAGACCTGCCCTTAGCTGACAGTCAGGGTGCTCATCCTGGTGTTTTCCATCCTGCTGAAAGTACTGTATTGTCAGCTCTAGGCTCAGAAGTAGATTCACATTCCGTCAGACTTGGGCTTTTGACCCAACGGTGTCCATTTGCAGCTTGGCCAGTGTCTAATAAGGTAGCTTGACATGAAGCACTGTCCAACTAGGGGAGCAGCGAATTAGTTAAGTCAGAGAATAAGAAGAGAACAATGAGAGGGAGATGAGAGCTGAGTAGACATGCAGAAGGAAGTATTAGTGGGCCTCTGGGGTGTCATAGTTCCAGTTGGCCACAAATATCCTCAGTTAAAGTAAGCCAAGGGAACTGCTTGTCACAGGCTGCCCAGCTTTAATGCCTGATCCTCTGTCAGCCATCATGCTGGCCTGGTTCTAAGAGTAAAGGGATCTAATTACTGAGGCTGGTTTCATCACCTTTAGTGGGAAAGACCACAATATCTGCCTTATGGAAAAGTGTTAACCAGCCACAGCCAATGGGGAGTAAAGAAAGACTGTGGAAAAAGAAACAGTCAAGTTGTGCAAATCTTGAGAGTAAAGGTTCTCTCTTTCTACACACTTTTCCTTCCTTTTGGGAGATTTATGCCTTTATCCAAATCAAAACAAGACCCCAATTTGAACAAATGCCAACTAGTTAACACACAAATGAATTATGAGGTTGCTTGCAAACCGTGACCTAGATTTTGGGCACACGGACGTTTTTTAAATTCTGAACAATTATATGAACAAGCTCATTTTAAAGTTGAACAGACAGGCTGACAGCAGAAAATCTTGAGACATTAAGCAAGGGAACTCCTAAAATTTGTAAGTACATACATTTTAAGAATATGAGGGTGTGTCTGCACACATTTTTGGCAGCTGTGTCAGTGTGGCTAGGTGAAAGTATGCAGACCAACCATGAATGGGAAAGAGTTGATAATTTAGGGCAGAGCACAGTGCGTTCAATTCAGCATGCAGAGGAAAAGATAATATGATATAGTGCCAACTGTGTCCATGTGCTCTGATGGATCTAGTATATTAATGAACTGGAAAAGTTATATCCTCTGTTTGTGTAAGCATGCCACTGATATTCCTCACCCCAAGATACATTCCAACCATTTACGTTTCATGCTTCCTGGAAAATAAAATTTCAGGCTGCCTGGAAGGTTTTGCTACTTTATGACATTATTGCCAGCATTTCATTAAAACCATATTCAGTTGAATGGCTTCAGAATAATTTTATATACAAAAAAATGGACCCTGGACTAAATCTTAGTATGTTGATATCTTTTGACAAATAATAGATAACTTGAAAGAGAACTAAAGTTCTTTAAAGGTAACATCGCTGACTTAATATTTACCTATATAACAAACTAAAAATAACACAAAAATGATTGCATGTTTGGCTTATATGGTGCCACATAGACATGATTTAAAGGCTCAAGAGGAAAACTCTCAAAGACAGCATGAAATTTGATTCCTCCTGCTGTCACAGAGCCAAACATTGGTGGTAAGAAGTTTGGCCTCAGCGAGATCATTGTATATACATTATGATCATTGTTCAACAATACCAGTAATTTGTATTCTTAAATTAGTTTTGTGGCTGTTTGTTAGTTCCAGGGAACCCTAAAAAATGAAGTGTAATGGAACCCAAAAGGGGAAAATTTATTTAGAGTCAATCAATTGGTGAAAAGAAATCCATCAAACTATGTAGCTGAATATAGTGTACAGTCTTATCCACAGGTTGATAGAGGAATATTACTGCAAGAATGTGCAAGAGTAAACCCTGAATGAGACTCTGTTAATCCAGCAGTATCAATGTTCTAAATGTGGCTCTTCGGGAAATTAAGAAAAAATAAATTTGAAATTATTTTAAATATACTTAACTATACGAACACTCAAAGTTCCCTAATCTTAACAAATAGTTGGGAAGATTAGAATAGTAGTAGGACCTATTTTGTCAATGGGCCTAATCAGTCAAGTCAGGAAAAAAATGCTACAGTCTTGATACGTTGTTGCTGACATATACTAACGTTAATTGAATTCAGCATTTTAAATTTATATAGAGTACTGAAAGTTCTTTAATGAAAGAGTATGTAATGTCTAAAAATTAAACATGCTTCATGCAATTTTATTTACAAGATGCACTTGTCCATAAGTTCCTTTTTCATGGACAATTGTAATGTAAATATAGCTTTGTGCCAGCCTAAATTGTTTTATAGTTCAAAGATGTGAAGTCTAGAGTAATGATATTTAAAACTATTGAAATATCAAAAAACAAAGTCCAAGTTTATTGCAATAATTTTGGGTATTTTTGTAAGAGAAATGGATGTCATAAAACTCGTATCACTAGCATGTGCGTAAACAGGTACTATAACGCGGAGACACCGTAATTAATCTAGGTTTTGGGATTATTTTTCAAAATTGAATCTAATTCTGTCTTTCTGAAACTTTGTATGCCATACTTTGATGTGTGGAAATCTAAACATGAATGATTAGTTTACATTTTCCTTCTGTGGTAGTTCATGGTAATTTGCAACAGGCAAGATGCTCCTACATTCTGCATCGGTAGACATGCTGTGTATCAGACACGTGGCAATGGTTGTGTAGCATGGCTGCCTTTTGTCCTTGAATCTCCACCCACTTCTACAGAGATCTTTGAATTTATTTTAAGGATTTACGTTCTTACTCCTCTTCCTCCCCTTCTTCTCCTCTCCCCATCCTCACCCCTTCCCCTCTCCTATGGCATCTCATCTTGCTCTCCTCCTTCCCCTCCTTTTCCTTCTCCTCCTTCTCTCTCTCTAATTATATATATAAACATATATAACATATATAAACATATATATGTTTTACATAAGAAGATTCAAATACTGTATACATATGTTTTATGGTACCAGTATTTTGCACTGTTGAATATCAGAAAATAAAATAAATAAAAATCATATTTCCACCAACCCTAGATCACCATTTTAAACTTTAATGCATATCCAATGCATATCCTTTTCAATCCTAGATCTCCATATAACATATATAATATACATACATAGTTTCTCATATATACATACAGTTTTACATATAAGTATACCTATTTTGTATGTTATGTGTGTATATACATATATATATATAAACACATGCATATCTTTGTGTGTGTATTTATGTGATTTGTTGTTTTATAACCTGCTTCTTCTAGTTAGCCATCTCCACTTTACAATTTCAGTAAAGTTTTATCTCATATAAATCTAAATCTTATTTAAATTTCTCCAGCTGATTCCAGAATGACCACTGCTGCTGCTTTGTCTAAACATAGGCAATTAACAACCTGGTACTTATGCCCCCCGAAAGTCTTTTGTCTAGCACAGTCCCTTTTTATCAGGACGTTGACTTGTTGAAAAAACAGGGCCAGTTGTCCTTCAGAATGAGTTTCCTACTCTTGAATGTGTTGTTTAACAATCATGGGAAGAACAACTTTATGAAATATTCTAGATGGGACACACTTTAATTTTCTATTCATGGGTTGAAAGTGAAATATCCACCTATAAGTAATTTGTTCTTCCTATCTAGAAGCTTTTATGATATTTTTCTTACCCATCAGGATATACCTAGATGTATTTCTTTTTCATGAAAACTAACTGAGTCTCAGTATGCAGATTCAGCTCTTTTCTCAGCCCAAGGATATTATTTTTCATGTATCTTATTTTTTCTTCCCAAATACCAGCTATTGGATTGCTAGGTCTTCCACAACTCTTTCACTTTTTCCCACGTGACTTCTACTTCTTTCCTTTTTATACTTTAAGATATTTCTGGCTATTGATCTGGTCATTCAGTGGTCGCACTCATTTATTACCCACTGATCTTAGTTTGAAAAGAATGATTTGAATCTCTAGAAAATCCTTTTTCTTTTTTGTACTGTGTTTGAATCTTCTTAAGTACTCATGATTAATTTTTATTCAGTTGATCATCTGTCTCATGCAGCAATTCTATCTCATAGTGTGTAGTCTGACCCATTTCTTTTAGGCTGTGGGGGCTCAATGGATGGAACGTTATTTCCCCTGCCAGCACATTGGAGTTTGGGTCAGTTGTTGAAATACCAGTGAGACTGGTGAGATCCCTGTTGTGATGATCTGATCTGTAAACCTATGGGATGCAGGCAAAATATCAGCACACTTCTAGCACACTTATGGTGTTCCTGGAAGAAGTCTCTTTATTCTCTGTCTTACTACAGTTTCTTAACTGAGTGAAAGCAAGGACGATTTTTCATTTGAAGTCTTGGAAACTAGAACACAGATCATAAAGAGAAAAGACCCATAGTCCAATAATCCAATTCATTGCCAAGATTCATTCACATGTCAGGGTGAAAGACATGATCTCAGGGATAGGCAAGAACTCAGATTGAATGCTACTCAAACTCCCTGTATTAGGAAAATGCATGAGAAAAGACTATAACAAAACAACATATTAACCCAAGCAGGGACCTCAGCCTGGACCAAAATGAAGAGACACGACCTGGACCAAAATGTGGTTGAGCTAGCATGGCCCAGGAATTATATACATAAACTCTGAGTGCTTCACCCTAATTTAGTCCTTGACTATGCCACTCATTTGTTGTGTAACATTGGCAAATATTTAACATCTCTTTGTTTCATTTCATTTGTAATATGGGGAGTGGGAATAATGGTAGGACTTATCCCACAACACAGGTGCAAATAAAAAGTGAGTTAATAAATGAAAAACATTTAGAAAAGAATCTGGCACATAATATATGCTCAGTAAAAGTTATCACATTAGTATTCTACATATCAGTTTAAGAAAACACTGTTTAATAATACATAAGTGCTGGATAAGGACTCTTAAAATAGAAGAAACATTTCAGAAGGGAAATTTTGATATGGTAATCACTAAACTGTCTCAGCAAACCATTGGTATGTGGGGAAAGAAAGGCAAGATAAAAGTAACCCAAAAGATGGGGGATTATGTAAGGAAGGAAGAATGTGGGGAACATGAAAGTATTTCAAATTCATTTTGTATTGGATAGGTGGGGAAGCAGGTAGGATTAGAACATTACGGTGGGGAAACAAGAATGTAGTTAGTATCTTGTTTTTAAAGCAATCACAGTGACATATGCGTCTGATTAAGAGAGCAGGGAAAGAGATGGTAACCATTAAGGGAACGGAAAAATACACCAGAACCTTTAAATTAACATGGAGGAAATAGGAATGAGCAGCAATTCCTTCAAACTAACAAAACCAAGGGGAAGAAAAATAACAATGTAAGTTAACTATGCCACTCATTTGTTGTGTAACATTGGCAAGTATTTAACATCTCTTTGTTTCATTTCTTCATTTGTAATATGGGGAGTGGGAATAATGGTAGGACTTATCCCACAACATAGTTGCAAAGAAAACGCAAGTTAATAAATGAAAAACATTTAGAAGAGAATCCGGCACATAATATATGCTCAGTAAAAGTTATCACATTAGTATTCTACATATCAGTTTAAGAAAACACTGTAGTAGTAAACACAGTAAGTAGTAAACAATGGAGTAAGGTGGAAGGAACAAAATCAATGACAGTAGGCCCTCTGCTAAATGTGAATGGACTGAATTCACCTATTAAAAGTCAGAAAGTGGTACTTTGGGTTAAAAAACAAAATTTGGATGTGACTTTACAAATGCATGTTAAAAGTAAAAAAGTTCTTTCCTTCCTTCCCTCCTCCCTCCATCCCTCCCTCCTTCCTTCCTTCCCTCCCTCCCCTCTTCCCTACTTCCTTCTTTCCTTCCTTCCTTCCTTCCTTCCTTCCTTCCTTCCTTCCTTCCATTAAAGGGATTGGGCAACACAGGGAATGTGAACTAAAAGAAAATGGGAAAAA
This sequence comes from Cryptoprocta ferox, assembly GCA_028646485.1. NCBI lineage: Eukaryota > Metazoa > Chordata > Mammalia > Carnivora > Eupleridae > Cryptoprocta > Cryptoprocta ferox. The sequence goes on from CM053577.1 coordinate 79,828,421, forward strand.
CAATACTAATATTATACAAGATGAAATTAAAAGTTAAAAACAGAATAAAGAGACATATTGTGTAATGAGAGGAATCTAAGTTGATGAAGATTTGCCATAAAATGACAACATAGTGACAACACAATGACAAAATACACAAAGCAAAAACTACTAAAGGTGCAAGGAAAGCCTTATACAAGTACATTGATAGTGAAAGATTTTTTTACTATGTCCTTCTCAGAAATAGATCAATTTACTAGGGAGAAAAATAAGCATTTCTTCAGCATATTTGAGGAGTTTGATGTATAGTCCTTATACTCTTCAAGTAGAGAATATAATTTTTTCAAGTATCTAAGCACAAAGCAATTGATCAGATATTTAGCCACAAAGAAATCTGCACTAAATTATAAAAAGAGAGACTTTTAAGGATGTATAAATTAAAATTAAAATTAGAAGTAAATCATAAAATGGGACCTCATCAAAAACTTAAAATACTTAACAAGTAAGAAATAGTACTAGATAACATTTGGATCAAAAAAGGAAATTAAAAGGAAAAATTTTCCTAGAAATCAGTGGGAAGAATACTTTTTTCAAATTTCATGGAATCTAGCAGGTCAGCAAAAAATATAATATTAGATATTACCACCATTAAAAAGTAAAGATAAAACAACTAGCTACTTACCTTTATGATTTCAAAAAGGAACAACAGAATAAACCAAAAGAATTTGGGAAATAAGAATTAACTGATATAAGATCTGAACTTAATAAAATAGAAAACAAAAATCATTGAAAAGATAAATTAGTCCCAAAGCGGATTCTTTAAAAGAGAATTACATATTTCTATTAAGCTTCATCTGAGGATCCGATAAGATCAGACTCCAGCAAAACAAGAACAAAAACAAAAACAAAAAACAAATGGTTCCCTAAAATTAAGATAATTCCAGGATGGCTCGAAAAGATACTGCTTGCTAAAATAAGAGCATAGGATATGGAAGACAAACAGAGTAGCACAGTATTTTCAGGTAGTAACAGCAGATTTGTCATTACCACTTGCTCATGAAGTGTCCAGACAGGGAGAGGAAGCTATAATCTGAACTTGGTAGGAGACAGTTGAGCAAAAAAGCCACTTTCTGCGGCTTTCAGTGGAGTCAGATCCAGACTGACATGGCTTTGTGGAGAGCGAGGGATGGGAATCTATACTATACCCAAGCTTCATTCTACTCTTTCCTTCATATCTTCTGCTGGAATTGCCCATTGGGAAACCTAACTGGAAGCCAGGTAGCCCTGTGATTCACCGATATATGTGGTCTATACAGTTAACCTCCTGGAGCATAGAGCATGGTGGAGAATGGTGGAGTTCATCTGGAGGGACAAACAGGTATCCAGCACATTATCAGATTCAGAATATGAGTCCTCAGTCTCAAGTAGTACCTTTTACACATTATATGCTGAGAAATTGTAGATTGTCACTTTAAAATCTGAGACATACATTAAAGATAGGAGCCAGTAAACTGTTGATTTAAATTATAATATTGATGGGATTTCTCTGTGAAAAAAATCAAAAAATTATTTTATGATTTTGTTTCATCATCAAGTTGAGAAAGTTTTTAAAGTACAATTACTATTTGTTATTGTCAACAGTATAACTCTTGCTTAATGTTTTGAAATAATATAGAGGTTTCAATTAAAAAATTCTAAGAGCATATTTAATAATTTTAGAGTATTAATAATCCATTGGTAAGTGATATATATATATGCTATATATGCTATATATATACATATATATGTATGTGTGTGTGTGTGTATGTGTGTGTGTGTTACTCAAGGGAACTGAGGTTGTTAGACTCTTACTCTGATCAAAGAGAAATTTTCCCCATCTGGTGGGGAAATACAGAATACAGCAGCTTTTATGGTGACTTCTATTTTACTAGTCAACTCACAGTATTACCTTTGGCTACAATGTAGTTTTACAGTAACATTGATGTGGCATTGAAGAAACTCAATTGTGAAGCACCAATCATTAATCCAACCAAAATACTGACATTTCAGGCTGCTACAGACATTTCAAAATGGCTTCTTTACTTTTGTCAAAGAAATTCAATTTTTGTCAACTACTGCAGGATAGGGGCCTTTGTTCAGAATTAAATGAAAGAAAAAGAACAAATATGATAATAGTCTTATCTTCCTAGCTCATATTCACATATGCATTCCATGCATTCTTCTTTTTTGATTCCATCATGCCACATAGTACCACATGAATGATTAACCCTCAAAAAGCTGTAATTTCTAAGATTAGTTGATTCGGGGCACCACAGTACTATTTAAATCTCCATATGTCAGTAATAACACATGAAACTTCAAGATATGGAGGAGGCTGGGGTCTGTTCTATTTCTTTGATTTTCTGGCCTCTCTCCTTTGTATAATTCTTTGAAATATTTAAGACTTACACTAGTAGCTTTGGTAGTAACTTTATCTATGATGTCAAGTAATGGAATAATAAAAAAATATGAGAGGAAAGAAATCTCGGATAATCTAGTACAAGCTCTAATTTTAAAGATGAGAAAAATGAGATCTAGAGACTTATTAATTGGGTACAGGACACAGACATTAGTGACCAGAATGCTAGAGGTCAGTTCAAAATCCTAGAACACTGGGAACAAAACAAAACTAGAAACCTATCCCTTGGTGTCTAATAAATAGCTTTCTTCATTATTCCCTAATGACTCTTAAATGAAAAGCATAATTTGCAGAAAGTTTTTATACCTACCCCAAAACAATGTGTCTAAAAAGCATTTAAATAAAAATTAAAAGAGATAAATAGGGCAAGGTTATGCTATTAAAATTTATATGTATTCTTACTCTAATGTGTAGGGTAGATGGGCATAATCATATGTCAGAAAAAGTGACATAAATTATAATTTTTGTTATAACTTCAAATAAGAGTGCTTATTTAGTGCCAAATCTTCTACTGTTTTAACAACGGTAGATAATATATTTCTTTCAAGATTGTCTTATAGCTATTCAGAGTAAGATGAAAACCTTATTTCAAGTATACTTTTATTTGGGAAAGAATAATTAAATATTTTTGCTTTTAATAAAAAAATGGTTAGACTCATGGAATTCCAGAATTGGAAAGGCGTGTAGAGATTTCTAGCCTCACTTCCTACCCAAAATAGGAATCCCTTCTGCAGTGTCTCTGAGAATCAGTCCTGTGGTCGCTGCTTGCATATTTCCAGTAATAAGAAACACACTCTTTGTGAAGAACGCTTTTTACCAAGATGTCATAAAATTCTTCCATATTGAGCATAAGTTGGCCACCCTGTCCTTTACAACTTTAGCTCAATATAAGTTCTTCCATCTAAAGCAAAGGAAAGTTTCTTCTTTTTTTGATAGTCATTGCATAAACATTTAAAGACTGTCATTTTATCTATTCTAAGTGTTCTCTTCTGATGCACTAGCAACTTCAAGTTTCTTTAGTTGTTCCATATAAAGTACAACTTTGAGATTTCTGGCCATTTTAGTAGTTCCTCAGAATATAGCAATTTGCCAATGTACCCCTAGAAATTAACCCTCCCATAATGATTGTGGGTTCCCAACACTTTCTTGTATATTCCAGGTGCTGCTTAACAGCTCAACTTAAGTTGGTCTACCATGTTCCTGGATCAGGGCATTAAACTTCCAGTATAGTCTTGGCTCATGTTTAGCTTGGGGTCAATAAAATATCCCATATCTTTTGGACATGAACCTTAGTGAAATCATCTCCCTGATCCCCTCCTGGTGAAATTTAGGTGATAAAATTTAAATGCAGAGCTTTATGTTTTTCCCTGCTTAATTTTTTCATGGATTGTTCCCACCATTCTAGCATTTGAGCTGGCACAGACAAGGGACAAAGTTTGGTGGGAAATCTGGGGCTTAGCCCAAGTAAAGATAGTATGGTATCTATCAGGATGAAACCATAAAGATGGATATCTAGTGAAAATTCTCGACCCTAGAGAATGAGCTTGTGTGGGAAGACATCCTAGCCTTTAAGGGACCAGCTGATAGAGATAAAAAGGTATCAAAAGGAGAGTCAGGCAGAAAAGGAAAAATAAAAATCTTCCTAAGACAAAATCCATTATTTGCAATTTTATCTAGAACTGGCTAGGAATAGGAAACTTTTTTGATATGTTAATATTTTATTATATAGACTCAATCATTTATGCAAAAAATGCCATAGGGATAAGTTAGAGGTGAATTCGTAGTCAAAGAATTTCTGTTACTCTTTTTAAAAAATTTTTAATGTTTCTTTACTTTTGAGAGATAAAGACAGACAGAGACAGAGACAAAGATAGAGACAGAGTGTGAGCAGGCTAGGGGCAGAGAGAGGGAGACACAGAATTCGAAGCAGGCTCCAGGTTCTGAGCTGTCAGCACAGGACCCAATGTGGGGCTCAAACTCACAAGCCATGAGATCATGACCTGAGCCAAAACTGGGCGCTTAACTGACTAATCCACCCAGTCGCCCCTCTATTATTCTTATTTTTTAGAGCAAGGTTTTTCAATGTCAGCACTATTGACATTTTGAGCCCAGTAAATCTTTGTTCAGGAAAGCTGTCTATTGAATTATATAATGTTTAACAGCATCCCTGACCTCTACCTACTAGATGCCCTGACCTCTACCTACTAGACGCCCTGACCTCTACCTACTAGATGCCCTATCCCAGTTGTGACAATTAAAATATATCAGATGCTGCTAAGTGTCCTCTGGATAAAACTGACTCTGGTTTAGAACAATTGATCTAATTCAGTGCATAATTAAACTATACCAATCATGGTAAAGACAGATTCTTTTAAATTTGGTGTTAAATAGCCAAGAGCAAACATTAATTGTAGGGAGCATGACCATTATCGCTATAATGTGTTCTATGCTCTTTTTTGTGTGTGGTCTATATAAGGGATTGTTTATTTTTTAATCTGTTGTCTTTGTGCTATTAGAAAGAACTCATGGGTACCTCATGGATATTAAATATTCAAAATATTAATTCATTAAGTAAGTATTTGCTCTGCTGATAATATGTTCCAGGTAGAATTATACACATTGGGGTTACAGCAATAAACAAGACAGAAAAAAACCCCTGCACTAATGTGTGTGTGTATGTGTGTCTATTTGTGGTTTGTGTGTGTGTGCATATAGACACAAATATATGCAAATGTGAAGTGAAGATGAAAACCAATGAAAAAATCTTATATATATGTATATATATGAAAATAAGATAAAAGGAGAGAGATAAAAAGAGAGGGAGGCAAATCATAAGAGAACCTTAAATACAAAAACAAACTGAAAGTTGCTGGTGCTGGAGGGGTGTTGGGTGGGGATGGGCTAAATGGGCGTTGGGGATTAAGGGGGGGCAATTGTTGGGATGAGCACTGGGTGTTATATGTAAGTGATGAATCACTAAATTTGACTCCTGAAATCATTATTGCACTATATGTTAACTAACTTGGATTTAAATCAAATTTAAAAATTAAAAAAAAGAGGTAGATATATATATACAATAAATTATTACTCAACCATCAAAAAGAATGAAATCTTGCCATTTGCAAAGATGTGGATGGAGCTACAAAGTATTGTGCTAAGTGAAATAGTCAGAGAAAGACAAATACCATCTGATTTCAGTCATATGTGCAATTTAAGAAACAAAACAGATGGACATAAGGGAAGGGGAAAAAAGAGAGGGAGGCAAATCATAATAGAGACTCTTAAGGATAGAGAAAAAACTGAGGGTTGACGAAGGGAGGTGGGCAGGGGATGGGCTAAATGGGTGATGGGGGTTAAGGAGGGCACTTATTATTGTGTTGGGCACTGGGTGTTATTTGTAAGTGATGGATCACTAAATTCTATTCCTGAAACAAATATTATACTATATGTTAACTAACTAGAATTAAATTAAAAATTTGAAAAAAATAAAGCTTTTGAGATACTCTGAAAAAAAAAGTATATAGTGTTATGAAGTCATGAGGTGCTATGAAGGGAACCAAAGAAGATAAGACATAGTATGAAGCACGCTGTGTGCTGCCGTACAGAAGACAGCCTGTTTGAGGAGAGGACATTTGAGCAGAGCACTGAATGGGAAGAAAGAAGGAATCATAAAAGTTCTGGGGAAAGACTATTTTAGCCAGATTATTGTCATGGGCTGAATTTCATCCTTTTCAAATTCATATATTGAGGTCCTAATACCTAGTACCTCAGAATGTGTCGGTCTTTGTAGATAAAATCTTTAAAGATGTAATTTAGGTAAAATGAGGTCATATGGGCCTCTAATCTAATGCGACTCATTTCTTTAGAAGAAGGGATTGGGATACAGACACAGAAAGAGTGGCCATATGAGGATATAGTGAAAGAAAGTGTTTATAACCCAAGGAGAGAAGCCTCAGAAGAAACCAAACCTGCTGATGCCTTGATCCTGTCCTTCTAGCCTGCAGACCTATGAGAAAATAAATTTCTATAGTTTAAGCCATCCAGACTGTGGTATTTTGTTATGGCAGCCTTAGAAAACTAATACAAGCATGTTGACTGGAAAGAGCTTAATAGGTCTGGTGAATAGCAGGAAGGTCAGAATGAAAAAAGGGGATAGTGGTGGGAGGTGGGATTGGAAAGAAAGACAGGAGGTGGTAAGGAGACTGGATTTTGTTCTTAGCAAATGCGAACAGGCTGTTGAGCAGAATATTGACATGAAATTAAATTTACATTTAAAGAAGAGCAATCTGACTGCAGCATGCACCACTGACTTTGGAGAGCTAGCGCAGAAGCAGGAGCGTGGTTAGCAGGCACGTGCAATAGCCCACATGAGACGACAACGTGGCTTGGACCTGCCTGCTGGTGATGGCATAGATGAGAAATGATTGGATGCAGAGTGTGTTCTGAGAGTAAAGCCAACAGATTTTGCCAATGAGCTGGAAGTACCGTGTGACGGAGAAAGCAGCTAATGTGAACCTGTATTTTGCACGTTAAGTAAAAGGGCTAATGATGGTTCTATTTTCTGAGGTGGGAAAACCTGGAGGAAGAATTATCCTAACCCTTGAATGTAGGCTATGTTTTGTTAAGCGCACCATGGAATATGTTTCCTTTATTTAAAAAATTGTAAGTGCAGGATTTGTGGGAAATGCAAAAAATATAGGAATATATGAACCCCCTCTTTTGTAATCTCACTCTTCAGAGTTGCACATTTTACCAGCTAATGGTGCATATTTCTAAATGTTTTTCCTAGACATGTTTACTCTCTCTCTTACAATCTCTTTCTCTTCCTTTCTCCTATCACACGGTCATTCACACACACACTCACAACACACAAGCATGCACACACTTCTTAGAAACTGATTTTTATCATGATAAAAATGGTGCCACAATTCTCAAAAGATATAGAATTCAATAGCACATACGTTTATTTCCCTTTCCTTTTTTTTTTTTTTTTAACTTTAAGGAAGCTTGTTAGAATTGTATGTAGAAGGTCAGACAGTGGGTGGTAAAACCACCACTTTGCGGAAAAAACAGTGGCATTCTCAAATGGCAGTGGTTGCTGTTATTCTGGGCTCCGCATTCTGGATCTTTGTTTTCAACTGGATTTGGTTTTTATTAAGGTGAATTTTGTTCAATATATTCAAATATTATTTGTAATTTTACAAGCGGATCATTTTTGGGGCCTGATGAGAAATTATAAATACCAACCAAAGGATTTTTTAACTTTTTATTTGGCTAATTATTACTATTTTAAACAGTCTAGGTCTTTTTATGTAGTAATCTATTTTTTCTGACATTTTTATATGATTAAACCAAATGTGAACAAGGCAATTCAAGAAATCAAATTTACTTGCTTAATTCACCAAGTCTCCAGATGGGAAAAACAGAAAAGAAACAGATTCCATATAAAACATGCAAAGGAAGGGACTAAATAAAGTAAAAATTTTCATCTGAAATACTTTAACAGATTAAAGTTTTTAACCCATAGAGGTATGTAAAATAAGGTAAAGTAAAAAATTAAGTGTGTGTGGTTACCACATTATTATGTGTTATAGCAAAACATTGTGATATGTTGAGTATGATTCTGGAACAGAGATTCTCAATCATAAACCAACTGATTATTAATAGCCCACCCTGTTCTGTTCTAGCTGGTCCTTCTTCTCAATCCCCATACAATAAGAACTATATTCCAGAACAAAGAAGTTACACGATGCTCTTAAAGAGAAAGAGCCAATTCAGAGGACCAAATATAGCCTTGGGGGAAGGAAATAGACAACCTGTATGAGGTCTTTGGAAAGAGAAATGATGTCTCTGCCAGTCACTGTGATAAGCCTTTAATGTTGGCATCTAATTTAGTTCTTGCATTAACCCTAATGAATGTTATTATTCATTTTGTAGGTGAGCAAACAGACCCAGAGATGTTAAGTGACCTGCCCAAATTCTTCTATCCAGTAACTTGTAGAACGGGATGGAACGTACACTGTTGACTTCAAGGGCTAGGTTCTCTCTTCCATGATCCAAGGCCCTCTGCTCTGCCCTGGAAGGCTGCACTGGTATTTACTAGAACATTCATCAGTGGCAATTTTCATGTGTATGTCACCTGGCTTTATAGATCTTTTATATTAAAAATGTATAATAATTGTATTTCCTATTTCCTTAACTACATACATAGTCAAACTCATTGTGTTTTAATCATCTTTATATCTCCAGGCTATAACACCGCACTTGACACAGAGTGGATGTGAAATAGGCATTATTTGAAGGGATAAAAAAGATTGATCTTCTGGGATCTCAAAAAGAGAAATTATCTATTTCAGTAAAAGCCTATTTTTATTTAAAACCATGTTATATATACATTGTACATCTTAGTGTAATATACATAATGAAAATAGAGCAGAAAGAGAAACATGAAAATTTTATTTAGAAATGTAAAGGTCGGGGGCATCTGGGTGGCCTAATCGATTAAGCTTCCTATTCTTGATTTCGGCTCAAGTATTTATCTCATTGTTCATGGAATCAAGCCCCGTGTTGGGCTCAGCACTGCCAGCACAGAACCTCCCTTGGATCCTCTTTCTCCCTGTCCCTCTGCTTCTTCCCCCTTTCTCTTTCTCAAAATAAATGAATAAACATTTTAGAAAGAAGAAAAAAGAAACATAAAGGTGGTATCAATAGTTTCCAAACTGTATAGACAAAAGATATAATCAGTTCTTAAGAATTAAATAATTTCTTTTACTGGGTTAATCTTTACAATGTTGAAAGAAGTTAAGAACTTTTTTAAAGTTTATTTATTTATGTTGAGAGAGGGAGAGTGGGCTCGAACGAGCACAAGTGACGGAGGGGCAGGGAGAGAGGGATAGAGAGGATCCCATGCAGGCTCCACTCTGTCAGTGCAGAACCCAACGTGGGACTCAATCCATGAACTGTGAGATCATGACCTGAGCCAAAATCAAGAGTCCTACATTTAACCGACTGAGCCACGCAGGTGCCCTGAGAATTTTGTTATTTTAAATTATTTCTCAGTAGTAGTGCAATCCATTACTCTTCCTTGAGCTGTTAACATTTTGTTTTATAAATAGTTACCAAATGAGATGGTTATGGCTACACATATATTTCTCTGCCCAAATGTTAAATTGGCATGTATAATAACAGATTTTGGACTTTTCCTCATTTTTAATATTTCACTGATACAGCTTATCTAGGACACAGCTGCAGGTATTTATGTAAGCTAATTGGAATGAATGATGGCCAAATTCCTAATTTTGTGGTGTCATATTAAGCAAATGAGTGGTTTTTCGACTATATATTACTTCTGAATCTTAAGTTTTTATGGTATTGTAAATAATCTATATGCATACTACATTTCTCACAAACATTTTTGTTCTGGCTATAGGAAGATTTCTTCTACAAACAGGTTAGGTGCTAAATACGAGTGTGATTGGTTTCTTGACTTTCAAAACTGGAAAAAGTTAAGTAAAACATTTTTAAGATAATGACATAATAAATGTTTGTCTTTTAGAATTCTCAGTTCCAAGTAATGATTTCTTTATAAGATCTTCATGTGGTGGATTCAGATCACAATTTTTTCCCATTGTGGAAAAAGGATAACTTGCCATGAAAACTGAGATAAGCAGTTTTCTTTCTGGAAAAGGAAGGGTCAGATGCAGACAAAGTTCTACTGGGAAAGGAAGAGAAAGTAGAAAACCAACTGCTTCTCCCAGAGGATTGTGGGAATAGGAAGATGGAAATAAAATACAAAATAAGGCTTCAGACTATGGGCCCAAATCTTAGGGAACAAATTGTGTTGTTTAGTTTAAGAGAAAAACCTAAAGTAGAGGACTATTAGGTCACTCCCCTTTGGAGGCCTAGAAAAAGACTAGGCCTGACGTGTGTTCTCAAACAACATGGTGGGAGGGGTGGAGATGGTAGTGGTGCACATTAGAGTAGCCGTAGAAGAAGAAGATATTTGCACAAACAAGCCTGTCTTGGGGTTCTCAAGCTGAATTTGGACTCAAAAAAGAGTCCAATAATTCTGACACACTTTTTGGGGGAAATGCAATATACTTAAGAGTTTGGTTGACGAACCTGCCAGAGGGACTTACCATAAGAGAGGCAAAAGATGTTTCACAAGGCCTAGAGGAAGGCAGTCTTATTGAGGTAGGGACTCCCAAAGAAGTTATAGGCAGACCTCCTAAGAGCCCCCCAGAGCAAGTGGAAGCTAAAGTAGGATTGTGTCATCAAGATGTGCAAAAAGGAGAACACCAGCTGTCTGGAGGCCAGCAAGGTGCCCAGTGACCAGGCTGACTAGAGAGTAGGATGGAGAGCAAATATTTTGAATGACAGAGACCATGACAAAGACTGATGCATTTGGATTGTTGTCCCTCCTTCACGGTGAAGTCATGTAAACCTCCTATCTCTCTTGCTTTAACCCAGATCCCTCTTGAAGGTGAGCCTGGAGAGAGTGGGAAAATTTGAATGACTAAGCAGTGATTAGTAACAGAAAACACTCTCCTGTGAAGATTTTGAGGTGCCACTAACAGGCAAGGTTAAGCTCTCACTCTCTTCCACTATGAGACAAAGACTTGTGAAGAAACGTAGGTACATTTTCTTTGCTCATTTGTAAATCAATGCAGTCCTGAAATTCTTCTTGACAACTTTTTTCAGTCATCTTTTAAAAAGTTAACCATTTTCCTAGATTGAGACACCATTGAGGCATGGAGCTCCCATCTTCTAATGTTGTAGGAAGCTTCTTAGTAGCCATAGTATTGGCTCACCCTGCTTTGCCACACCCTGTCTTCTTGTGAAGACTAAAGGGTCTTGAGCCTGCTGAATTATTCTTGGGTAGTAATGATTTGTGGGGAGGAGCACTTTCATCAGCCTCGGGCTTTAAGTTTTCCCTTTCAGTCTTTAAGAAACATTGATGCTGATTCTCTATGTATGCTAAAATGTCTTTGTATTTGGTCAATCACATTTCTTTGTCTTTGGTTAATTGGTTGATTTGCTAACTTATTAAACAAATAAATACAGCAGAGGTGCCAGGCACAGTGGACAAAACTGAAACATCAGACATGGTCTCTGTCCTTATGGAATTCACATTTTGATTATTTGAATGAATGTCATTGCAGTGGCACAGCACAACTCCTCCATGCATAGTTTGTTCTTTATTCTTTACAAATATTCCCACTGTCAAACAACTCATCCTTTATGTATACATTTTGTCATTTTTTTCCACTTTCTGTTTTTATTTTTCTCTGCTGTTATTCCCCTTGTAATTGTATACCTTTCAATAACACTTTCAACATTCTCACTATATTTGCACTTATAGGACCTTATAAAGTTCCTAATGTTTGGAAAACAGTTAAAAGTTAATCATGCCTACAGAAAGCACGTTGACGAATAAAACCCACAATGGCCAAGTCTTAACAACATGCTACAACCACTAACACTATGTGCTGGTGTTGAGCTTTTGCCCTGAGGCATAGTTTTATTCATATCCACAGCAATCTCTGAGTTGAAAGTTTGTAAGTTGAAAAAAAAACTACTTTTTAGAAAAAAAGTCTAATTAACTAACTGAAGTAAATATAAACAATAAAGTAGTACCTATAAAGATAAAATTTAATTAAAAATTCCTACCTTTAAAAACTTATTAAAGGGAGAATTATTTAAAAATAATATTGAAAAATATAAAAAACCTCCATAATAGAGTTATGTATAAGCTGTTAGGGGACTCTAAATGAAGGAGTGTTTAATTTTCTAAAGAGATGAGGTTATATTTGATGGGGCCCTTGAATACTAGGCAAGAAGTGGCTGAATAGGAAAAAATGAGGCCAGTACAGGGAACTCCATAAGTACAGGCGGAGAGGTGAGAATACCACCATGAGGTACAACATGGGGGAGAGAGAGGAGGCCAGAAGGTAAATTAAATTGGGGTCTGATGGTGAGAGAGTCTGTATGTCATGCTAAGGAGACTGTAGGTAATTCTATAAGCAGTGGAAAGTCCTCAGATGCTTTAATATTGACTGTTCATGCTTGGGTTTTGGAGCTGTCTGGCACCTGATTGAAGGAACGTTTGTGATCAAGGAGAAGTAGAGAGTAGTGGTGTTCACTGGAGTGTATTCTTCATTTCCTTCATGAGACTACTTCTTGTAGCATGATTTTATTGGCTTGTGACTTAAAATATCAATTAGGAACATTCTACAAGCCAAACAAATGCTTCCTGTGTTATACACATTATATCTAATTGTTAACTTGATTGGTTTCGTCTTTTTTTTTAATGTTTTTTAAAAAAAATTTTTAAATTTTATTTTTGGGAGACAGAGACAGCGCGTACAGGTAAGGGTCAGAGAGAGAGGGAGACGCAGAATCTGAAGACAGGCTCCAGGCTCTGAGCTGTCAGCACAGAACCCCATGGGGGGCCCAAACCCATGAACCATGAGATCATGACCTGAGCCAAAGTCGGACGCTTAATTGACTGAGCCACCCAGGCGCCCCTTGATTGGTTTCTAATAGTGCTAACTCTTCATTGCTGAAGAAAACCCAATTCTCAGAAACATTACTTTATCTGACTTATATCACAAGCTTACTACTTGCAATCTCAAATACTGAGCTTCTGTTTTGCAGACATGGTTATTGCAATTTCCTATTGTAGAAAATGTGTTTGGCTCCTAAAATTTCTGATAAGCCCTTATGTTTTAATTATTTTTAAATTTTAACATTGCTGGAGTGAACACTTAGGTTAATTGAGCTTGAAATGAAGATAAATTTAACATTATTTCTTGTTACAAAGAGCTTAAAAAGCATTAACAAATTTGTAAACTCTGAACATGTGCCAAAACCTTTGTTAAGATCCTTTTAAGAATTTGTTTCAATTTAGAGTCATTTGTAAGAAAATAAAATTTATAGTTTCTCTAAATGTAAAATATAAACTTTTATATAATAGTATAAAGTGAATTTTTAGGATTCCCACTGATTCTGCTGAAGTAAGGCTCCGGGGAAGAATTTGGGTAGGAGACATCAGGAATAAACCTACAACTCCACTTGCATGGTGAAGCCTACCATAAATTCAATGAAAAATTCAGCATTGAATGTAAAATATCTGACACTATGAATGCAGACTTTGGTGAAGCATCTTGTCATGGTATATACAGTGTCCTTATAAAATTTAGAATTTTACATAGTAGAACTGTATTTCAAATTGCTTGTCAAAGTTTATAATTATATACATACACATTTAGAATAACTGAACTATAAATACTTTGTAGAGAAGATGAATTAAAAAATTCTTAGATGGCAATATGTATTTTCTCTGTGCTGCCTATGAACAATCAGATGTCAGATATATTTGAACTTAAACCATTCTAAGTGATTTATGATGGTATTACACTTTTTGTAAATGTGTCCTTGAAATGTTGGCTGCATTTTTTTCAAATTGGCTGGAAATCTTTGATCAAAGTATTTAATGAATGGAGTACCAAGATGTCAACTTTCAAAGTATTTTAAGAAACTGCAATTATTAAAAACAATGCCTGTAACAGGAAAATTATGATGCTTCTATCAGCAAATTAAAGGAGAAACTGAAAAAATTAACATGAGCTCTAGTGGATTCAAGATTTAATTTAGACTACCTTGATTTGATCTACATCTCAGACTACATTGTATTGAAGGACATTTTTCCAGCTGAGAGACTGAAGATAAGAAGCAGTTGTATTTTCCAACCCATCAAGTCCTGACTCCTCTACCCTTTAAAGTTTTTCTTCTGAAGTGATCAGTTTTTGCTTCAGGTTATCTGTTTTTGCAACATTAACTTATACACGGATAAGAACAACGAGCTGACTTTCAATATTATGCCTAGAGAAAAAAAGAAAATTCAAATTGCACTGACGATTCCATTTAAAATAAAACTTTGGGGTTCTGGTCCAAGATGGTGACATAGGAGGATACATGATGATAAAGTGGGATTCATTCCAGGGATGCAAAGATAGTTCAACACTCACAGATCAATCAATGTGATACACCATTTTAAGTAAAGGATAAAGGGGCATCTGGATGGTTCAGTCAGTTAACTATCTGACTCTTGGTTTCAGCTCAGGTCATGATCTCATGGTACATGGGGTGGACCCCACATCGGGTTCTATGCTGACAGTGTGGATCTTGCTTGGGATTCTCTCCCTCTCTCTCTCTCTGCCCCTTCCCTGTTCATGCTCTCAATCTCTCTCTCTCTCTCTCTCTCTCTCTCTCTCTCTCTCTCTTTCTTTCAAAATAGATAAATGAACTTAAAGAAAAAAGAAAACGAAGGACAAAAATCATATGATCATATGAATAGACGTAGAAAAAACATTTGACAAAATTCAACACCCATTCATGGTAATAATGTTCAAAAAGTGGGAAGAGAGAATGTACCTCATCATAATGAAGCCATACATGATAAGGGCATAGCTAACACACATTTGGTAGTGAAGAACTGAAAGGTTTTCCTCTAAGATCAGAAAAAAAGGCAAGGATGCTCATTGTCACTACTTTTTTCCCCAAAATAATACTAGAAGTTCTAGTCAGAGCAATTAGGCAAGAAAAAGAGAACTGGAAGGTATCCAAATCAGAAAAGTAGAATTAACTGTATCACTATTTGCAGATGACAAGATTTTATATATAGAAATCCCTAAATACTCTATCACAATATTGTTAGAACTAATGAACAGTAAAGTTACAGGATACAAGATCAATATATAAAAATCAATTGTGTTTTTATATACTGATATTGAACTACTAGAAAATAAATTAAGAAAACAGTTCCATTTACAACTGCTTCAATGGACTAAAATACCTAAGAATAAATTTAACCAAATAGGGGAAATAGCTGTATGCTGAAAACTCTAAGGTGTTGATGAAAGAAACTGAAGACACAAATAAATGGAAATATATCCCACACTTATTGATTAGAAGAATTCATATTATTAAATTATCCATACTACCCAAAGTAATCTATATATTCAGAGCAATCCCTATCAAAATTCCAATGGTATTTGTCAGAGAAATAGAAAAACAATCCTAAAGTTTGTATGGAACCATAAAAGATTCTGAGTACACAAAGCAATCTTGAGAAAGCAGAATAAAGCTGAAGGTATCACACTTCCTGATTTCAGACTATATTACAAGGCAACGGTAACAAAAAACAGAATACTATTGATCAATGGAACAGAATAGGAAGCCCAGAATTAAACCCATGCATATATGGTCAATTAATTTACCACAAAGTAGTCACGAATATACAATGAGGAAAAGACAGTCTCTTTAATAAATGGTGTTGGGAACTGGACAGCCTCATTCAAAAGAATGAAATTGGACCCCTGTCTGGCACCGTACAAAAAATTAACTCAAAATGGATTAAAGTTTTGAATGTAAGACCTGAAACCATTAATATTCTTAAGCATAGGTGGTTAGATCCTTGGCATCTGTCTTGGCAATGATTTTTTTGATTTGTCACTAACAAAAGCAAAACTAAACAAGTGGGACTATATCAAAGTAAAAAACTTAAACACAACAAAGGAAACCATCAACAAAATAAAAAAGCAACCTATGGAATGGGAGAAAATATTGCAAATTATACATGTAATACAGGGTTAATATCCAAAATATATAAACAATCCATACAACTCAATAGCAAAACAAAACAAAACAAACAAAAAACACTAATTAGAAAATGGGTAGAGGAATTGCATACACATTTCTCCAAAGGTATACAGATGGTCAACAGGTACCTGAAAATGTGCTCAACATCATTAATCATCAGGGAATGCAAATCAAAACCACAAGGAGATACCATATCACACCTATTAGAATGGCTGTCATGAAGAAGACAGGAGGTAACAAGGGTTGCAGAGGATGTGGAAAAAAGGGAGCATTTGTCAACTGTTGGGAATGTAAATTACTTCAGCCACTATGGGAAACAGTATGGAAGTTCTTAAAAAAATTAAAAACAGAATTATAGTTATCATCCAGCAATTCCACTTCTGGGTATGCATCTGACAGAAATGAAAGCAGAGTAATTGAAGAGATCCCTGCACTTATATGTTCATTGCAGCAGTATTCACAATAGCCAAGCTGTAGAAACAACCTAAGTGTTGACAGATGAATGGACAAAAAAGATGTGGTATAGATATACAATGGAATATTATTCATCCATGAGAAAGAAGGAAATTCTGCCCTTTGCAACAACATAGATGGAATTTGGGACTATTATGCTAAACGAAATAAGCCAAATAGAGAAATATAAGTACTGCATGCTATCACTTATGTATGGAATCTATATCTATATCTATATCTATATCATCTATATCTATATCTATATCTCTATCTCTATATCTATATAATCTATATATAAAGTAAAACTCTTAGAAACAGAGAATAGAAAAGTAGTTGCCAGAGTTAGGAGAGTGGAGGAAATAGGAAGAGGTTAGTAAAAGGGTACAAATTTTCAGCCACAAGATAAATAAGTTCTGAAGATCCCATGTAAAACATGGTGACCATATTTGACAACACTGTATTATATAATTAAAATTTGCTAACAGAACAGAATTCAAATGTTCACAGCAAAAACTAACAAACAAAACACGTAAATATGTGATGTGATGGATGAGAAGGGATCCTTTCACAATGTATACAGATATCAAATTTTAACAGTGGTATATTTTAAATATCTTAAAATTTTATATCAGTTATACATTAGCAAAGCTGGAAAAAATTAATTTCTAAATAATGAAATTTCATTTTGGAATATCTTGACTTATGGGAAGATTCCTTTGATGGAACTCTTATTTTCATTGGACACATTTTTAAAAATTGTATTTAAAATTTATTTTAAATGTTTTTTTTTTAAGTTTATTTATTTTGAGAGAGAGAGAGAGAAAGAGAGAGATAGAGGTAGGGGCAGAGAGAAGGAGAATCCCAGGCAGTCTCCACACTGTCAGTGCAGAGCTCGGCACACAGCTTGAACCCACGAACTGAGATCGTGACCTGAGACAAAATCAAGAGTCAGGGTCTTACTGACTGAGCCACCCAGGCACCCCTAATTGGACACATTTTTATTATACATTGGAATAGAAGTGGAATTAAGAGCACCTCCTTACAATTTTGCAGTGTGTGTTTGGAAAAGTATTCAAAGGATATAAACTTTTATTTTGAGAATGTTCCTTAAAAGAACAAGAATAAACAACCGAATAGATGACTCTGAATGAAATTACTTGGCCTTCAAAATTTATCTTTTCCAACACACACACACTAAAGAAAAAAAATAGAAATGAGAATAGACTTCATTTAGCAGGTATTTTTCTGAGTACATCAAAACTTTTAGAAAGCATTTTTCTTAATTAATAAAAAGTATATTTCATAGAGAAAAGTAAATTGAAAGTGTTCTAACTTCAAATCTACCTATCAGAAAATAAAATTATGAAGAAGATTTCAAGATACTGTAAAACAACTTTAGAAACTGAAAAATGTATCAGGACTATTATTTTGTTTTTGTTTTATATGTTTTATTTTTTAGAAAATTATAACTTTGAAAATAATTTTTGAAAAAAACTATTTTATAGGTTCACCAATAAAACACCCGTCAGTTAATAAATAAATATTTCAAAGAGTCATATATCTTTAATGATTTTTACTGTTTTTTGCTCAGGCTCAGAGGTGTTCTAGCTGACAAATTACATGGACATTTTAGTAACTACATAATAATTCAACTTCATTAACTTTTAGTTTTCTCATATACAAATGGGAGTGATATTATCTATCTTAAAATTAAGTATGAGGGATAAATAAAATAATATATGTAAAGTGCTAATCACAGTCTGGCAATATTGTTAACATTATCTTTTCTTTAAAGAAAGACAACAATTACAGTAGAATACTTTCTACTTTCCTAATCCTATGTGAGGTATTATGAAAAATGCAGGAATAAGACTCTTACAACCTACTAGAAAAGATATCTTGTACATCCATGGAAAATATAGAAAAGATGATATATGTGGCAGATTATAGTTTTAAATCTTCATCTGTATGGTTATAGAAGTAGAAAAAGTGTCAGACGTAGGATACTGTGAGTTGGTGTTATTTAATTTCTACAACATGTGTAGCATTATGTAAGGAACTAGAAATGCAAGAAGACAGTTCTCAGGAAGCTCAGAATCTCCTGAATCAAGAAAGACTTCATGAATTGGATGAGAAGCACTGCTTTGGGTGGGAAAGTCGAACATTACATGGGAGGGAGCAAGCAAACATTTTAGGTAGAGTGAGATTTGTATATGTGGGAGATTGGCTGGAGTAGAGAGAGCACTGGAGACTGGTGGGACGCTGGGTAAGCAAAGAGAAATTCCACAATAAAAACACTTGAGATTGTTTTCTGAGTATGGTATCAGTGTGTAGCCTGGCATAAGTATATTTTTCCTGAGTCTTGTTAGGTTACTAAATTTTCTGTTATTAGCTTTGTAATTTTTACATTCCTCCTGTATTACGCTAAGAACAAATAATGTGGGCTTCAATCTTTTTAATGCTCATTCCTATATCAGCCAGTTCTCAACCATGTGGAGGGATGGAATTAAGAACCACCCTGTGGTGTGGAGTAATTTTGTGGGTAGATTTTTCCAGACATTTGACACAGAAAGACATTCCATACCACCATAACATGTTAGACACCATTTCCTAATTTTATAGGAGGAAACCAAGACCCATAGCAGTTGCCTAAGATCACACTGTGTGTGGAGGGCTGGGACCCAAACTCCAGTCTTCTGATACCTGGTGGTGGCTTTTTCCACTAGGTCAGTATCCCCAGAATGGGCTCCCAGGGACAATCATTCCGGGAGGTGTTAATTGGGACTACCAGAACAAAGGGTTCTGGGGAAGAAAATAATCTTGGAAATACTGCATGTTAAATTCTTCTCTCAAAGATCCAGAATATCATAGTAGTACATTAAAAACTTAGAGGAGTTCCAACAGTAAAAAAAACTTAGAGGAGTTCAGTGAAAAAAAAAAAAAACATTTAAAATGTTGAATAGTTAAAATGACGTATTTGCAGAGGAAGACTTTTTTTGTACATCTTTCTAATAGGGAATTGTTTTCCCTTAACACCAGTTCAGGATGACCTCACCACTCTTTATCCTCATTTCTCCAATTAGGCTAGTCCCCTGGGTTTTGCTGGGTGCAGCTGAGGTGAGGGGGAACCAAACTCCTTAATGAGAAGAAAAGTCAAAGGGCTTCACAGCAGGACTTTACCCTCGCTGGTGATTGACAGAATAACTGAAGCCTCCATTTTATTGAGTGTCACCAGACTGAGGAGGCATACGCTGGGCTGAAATGTGAGCTACGTGTATCTTATTTCTTATTTATTGAAAGTAGTATGGGTGGCAGTTAAGAGTGTTTGGTGTCAGCTAGCCTTCTTCTTGTCTAGTTATGCCATTTAGCAGCTCTGTGATTTGGGGGAAGTTGTACAAACTCTTCCAGCCTTCATTTCCCCATCTGTAGAATAAGGATAATAATTCCTAAATGTCAGAATTACTGTAAGGGCGAAATACCATAACATAAAGCTTATAACATGTCACATAAAAAGCATAGTATATGTATTTCAGATTCTTATCAGAATTCTTGGCATATAGTATGTGCTCATGCTCAATAAATGTAGTCAGTTGAGTCCTATGTGAAAACTCCCACTTACTGAGTATACGTCACAGGCATGTGCCAAGTGGCTTTACATGCATAGCCCTATATGTATACACATAAGTGTATATAAATGTGCCTTCTATTTTGCAAATTCACAATAGTTGTCATTTAGTGAAATGTCCTGTGTACCAAGAACTCTGCTAAGACTTTTTATGAATTATCTAATTTAATCTTGACAATAATCACTAGAAGTTGGTTCAATTATTACTTCCGTTTTATGAAGGAGAGAGCTGAGGCACAGAAAGGTTAACTTGTCCAAAGTTACACAAATAATACAATGGCAGAGCCAGGCTTTGAACCCAGCCCAATGTTACGCTCTTCTACTTCTTAATTAAGATAAAATATTGCTTAATTTTGAATTTAAAATTTCTAACTTTTGTCAGACATATAAACAGAGTATAATATACTTGTGTTCAGGAATTGTTTTGATATTTATAAAACAATACTAAAATCTTAAATATGGGATCTTAAGAAGTTTTTAAATCTATCATACAATTATCCACACATAACTTTCATGCGATATATAGATTTTTCTCAAGTTATGAGGGAGTTATGTCTCAATAAACCCACAGTAGGTTGAAAATATTATAAGTTGAAATACATTTAATACACATAACTTGCCAAACATCATAGCTTCGCCTAGTTTACCTTAAATGTGCTCAGAACACTTACATTTGCCTATAATTGGGCAAAATCACCTAACACAGTGTCTCTTATGTAACAGAGTATTGAATATCTCTGGTGTAATTTCTTGAATACTGTGCTGAGAGTGAGCAGTAGGGCATGTGTGTGGATAAAGAGTTGTTGTTAGTGTATTGGTTGTTCACAGTAGTGATCACAGGTCTAACTGGGAGCCGTGGCTCACTGCCCCTACCCAGCATCACAAGGGAGGACCCTACCACATATCACTAGCCCAGGAAAAGATCAACATTCAAAATTCCCAGCATGGTTTCTACCGTGTATCACTTTTGCACTATCATACGGTCAAAAAATTGTAAGCTGAACCATCATAAGTCAGGGACCGTCTGTACTCCCTTGTTTTCCTAATCATAATCAATGTGGTTTTCCTATCAATAATTATTAAATCATAATGGCCTTAATGTTTCATTTTAGTTTTCATAATTATCATTTTTAATACCTGCATAATATTTCATCAAAATAATGTAACACTTGGCCCAATCATGTCTCAATTTGTCCGACATTTTAGTCTTTCCCAACCCTCCGATTATTCTGTACACAAAATTCAGGAGTTTCTTTTAATGAAAAAAAAATACAATGAAAATGCTGAATTATCCATATTTTTTGGTCAGTTTCAAACTCATTATTTCTTTAATGAGTTGTGTTTGGGATTCCAGGTACAGAATATCATTATCCTTTGAAAAGCCTACTTAGTATTTTCTGGAATTTTTAAAACCAGACTGGGAGTGCACATATGCGAATCTTTCTTAGGGAACATGGGATGGCCTGCTCACACAAGCATCCCAGTTGGATCTTTATCAGCACACATCCTTTACATTCGGAAATGGAGAAGGGAGAGACCAATCAATGCCGAACTCTTACAGAAGAGAAACATATTTCCTATTATCACTCATCCCTGAGATACATTACACAGTGTCAACCTCTCTGCTGAAACAGCTGATTCCAGATTTTCTGTTTTCTTCCTCTTCTGGTTAGCCTTTCAGTTATACTCAGACTGTTGCTACTCATAAAAGAATATCCCTCTTCTATTTCACTCAAAAGATACTTATTATCCCTTTGCAATCTCTGGATCCCAAAAGCATTCGTTTTTTCTAATTGAAACCACCTGCTCTAAAATTACAAGTTTCATTCTCCTTACTGTCTCATTATTATAGGCTTTGACAGAATATGAGATATTCATACTGATCTTTTTTGTTCACTGGACTTTTTCTGAGGTTACAGAATACATATAGAAATGGTTTGGCTACAGTCCATTTTGCCATCTAGCTTTTAGCTGCTGAACAAATACCACATTACCTACTTTTGGGTCATATGCATATTAGAAAAAAATTTCTTGAGGTTTAAAAACTTTTTCTTCCAGAGGGAGGCATACACTAAATTCGGTATTTACAGTTTATCCCAACAGTGCAGAGCCTGATTAGGAAATGCTTCCAGAGTATATCAAAAGGTTAAGCTTTGTGTACCTTTCTTGGAGAACCAAGTATAGCTTGCCTACCTTTGAAACCCTAAGGAAAATGATCACTGCACAAACTTCGTATTTTAAAATAGAACAGAAAAAAAAGCAACAGCTCTCAAAAGACTCCTTTAAGAAAAGCAAAATTATAGAACTTGAATATTTTCTGAAATGTTTGGCTCCATGACATATTTACATTAGGAACCCACTGTTTTCCTTGAGCTCTCAAACTTATTTTAAGACCTATATCATTTTAAAGCTATAAGTTAACTGCTGAAGGATGGAGTTTTACAGGATGTGCTGTGGACAGGGTGCGGGCAGAGGAAAGCATATGTTTTCACACTTTAAGTTGGTAGGAAAAAGGATATTTGAGGATAAATTGGCATTGAAAAGCAGGAAAGTCTTGGTTGGTTGGGAAAAAAATGTCTTCTCTGTTGAACCACAATGTTTAAGTTCTTCAAAATCATGCACAAATTTTTTCATGTTTCACATTTTTAAGCAAACTTGGAGAAAACGTGGAGGAGGTAGGGGTTTTGTGATCCTAGATTGAGTCTGGATTTCTCTGGACATTCTCATCTTCCATTGCGGTGCTGGTACTATGAGATATTTCCTAATGAATAAGTACAACTAAAACTTGTCCTTAAATTTTCCTGCCACCAGACATTTCCACTTAAACATCCTGCTGCCATCTGACACTTGTTTAATGTTTCACTCATCTTTTTGCTGCCTCTTAAGACTGTTCTCTTTTCTTATCCCTCAAACATGAAAGCTTACAATCCATTTTGACTTCCTTTCCCTCGTATCAATGAGTCACCAAGTCTTCCTCATGTATCTGAAACCACCTGGCCAGTCCACAGTCCCTTATTACACCATGCCCTTGAAGGAGCACACATCTGATGCAGAATATGTTTTGGAGTTAGACATCCTAGGATCAAATCCTAACAGTGTCATGTACCACTTTTTATTGACACCAATAAAATTGCGCCAATACACCCACCTTATTGGATTGGGGTAACTATAAAAAATAGTTATGATGTTTGACACAAACCAGGCTCCATAAATGGAAGTTAGGATTATTAACCTCTTTCCTCCTACTGTTCTCCCTCCCTTCCAAGTTCACCACTACCAAGTCGGTCCAACTAAAACATTTTCAGCATACTATACCCACCTCCTGAACTCCCCAGTATTCACTGGCACCCCAAAGCTTGGCTCTAAGATTCTTGGTCAGCATTCTCTCTCTCAGCATACTTGAACACTGAACTTTAGCCAACCATATTTTTTTTTACAGTCTCCAAAAGCTGTTTTTCATTTTTACCATTTTTCATGCTCTTCTGCTTTGGATCACAGTGCCCTATTCACCTGGAGTCCTTCTCTCGGGAAGTCCCCTCTACCTATCCAAACTCCATACACTTTTCAGGGTAAGGTCAAATCCAGTCTGCTCTGGAAAAGTCACCCCTCAGTCACCATGGCAGGTGGGTATAATTTTGTCATCCTTTGAATTTCTTAAAGTTAATTACTAACTTATTGGTAAGTTAATCACCTCATGCCTTATGACACGGTTTTTGGTATTATTCTGAACTTTTATTCAGATGTACTATTGCTACTTAATGTTTCACATATTTATTTCTTAGCTCTTTGATTGCTTTCTTAGTTCCTTGGAGACAGGGAGCATGTGTTTTACTTTGTAGTGCCTCTCATAGTATCTGGCACTTAGTTAATTTGACTAAATAGTGAGTGATTTAAAAGGAAACAGTGATTTCCTGCATTTATATTGACATTAAGATATTTTGTGTTAATATCTGGGGCATAATTTTTTAGAGAAATAAAGTTCTGGTGAACTTGCTTTGTGGCAAGTCCTGACCTGAATAATGGGAATGAAGAGAATGATAAGTTTCTCAAGGAACCCACTGTGGGAGAGATGGGCAGGTAAATAAATACATGTAACGGGGCTGCATGCCAATTAGTAGTAGACACACCTGTGGCACAAGGGAGGCAGCATCCCCTTCTACATGAGGAGGCAAGGATGGTGACACAGAGGAGCAGAGGAGGTTCTGGGAATTGGTTCTTAAAAAATAAGGAGCACTTTCCTTAAGGAATGAATGTTGTGTTTGTGTGTGGGAGGGAAGAAGCTCAAGTATTCTTTGATATACATGACAATTCATAGAAAAACATAAATGTTCATTAAGACTGTATAAATAGTAAGAAATAGAACTTTTAAAAATAATGAATAACTAAAATTTAATTCACAAATGTGTCCTTATACTAAATCCTTCTTCCTTCCTCCCTCCCCTCCTTCTCTTCCTCTCTTCCTTCTTTCCTATTCTGGAGGATGGGAGGGATGATGGAAGCCTGGAGTAATCTTAAAACCTTCTAGGATTTATTGATACTTCCTATGTGCCAGACTTTGTGCCAATCCCATCATACATGATTTAATTCAACCCTCATACACCCTTATGATGGTAGCATGATTTCTGAGGAAGAATCTGCAGCTCAGCAGGTAAAAGCACTTGCCCAAAGTCAGATAGCTGGTAAGCTGCAGAGCCCACCGTCTAACCCTTTTGTCTCTGAAGTCCTTGCTCTCAGTCACAAGCAAAACTGCCTCACTCTCCCCACTCCATTCCATAAATCCTGTCATTTTAAACTCCTAATTATTTTGCAAGATTTCCATCTGCATTTCCATAGCCCCAACTCAGACTCACAACAGTGCTTACCTAGACAATTACCACACCTTCCATTGGGTCTCAGTGTACCTCGCCATTCTCTAGCTACACCTGCTTCACAAATAGTGGTCAAAGTGCTATGCCCAGAAGGCTTCAAGTGCTTCCTACTGTCTATTAGACACTTCAGTAAAAGATGCTGGTACTGATGATCTAGAAAATATATTAAGGATCATTGCCCTATTAGGATCCTGGCTGAATTCAGAAGAGGAAAGGAAACCATGCCGTGTAGGAACCTCATTAGGGGGATGATTGAAGAGCTGAACATCCTGAAAACCAAATGAATTATTCCGCATTTATCTGAATGTTTGGCGTCACATAAAAGGAACTTGAGAATGAAGAAGCTCAGTTAGAAGTAGGTCAATATAAAGTAGGTCAAATGTAAATCTGATGCACAGATTTTCATAGATGCATTACAAGAATGTCTGAGGAGTGGGGATTTGCATAATCCTTTAAAATCAGAGCAGAAGAATATATGTTAATTTTTCACATTGTTATGTGATTTTCTGAAGCTACTTTTGAAATATCTAGTTTTTCCTGTCAGTTATATATTTTATTAACAGAGTTCAATAGCATAGTATCAACATAATTAAATACATAATAATTGGTTTGAGTCTTCCATTTAATATAAAACTGTGTAGACCTGATGAGGGTAACTTATACTTTATACCTTCCCACCGTCTTTGGTTTGCTTGAATTGAAGTTCGAAAAAACCATGACTTTTAGAACCCACACCCTCTTGTGCCTGAGGCATCCCTGGACTCCAACTGGGTGTAGTTGTACGCGAGTGTGCGTGTGCAGGAGTTTGTAATCTCACTCTGGGATTGGGACTCTTGAGCAACTTTAAGTAGAAAACTAAATAAATATAAAAAGCTTTAAGAATGGTTATCTCCACCCCTTTCTTTTTTCTCAGTTTATGTAGATATATCTTGATCTGGCCATTGTGTGATATGCAAATCTTTCCTATATTAGAAAGCACAATGGGGTTAATGATGTATCACTTTGTTTTGTTAATTATTTTGTTTAAATGTAGAATTTAAGAAGTTAAAATCAAAATAGAGTTATAAAAGCTATATTATGAATTTAATTGTATGCCCCTCTGAATCGCTATGCAAACTTGTTCAGACTGTTTCTAAACAAATTGTTTTTGTTTATTCACTTAAGCTGTCGTGTGAACTTTTGCCCTCATTTTTGATAGGCAATTACCATAAATGTCTACAAATGAATCCTTTTTTTTCTGATTTTATTTTTTTATAACCCTGAATCAGACCATGCTTTTTAAATTATGTGTTTGTCATGCTTGGCAGTTCCTTCCATGTTTGGCCATTCCTAAGCTTCTGTAATTCTTTTGAGGCCTCCAAAAGGTCATTGTGTGCCTGACCTCCTGCTAGGTGAACTGCTTTTTTCTCATTCCAGATGTTTTCCAGTTCAGACTTTACTAGCTGTAGTCTGTATACAAGTCATATATGAAAAGTGTCAAGTATCATTGTCCAGCAGTGAAATTAGGACGCTTTCAAATTGGAGGGAAATGTTAACAAAGTGCAACTGTGTCCTGCCAGTGTTTCTCCTGGCAAGCTGGCTCTGGGAAGACTATTTTCTCTTTAGCCATCTGTGCTTCTATAAACAATCTGCAGCGGTTTCTTCTTCTAATTCAAATTCTAGCAGCTGGATTCCCGTCTTAGTTCCTTTTGATGTCGTGACACCAGTAGCAGCACACTCATGAATCTTGGTGCTTCTTTCTACTTTTAGGGATTATATCACTAAAGATGTTAAATAAGCACTTCACATGAGTCTCCCACATGGGGATTCTGCAATGCCTGTGCTAAAGTAGGCCATTTGGGGCCTGATGAGAAAATGAAATAGAGTCTTTGATGCCCCCTGCCCAACTTTAAATGTTCATGTTCCTTTTCTATTTAAAAACAAGCAAAGTCTCCTATCTATTGAACATTCTTCATCAATCAAGAAGTCCCCATATTTCCACACATATCAATGCTGTCTATTTCTGGCATCACACACTTCAGTTCTTGGACTCAGTTCAAAGAAAGTGCTTTCGTACATAAACATGTTACTTTACTAGGTATTTGTAGATCTAGGCCTTCCTAGTAAAAGTCTTTACATATGCAATTAGTCAATGTGTATATATACCTAATATAGTGTATATATGTATATGTACTTAATATATAAATAAATATATTAAATAAATATATAATCTTTATAGAACACAATACACAGTTTCTTCCTGTTTAAACTCATCTAATGTACAAATATTTGCCTTTCAATTCAATCAGCAGTCATTAAAATTATGAAATTAAAAAATACAGCATTTGTTCTTTTACAAGAGTTAAAAGTAAATCTACAATTGTGATGTCTTTACTAGTATTTCCTTGCAAAAAGAATTGTATTACAAAGTCAAAAAAAGAAAAGGCAAATGTCAGAAAGTGAGAGGTCATATAAACAAGAAGGAAATTTTAAAATGTCTTCTAGAGCAATTTGTGAGAAGTTCAATTGGCAACCTGATAATTGATAGCTAAGCAGAAGACCAAGAGAGAACAAGATGTTGTTACCAAAAGAAATGAAAGAAAGAAAGAAAGAAAGGAAGGAAGGAAGGTAGGAGGGAAGGAAGAAAAAAAGAGAAACAAAGAAACAAAGAAAGAGAAAGAAAAAATGACAAGAGAAGAAAAAAAAAAAGAAAAGATACCTAAGAATAGATATCTAAATAATAAAAACATGCAGATGAACATTAAATAGTTTTTTACTGTGGTACCAAAGACTTGAATTTAAGAAAACATTCACATGATTAACCAATATTTCCCCTTTTTATTGACAAGTTTTGTTGATTTTGTAAGATAAAGACATTAAAAATGAGCTTGGCCATCAGTGTTAAGCTCTTTAATGTTCAGAAGCTTTTAGTTACATGTAGAATTATATTACTAAACTCAGGAAAAATATTTTTCTGAATCAATCAGAATAATAAACTCTTTCCCTTGAGGAAGCAAACTATTCTTAAATTCCTGTGAAATATTAATGAATCTTAAATAATGTTGAGTATCTAATATTTCATTCCAGGAACCCATTTCCATTAACTAAAACTCCATAGGGTCAGTGCCCATCTTGTTCTTTATTGTGGCCCAGTGTTAACATGGTAGGCACTCAGTTAATGAATGGAAAAAAGTGAGTATGTCTTGGTTCATGAAATTTGTTACATTAAGTGGTATTGTAGGAAAATGAGGGCTAAGGATCACAGATTCTGCTTCTGCCAGTTGGCCAGTTGTGTGGCCTTGAGTGAGACACCTGATGTCTGCTGATTTCCTCAATAATAAAATGGAGGCATTGGAGTCAATGGCTATTAAATTCTCTTGCAGCATTATTCCAGTGTGATCTCTAGGAAGAGCAGCAGCATCTCATTTATGCAATAAGTATTTTTTGAGCACTTTGCTAACACCATGCAGAAATGAAGTAAACAGAAGTTAAGAAAGAATGGGGACAAAAACTTGAATAACAGATATACTTCGATAAATGCTATGGACAGAAAGTACAGGGCTTCATCAGCAAATGTAACATGGAGGGAATCTAGTCTAGATCAGGAGTCTGATCGAGTCTCTCTGGGCTGTGCATGGATCTGTGATGTCTCTGTAGTTTACAGTTATAAGATAGAGGAAAAGAGGTGTGAGGAGAATTATGGGAGATAGCAAAGAGGGTGAAAGCAGCACACTGGAGGATGGAGAAATAATACAGAGAGCAGCGAGACAGGGAGAGGAGAGACAAATTAGGGGGTCATTGCAGTGGTCCAGAGGAGGGATGATGGAGGCTAGGACCAGGATGAGGCAGTGAAACTGGTGGAACTTGAGGAGTTTGAGATCAAGTAGGTAGAACTGACAGTAGTTGGGATAGATGGAAAAATGGATGGTGATGATGATGATGATGATGATGATGATGATGATTTTAAATAAAGAATGAGTGATCAGGCACTCAAGAATATTCTTGGAATTTCTGCTTTAGCAACTGGGTGATGGAGGTGTTATTGGCTAAGATGGAGATCACAAGCGAAGGAGAGTTTTGTGCGTATCAAGTTTGATTTGTGAACATCATGTGGAGGCATCAAGTAGGCAGCTGGATGTGTGGAGATCAGAAGTTGAGTCCAGGGTGGAAATATACATTTTGAAGTCATTATAAATATAAGTGGTATTTATATTTAGGACTGAGTGTAAAATGAGCAACTATACCAAACCTTGAGCATTTTTAATACTGTTTCAAGAGGTACAAAATGCCATCTGACCTGTTAGAATGACTCTTTTATTGAAGTCATGTACCAACTAGTTAGTAATGGCTGGAAGTTTTAGTGGTTAAAATCATGCAGATATTTTGTCTTTTTTATCCATATTTTCTAAATATTATAAAAATACTTTTTGTATTCAAGAGCAGCCTTTGGTTAGAGATATAGCTTTCCAATATATATTTAGATATGAATTTGCTCTATGCAACTCAGATGGGAGAAAAATCACAATTTAATATCTTTTTTATTACTCTAATGTATCCTGGCTTCTAGGCTCCATGCTTTATTGGTGGGAAATTTAACCTTAGTTCTGTTTTTCTTAGAGATCCTATTCTTCTAGGGGACTTGACAAAAGTTCCAGGGAGTTAACTGGCCAGAAAACTTAGGCAAGGACCTTCTGAGCTCTTCATTTTTCCATGGTTGACTGATCATAGTATTCATAGCTTCATCAGGCAGTGAGAAGCTGTCTTTGACATAAAGTAAGCCATACTGAACTTAATTTTGAACAAAACTCCAGGCTGATCTTCCAACCAGAATCTCTATCATATTGTTCACTTTCCCTCAGCTTCAATATCTCAAAAATTTGGCTAAGGAAGTCCTGCTCTCATGTTTTCATCCTCTTTCTATTTCTCTGAGGTCCCAAGAAGAGGAGGATCCAGGCTGTGAGCTCTGCAGGCTTTTCCTGTGCCCATGAGAAATCAATGCTGCCAAGTCAGAGCCAATTCCTTTTCCACTGTGTGTCTATCACCCAGGGGTAAGTTCAGGTTTTTTCCCTTCCTAACTGGATCAGAGTCTAGTTTCTTTTGGGACCATGGCAATCTCTCTTCTTAACTGGTTTGTGGTTTTCAAGATCCAGCAAACCTTGCTTTTGCTTTTATGTGATTCCCATGCCTTTGACTTTATATTCGTGAGAGCATCCTCCTGCAAAATGTTCACCTTCCCCACTGGTAAAGCTAAGATGGGCTTCTCTACTTCTTGTGGGTATCTCCTATTGTGGTTGTGCAGTGTTGTTTTTAGACTCAACGTGGGCTCAGACCGCCCCCTACCCCTGCCCACTAGTCTTTGTACTTTTGGCTGTTGCCCAATCATCTACATGGTGGATTGATGGGCCTGACCATTTTAGGTATAAGCACACTTTGTTTTTGTTTTTGTTTTTTTTCTTTTTTGGAAGTATACTTGACATAAAACTCCTGGAAGAAAACACAGGCAGTAAGCTCTTTGATATTGGTTTTAGCAATATTTTTTGGAGTCAGTATCCTCAGGCAAGGGCAACAAAAGTTAAAATAAATAAAATGACATCACACTAAAAAGGTAGAGCACTCTTATCTTGCCAGTGTGTTTTGGAAAAGGCCGCAGGGAAGGTGTTTACACCAGGCTTCCCAAAAGCTGACAAAGCAGCTGATTGAGCTTCCAGCTGCTCTGATAATGTCTTGTCTATTTTAGCGGGTTGGGGACTAGGCCAGTTTCCCTGAAATCAACCATTTGACACCTGTTTTTCAAATCTTGGATATGGTCCATCGTTGCTCTTTCTTTTTATTAGCATCAATAGTTGAAAGAAGATGAGAGAAGTGTTAGAGTTTTGTCAGATTGATCTCGGCGCAAAGCAACTCATGGAAAATTGCCCTGCTTAACAGTTTTAGAGACCATCTACATTTCCTGAGTGTAAAAGTACTCTGGCCAGAACCCTTCCAATTAGTCCATTGTTACATTCTGTGTACACATAGACACCTTTTCAACCAGCCTCCTGGTGTTTATCCAAAAAGTTGACATGCTCTGATCTCTGGTATTCAACACATCTAAAAATCTGTTTTGATTAGTTGAGACATTCATTCACAGACTTTAAACCACTAATGGGTGGGAATGCCATTTTCAAAAATAAACTCAGTTATTGATATCTTACTTTTCACATGAAAAGAAATACTGCTTTCCCCACTGTCTGCTCCAGTATGTTAGCTGATCTCTTGGGTGGTGTGTTTAGGCATGGGGACATATGAGTATTTTCATACCCCAGGACACTGGCATCTGGGTCACTGTGTACGTTTCTAATTTAGGCAAGTTTCCTGTTTGGAAATTCAGAGTCTGAGATAGAGACTTTAAAAATCAATTTCTATGCTTCTCTGTTTTTGCTATTTCTCTAGTAATGACAGAGAAGTCCATCTCTTGGTCAAACCCTTAGGACTGTAGTCATCTTTTTTTCCCCCTTTCTAAACTTTTTGAGTATAACTCTATACGTACATTTTAAGCATTCTGTACTTGCTTTCAAACTCAGTTGTATCACATCCAATGATGTTTCCCATGTTCATCTTTTTCAGAGTCCACGTTTATCTTTGCATAACAGCTCTCCAACAGGGTCACAGCTGTAACTGGTTTCTAGACTAGGCTGAACTCAGTGGGGAATGAATATGACATTGTTCTGTTTTTCTCCGGTCACTGACTGGAGCCATGCTCAGGTGGATTTCTCTTTATAGTATCTCAGACAGCATCTTGGACAGATTAAAACTGGAGTCACTTTTGATGAATTTAAAGCAAGTTTCTTTTAAAACTTTGATTTCCTTTCTGATTGAAAACTTAGCTCCTCATCTCTTCCAGTAGATCTAGAATGGGGAGTGAGCAGGGTCTGCTCTTTTATTTCTTTTCTGCTTGCAGGGTGAGGGGCTGAAGCTAGAATACCTCAGGGATAATGATTCTCTTTCCCTCAGAAAAGGAGACTATGACAGTTGTTAGGGCTGCTCACAAGTGTTTCCATTCTCCTTCCCAGCACATGGAGGTGCCATGTTTCCTCCCTCTCTTATATACTTTCATAACGACAGATTGAGAAACAAGGGAATGTGAGGAATTCCACATTTTTTTATTATTCAAGTGTAATTAACACACAGTGTTGTATTAGTTTTAAGTGTACAATGTAATGATTCTGCAATTCTGTACATTACCCAGGGCTCATCATGGTAAATGTACTCTTAAGCCCCTTCATCTATTTTACTCATCCTCCCCCCCTCCCCTCTGACAACTACCAGTTTGTTCTTTGTATTTATGAGTTTGGGTTTTTGTTTGTCTCTTTTTTGATTTGTTCTTTTGTTTCAATTCTTAAATTCCACACATGAGTGAAATCATATGATACTTGTCTTTTTCTGACTGACTTATTTCACTTAGCATTATACCCTTTAGATCCATTCATGTTGTCGCAAATGACAAGATCTTATTATTTTTGTGGCTCATTAATATTCCATTGTCTATATACCACATTTTCTTTATCCATTTATCTATGGATGGGAACTTGGGTTGCTACCACCTTTTGGCTATTGTAAATAATGCTGCAATAAACATAGGGTACATGTATCTTTTCAAATTAGTGTTTCCATTTTCTTTGGGTATATACCCAGTAGTGGAATTACTGGTTCATATGGTAATTCTATTTTAAATTTTTTGAAGGATCTCTATACTGTTTTCCGTAGTGGCTGCACCAATTTGCATTTCCACCAACAGTGCATGAAGGTTCTTTTTTCTCCACATCCACACCAATACTTGTTGTTTCTTCAGTTTTTGATTTTAGCTAGTGTAAGATGACATCTTATTGTTGTTTTGATTTGCATTTTCCTGATGATAAGTGATGAGCATTTTTTCACATGTCTGTTGGCCATATGTATATCTTCTTAGGATAAATATCTATTCATGTCCTCTGCTCACTTTTTAAATTGGATTATTTTTTGCTTTGGTGTAGAGTTGTAGAAGTTCTTTGTTTATTTTGTATATTAACCCCTTATTAGATATGTCATTTCCAAATATCTTCTATTCAGTAGGGTCCTTTTTTGTTTTGTTGATGTTTTTCCTTCATTGTGGAAAAGCTTTTTTA
The DNA here is from genome assembly GCA_028646485.1 of Cryptoprocta ferox. Classification (NCBI taxonomy): domain Eukaryota; kingdom Metazoa; phylum Chordata; class Mammalia; order Carnivora; family Eupleridae; genus Cryptoprocta; species Cryptoprocta ferox. Next base: position 79,861,589 of record CM053577.1, read on the forward strand.
TAAGGGGGGGTAACCCTAATGGTTTAATTTTGCTTTTGTTTCCTTTGCCAGAGGAGACATATCTAGACAAATGTTTCTATGGCTGATGTCAAAAATATTACTTCCTATATTTTATTTTAGGAATTTTATGGTTTCAGGTCTCACATTTATTTTTTTCCTAGATTTTATTTAATTTAAAATTAGTTAACATACAGTGTAGTATAGGTTTCAGGAGTACAATTTAGTGATTCATCACTTATATATAACATTCCATGCTCATTACAACAGGTGTCCTCCTTGATTACCATCATCCATTTAGCCCATTCCCTCCCCCCACCTACCTCCCCTCCAGCAACTTTCAGTTTGTTCTCTATAGTTAAGAGTTTCTTATGGTTTTCCTCCCTCTCTGTTTTTTTCTTATTTTGTTTTTCCTTTTCTTCCTCTATGTTCATCTGTTTTGTTTCTTAAATTCCACATATGAGTGAAATCATACGGTATTCACTAAACATAATACACCCTAGTTCCATCCATGTTGTTGCAAATGGCAAGATTTCATTCCTGAGTAATATTCCATTGTATATATCTTCTTTATCCATTTATCAGTTGATGGACATTTGGGCTCTTTCCATAATTTGGCTATTGTTGATTGTGCTGCTATAAAAATTGAGGAAGATGTGCCCCTTCAAACCAGCACACCTGTATCCGTTGGAAAAATACCTAGTAGTATAATTGCTGGGTTGTAGGATAGTTCTATTTTTAATTTTTTGAGGAACCTCCATGCTGTTTTCCAGAGTGGCTGCACCAGTTGCATTCCCACCAGCAGTGCAAAAGAGATCCTTTTTATCTGCATCCTCGCCAACGTCTGTTATTGACTGAATTGTTAATTTTAGCCATTCTGACAGGTGTGAGGTGGTATCTCAATGTGGCTTTAATTTGTATTTCCCTGATGATGAATGATGTTCAGCATTGTTTCATTTGTCTGCGAGCCGTTTGCGTGTTTTCTTTGGAGAAGTGTCTGTTCGTGTCTTCTGTTCATGTCTAACTGGATTATTTTTTGGGTGTTGAGTTTGATAAGTTCTTTATAGATATATAAAAGATACTAGGCCTTTATCTAATATGTCGTTTGCAAAGCTGTAATCATCAAGACAGTAGGGTACTGACACAAAACAGATACATAGATCAATGGAACAAAAGAGAGAACACAGAAATGGACTCACAACTATATGGTCAACTCATCTTCGACAAAGCAGGATAGAATATTCACTGAAACAAAGACAGTCTCTTCAACAAATGGTGCTGGGAAATCTGGACAGCGACATGCAGAAGAATAAAACTGGATCACTTTCTTATACCGTACACAAAAATAAATTCAAAATGGATGAAATACCTAACTATGAAATAGGAAACCATCAAAATCCTAGAGGAGATCACAGGCAGCAACATCTTTGACAGCCATAGCAACTTCTTACTGGACACGTCTCTGGAGGTAAAGAAAACAAGCAAAAACGAACTATTGGAACTTTGTCAAGATAAAAAGCTTCTGCACAGTGAAGGAAACAATCAGATTTCACATTTAGATCTTTAATTCATTTTGAGTTTATCTTTGTGTATGGTGTAAGAAAGTGATTCAGTATCACTCTTCTGCATGCAGCTGTCTAGTTTTCCCAACATCATTTGTTGAAGAGATTTTTTCCCATTGCATATTCTTGCCTCATTTGTTGCAGATTAATTCACCATACAATAGTGGGTATATTTCTGGGTTCTCTAGTCTGTTCTATTGATGTATATGTCTATTTTGTGCCTGTGCTATATTGTTTTGATTACTACAGCTTTGTAGTATACCTTGAAATTTGGTATTGTGATCCTCCAGCTTTGTTCTTTTTCTAGATTGCTTTGGTTATTCAGGGTCTTTTGTGTCCCATACAAATTTTAAGCTTATTTTTTCTAGTTCTGTGAAAAATGCTATCGGTATTTTGATAGAGATATTATTAAATGTGTAGATTGATTTGGGTAGTGCAGACATTTTAACAATATTTGTTCTTCCAATCCATGAGCATGGAATGTTTTTCCATTTCTTTGTGTCATCTTCAATTTCTTTCATCAATGTTTTATAGTTTTTGAAGTACAGGTCTTTCACCACCCTGGGTAAGTTTGTTCCTAGGTATTTTATTATTTTTGGTGCAATTATAAATGAGATTGCTTTCCTAATTTCTTTTTCTGCTACTTCATTACTAGTATAAAGAAATGCAACAGATTTCTGTATATTAATTTTGTATCCTGAAATTTTACTGAATTAATTTATCAGTTCTAGCAGCTTTTTGGGGAGTCCTTTGGGTTTTCTATATATGGTATCATGCCATTTGCAAATAGTAAGTTTTACTTCTTCTTTACCAGTTTGAATGCCTTTTATTTCTCTCTCTCTCTACACACACACACACACACACACACATACACACACACACTCACAATTTTTTTGTCTGATTGTTCTGGCTAGGACTTCCAGTACTATGTTGAATAAAAATGGTGAGAGTGGACATCCTTGTCTTGTTTCTGATCTTAGGGGAGAAGCTCTCAGTTTTTTCACCACTGAGTATGATCTTAGCTGTGGGCTCTTCCTATATGGCCTTTATTATATTGAAGTATGTTCCCTCTTACCCTACTTTGTTGAGAGTTTTTATCATGAAAGGATGTTGTACTTTGTCAAATGATTTTTCTACGTCTATTGAGATAGTATGGTTTTTATCCTTTATCTTATTAATATGATGCATCACGTTGATTGATTTGTAAATATTGAACTACCCTTGCATCCCTGGAACAAATCCTACTTTATCATGGTGAATGGTTTTTTTAATGTATTGTTGAATTCAGTTTGCCAATATTTTGTTGGGGATCTTTGCATCTATGGGGATCCCACAATCTTAGAGTTTTCACCTGGAGGTGACTTATTTGACTTCCAATCAGTTTTTATTAGCTAAAGTGAGCAACCCTAATAATTGTCATCACATAACTTTCTGGTGTCCCAATGTTTGGCTACCTTTTACCAAAAAGTTACAGCCAGATATTGCATTCAGTCCCAAATCCAGAATCTCTGAATGATGCTTTTTAGTCTTTTTTACTGGGTCTGGATATGGTTCCTTTTAGTCTGAAGATCTATAAATAGACAAATTATCTATCAGTCTCCCTCACATCCATTATATAGTGGTGGAAGAGGAATAAGACTACCAAATTAAATATTTCCATTTAGAAAGAGAGACAAATAGGAGACACAAAACAGCTACAGGTTCACAGCAATTCTGAAATCTAGCTAGGCCTCCCTTGACAATAATATATGTTCCTTGATTAGTCCCTGATTCTGCTCACTGGGAGAGACTCTGGTCCTCTGGTCCCCATGAACGTATTGCTCTAGAAGTTTCTTCCTTTTCCATTACTTTTTGACCTAATCTGAAACAAATACTAGAAAATTTGTCTGTCATTGAGTGCTGGGCAGTTTTATCAATCTGTATAAATATGGATAGAGGCCTAAAGATAATTTTAAGTACTGAATAGTCACTGATCTTTTTCATTCAAATATGTGGTTTCTTTGGTAGTTTAACTGTGTTGAAACATTGCAAGCACCATATCTATTAGATTCCATTCAGTTCTATGTGCCAATATCCACATCCTATTCATCTTTAGTTGATTAATCACCAGTTGATTCTGGTGAAGTTCTCTTGTCTCCACCTTTCAGTTAATTAAAAACTACTAGGCTTTGGTCTTTTTTTTTTTAACCCCCTAAACCCATCTTCCAATTGGAAGAAATAAATGAGCATTAAACTTTTAGTTGTTCTTTGCTCTTCTTTGTTCCTTTAATCTAGTCAGAGGTTTTTAACAATGAATTTAAAAGTCACACCCTTAATTTTATCCTTGATGAATTCTAATTGGCCTTTATCATTCTGAAGCATCCTTAAATTTTTCTTTTATAAGTTGAGGAAAGAGAATTTGTAGCCTCTTTTGGCTTTTTTATTTGTGGGTTTTAGCTGTTCTATTTTATTTGCTTTTACTTCTGTCTGAAGCTGGCAAGTTCTTTTCTGAACTCGTTTCTTTCTCATAACACCTTATTGAATGAAGCCAGTAGCAACCAGCACACCATAGTGAAATTATTTTCTGATTTCTTTCACTTATGCTATAGGTTCTTCATATATATAGTCTTCCTTTAAAATTATTTTAGGAAACAGTTTTTACCAAAAGCATCATTGGTATATAGTACTGATCATCATCCCTCCAGCTTCCAGTAACAAGGTTTTTGCTCCCTACCACCTGACTACTCAATCTTGTGTATTTTTTGTTTATGTTATAAATCATGACTACATCTCACACTGAGTACTAATTTCTGTATCAGTATGTCTATGCTGGGTAGGACTCATTAGAATATGTTATAGTTAACAAATATCCCTAAAATTTCAGTGGTGTAACCCAACAAAGTTTATTTCTTGCTCCAGCTACATGTCCAATGCAGGATAATAGAAGAACATTGTTCCTTGTGGTTGCTAAGGAATTCAGATTGATGGGGGTTCCAGTTGGTGGAGGCTCCATGTAACTAGCTTTCATTGGCTACTGCTAGTTACTTGGCTACACTCAACTTTAAATTGGATGGGGAAATGTAATACTACCAGATGCCTGGATAAAAAAGTGAAATGTTTGTGAACAGACCTAATGAGTATAATAATCATGTAGCAAAATAGTAATTGATTCTAGCTTTTAATATTTTAATTTGTCCATCTGTGGTGCAGATGTGGAATGTGCAAGAATTCTTAGCAATCCTGATACTTCCCCGAAGTCTGTTTCTTCCATATTCTTCCCAATCTACTAATAGAGATTCCATTTGCTCAGTTTTTGGATCAAAAATCTTATCTTTCAGTTTCTTTTTATTTCACATCCAACATCCAATCTGATAGCCAATTCTATTGATTTTACCTTCAAAATATGTCCATAATCTTATCACTTCTTTCTATCTTCACCTCTATCATTTAGCTCTAAGCTACTATTGTTGTTCACCAATTAATTGGTTGTCCTATTTCTATACTTTAAACCTGTGTAATTATTCTCAATGTATTTGTCATCATAAGTTTTTAATGCATAAAGCATATCATAAAATTCTTATGCTCAAAACCCTACAAAGACTTCCCGTTTCATTACATGGTCCAGTCCCCACATTCTTCTGTCCTCCTATATCTTTTTCTTCTACTCCCTCCTTACTTTGCTCCAGGGGCATTATTTACCTGACAGTGGCTCAAACGTGCAATCACACGCTGTTTTTTTTTTTTTTTTCTTTCATAGATCAAAGGATTCACTCCCTTATCTCTTTTAAGTGTTTGCTTAGCCTATTTGTCAGTGAAGACTTTGCTGATCAATATATTAAAATTGTCACACCTCCTACTCCCTCACCCCCTTTTCTGCTTTGTTTTTCCTTTATAGCAATTATCACCAAGTAATGTTAAATTTTTTACTAATTTTTTTCATTGTCTTGATTCACTAGAATTTAAACCCAGAAGAGGAAGGGAGTTTGTTTCTCTTCCTTCTTTCTATCCTATTTCTTTCTTTCTGCTTCCTCTTCTTCCTTCCTCCCTCCCTTCCTCCCTTCCTTCCTTCTTTCTTTTTTTCTCCCTCTTCTCGTTCCTCTTCTTGGTATTGTTCTTCTTTTTCTTAATTATTATCATCATCCTCATTATTGTTATTTTAAAAATCTTTTTACACTGCTGTATCCTTAGTGCCTAAAGCAGAACAGTGTATGGTACATAGTAAAACACTAAGGAAAATTTGTCAATTAAATGAATAAAACAATATCGATTCAGGAAAAGACAGACCGTGGAACTATACTGAGTATTCACATGGAATACATGTGAAGCATTATTCACAATAGTAGAGATATAGAAACAACCTAAGTTTCCATAGGTGGATGAATGGATAAAGAAAGGGTATTTATTTATTTGGAGAGAGAACACAAGCAAGAGAAGGGCAGAAGGAGAGAGAGAGAGACAGAGAAAGAATCCCAAGCAAGTTCTGCATTGTCAGAGCAGAGCCCAATGTGAGGCTCAGTCTCAGGAAACATGACATGACCTGAGCTGAAATCAAGAGCTGGATACTTAAATGACTGAGCCACCCAGGTGCCCATATATATGGAATCTTTAAAAATAATAGTCAAAATATTAGGGAAAAAAGAGTAAAAAAGTGGTTACTAGCAGTTGGGGGTGGGGAAAATAGGAAGAGGTTGGAAAAAGGATACAAACTTACAATTATAATATAAATAAGGTCTGAAGGTCTAATGTGAAACATGGTGACTGTAGTTAATAACTCTTTTGTGTAAAAAATTCTGAGTTTCTTCTCTAAGGACATAAAAAATAATGCACAAATTAATGTTTTTCCTGGAATACTAGTTTGAGTTACTCATTCACTCATTCATTCAGCAAATATATTTTGAGACTTAGAGCCAGACTTGGGTTAGGTACTGGGTGTACATCAGTGAACAGCATAGACAAAATCTCTGCTGTAGGGTAACTGAAATATTTATTGAGCATCCAATATGGACCAGACACTGTGTTGAGACTATAAAAGTGAATATAGTTCCTGCCTTTAAATTCTTTTTTCTTTTTAAACTGTTTTTTTTAATTTCTTTTTTTAACATTTATATATTTTGAGAAATGGAGAGAGAGCATGAGCAGAGGAGAGGCAGAGAGGGAGGGAGACAAAGAATCCGAAGCAGGCTTCAGACTGAGCTGTCAGCACAGAGCCCCTAGGGGCGCCTGGGTTGCTCAGTAGGTTAAGCTTCCAACTTTGGCTCAGGTCATGATCTCATGGTTTGTGAGTTTGAGCCCTGCATCGGGCTCTGTGCTGACAGCTCAGAGCCTGAAGCCTGCTTCGGATTCTGTGTCTCCCTCTCCTGCTCTCTCTTTCTCTCTCTCAAAAATAAAGAAACATTAAAAAATTTTTAAATAAATTGTTTTTAAAGAAACAGATGTGAACACATAATCATAACCCAGAAATGTTATACACTGTTATAGCCAGAAACAGGAGTGGTTTTGAAAAAAGAAAAATTGTGTATGGCAAATATACCATAAAAAGTATTTTAAATTCTTAATATAGTCAACAAATTTCCTTGCTATATGAACAGTTCTTACAAATCAATTAAAAATGACAGAAACAACAACAACAACAACAACAACAAAATATACAAAGAATGTGACCAGAGAGGGAAACAAATAGAAATGGCTCTTAAATATATGAAAAGAAATATCAAGATCTCACTGCTAATACCAAAAAAAAAAAAACAAAAAAAACAAAGCAAATAAGAACTTCAAACTTCAATGATATACAATTTTTAAAAGTATAACGTTGGCGGAAATAATTTTTGTAAACTTCTAGTGTTTGACTGATAAAGTTATAATTCTAGAACAAAAAGTAAACACTATATTAAAAAGAAAGATCGATCATAAACTGTAAAAGCAAATAAAATCCCATCATGGACTTAAATATTTTCTGTTAACACTTTATTTTCCCAAGAAATATTGGATACTCTTTAAAAGTATTCTGACACACTCTGCATTTACACAACAAATGATGGTGTCTTTTCTGTTACCATGAGCTTATCACTGGATTGACT